>OX439002.1:19377401-19862401 GCA_949316495.1 Amphiduros pacificus | reverse complement strand
GTAAACATATTTTTGTGAAATAACAAGCACTTTTGTGCCTGTGGTGACTTAACCTTGTCAGTGATTTTTTGCTGAGTCCTTACTTTCTTACATGACCTGATTCCCACTCACTGACGAAAATATTTTGCTAAAACACAAAATAGTTTTATTCTGCAGAACATATATGTTGGTATATCTGGTGACAATCAAAAGTGTGTGATAAATTCATTTATAATAAATGTACCGTGATGTAGTTATCTGTTTAGATCCACGAGGCCATTCACCCATAGAAACACATTGTGTTTGTACACCCCAGATGACCTTCACCAGGATGGCCCAGGTCTGTAAACGAGGCTGACACATTTCCTTTATAGTCTTACGGATGAGATTGTCTTTCTTCGGTCAGATCAATATAAACCTTACTGGATACCAAAGAAGAAAAAGCTCCGACAACTTGTTTCAATGTCACCTTAAGAAAAACACATCTCCACCACATATAATAACCACAGCTATGAGCAAAACAAGAGGGAAAGGGGACAATGAGACATTTATGTAAGAATAGGCTCACTTTATAGGAATAATGCAAAAATATTCTCTCAGAAATATATCATTTGGCATGTTTTATCTTAGTCACAGTTAAACATAATGTTGTTGTTGCGATATAGTGTACCCATCATTCCCAAGTGAAAATTCCTTTTTGTGTTCAGTATGAAACTGCATATGGGATATTAAAATCAATATTTTTAATGTGAGGAATAAAAATATGAGGCCCAACATTTGAGGCCCAAGAAAATGTGAACTTATTTTCAATTGAGTAACACTTTGACAACAATACAACTCGGTAAGCTTTATGTAAAGCAATTCATTTGTGAAACTTGGAACAAGGAAAGTGCACTTTCTGAAGGTTTGTAAAGGCAGGATCGCAGGTGAGGTCAATGCCTTACATGGACTTTGGGTGCGTTCATTTTGATGAAAAGTCTCTGACTTGTCAAGACTATGTGCAATCCCATGGCTGAGATGGTTGATTAAATTCGTACTGCTCATCACAACGTCCTTGTCCAAATTGTCACAATGAAACCCAGTGCCATAATTGGCGTCCTTCATCTACCTCAGACATGCGCAGTTGATCTGGGTCACAAGCCTTCATGTCATTCCTAGGGCCACCTTCCTAGGTCGGTAGAAGTCAGGACGATTGTACCTGTCCCACCCCACTCCTTCAACGTATGAATCATTTTTACCTAAAACGATATTTCCTGACTGTCATGAACAATAAATGACGTGATGTTTCATATTATATTTTACAAAGGTTGTTTAGCTTAAGTGTGTTCAATCAAAAACACAAGACAACCACATGTCGTTCTGGAAGTGTAGGCGCATTCTGCAGATAGGAAGGATTCTCTTAAAGTATTCATGTGTATGTATGGCTATGTATAAAGGCGGGAGTGGGCTGGGAATCTCGTGGGTATGGATTGTGTTATTAAGCCCCTACGTTGTGTACATATTGGATATACAAGAGATTTGCACTGATACATAAAAGCCATATGATTGCTTCATTGGTGCAAAAGCTGAACCCTCACACATATAATATTGCCATGATTTCTTATTTGAGCTACTCACCCCAGTCAGAATCTGCTCAGCTTTGCTCTCATCTCAGCTGTATACATGTTTACTGCCTGTGGCTTTGTTGGTCTAGAAGAGAGGATAATTAGCACAATCTCAGTATGCTGTGTGCCATTATCATTGATTGTCCCTCGATTGTTATTTACATATTTGAATAGGAACGAAGGAATTGCATAAGGAAGCTGCAATTGAGTCTGTTATTTCGATGGAGTCATTTATGGGGCTTAGGATGGGATCGTTACTACCAAAGTAGAGGTTGTGACAAATCTACTGCTGATGCTCAAAACTATCCATATACAGACCACCTCTATATCAAATGAATAACGTCAAAATAGCCAAATAGTTCAACCCCCACAAACGCCTAAGCAGTGGTAAACCTTTAACCTTATGCAACAGCATTGGTATACCCAAAATCATTACCTTCCTTTAATAAATTTGTTTCATTGATTTTTAAATTCCAAAATATCGAAAAACTCAAAGTGGATATGACATGGATTTCTTGGGCGAAGATCTTGCCAAATTGAGACGGTATCATGGGGGCATTGCTATGCTTCACGGAATCCCAGCTACGAGGATGTCTCAGACAATGGATACATCTAGACCACATCATGGTAAGAACAGTGAAATGGTAGTCCAACCATAGGAGCAACGAATGCAGCCTGAATGTAAATAGGCCCATAAAAGAGAATATTCACTCTATATATTTTCTGACCAATATCCTATTTGAAAGGCGAAGTAACAGTCTTAAAGGATGTTTGCTTTTATAGATTCCACTGTACTTGATAATTATTGTTTGATCTTGGCAACATACACATTACTTAGTTGTGCTGTATTACTTTGATGAATCAGGGATTTTATTTGTGCCACCATACATCTTGATAATAGGATAATTGAGATATTTTGGTAATAGATATGGGTGAATAACATGATATCCTCAGAACGAGGCTCTTCTCTCTAATCCTACAAATAATATTACACATTCCATCCATCATAGACACGATCAATAGCTTTAGCTATGAAAAGCAATTAATATGTTTTACTCATTAATTGTATGATTTGGAGCCAAAGAGTCTCTTTATACAAACAACATCATGCAATTATTCGGTAATTTCTCTTTTTTCAAATCATGACATCTTATTTCCTTAAGAGAATTCGTCCAACTTCTAACAATTCCATTCAGCCATACGGGCACCAAAGGAATATGATTGAAAATGTTCTCCTTGAGACTGGTGACCTGATCAAGACTCCGCTGGTGGTGGTTTCTCTGATGTGATCAACACCTCATGTTTGGAATGAAGATAAATTCAGCTGGTAAATATTGTTTCAATAATTATGATATATTAATAACAAATTGCCTCATGAATATAGGTCATCAGGGTTATTTAGAGACTGAACATGTTGATGTGTGAATAGCTTTGATGAGAAAAATTGAATACTCCATTGGATCAAAACTCTATATACTCTCTCACTCAGGGTGTGGATAAAGGGACGGATCTTACTGTCTGTGTAACATCTATCTCTCTTTGGGCACAATAACGTCGCATCCACACTCATCTAATAATTAAAATATTCAAGATATATACTGTTATTCTGAATTCTGAACTGGTGATGTAAAGATAAATTAAAACCTATAATCTCCACTCCATCATGCCGCACTTTAATTATGTAACCGTTTGTGACACGTGGTATTGTGGCAGACAGTAGATATTCAATTATTTTGTCATAAATCCTTTTCAGGAGACACCGAGGGGATCTTTAAAAGTTCAGAAATAGCAGGGAGTCCCTGTAATGGTGCATGATTAGCTGTCTTATATGGGATATATGCTCAAATAATGAAATATAGACATGCAAGTATTATTTCAATAAGCTACAGTATCCTCCTCCACATCCAAAAGTTAGCGACATAAGCTGACTTTATTCCATCTCTTATAGGTCTAGAAGCATTTGTTGTCTATCAACGTCCATCATATGCTGTGTTATTACAAGTTTGAAATAGTAGCTAGTACAATGAGAGAGGACATTTGTGAGGGTGAGGTTTACTTGTAAAACAAGTCTTATATTTTGTATACAGGTTTTAAACCTCTAAGAAATATATGTTATAATAAAGTCTGTGTTATAACACACTGTTATATAAGCGAACGGAGGCGACGAGGGCCAATGTGTAAATACTTTTCGTCACACAGCCCATATGTGTAGCCAGTGGCGGATCCAGGAGGGGTCTGTGGCTAGGGAGCTTTTGGGAACTGGAGCCCCTTACTTGATGGGACTGGAGCCCCTTACTTTATGGGACTGGAGCCACTTACTTTAGCACATTTGAGCCCCCCCCCCCCCCTCCCCGGCTTAAAAAATCCTGGATCCGCCCCTGGTTGCAGTGTTGTGACAGTGTACTTGTGACAAATTTATAGCAGTTTTGAATTTCAACACTGCAGGGTACAGATACAGGGTTAAGGTTTGGGAATAAGGTTTTGGGAATTAGGTCACACATGTCTCTCGACCTCCACCACAGGCAGCCAGGGCGATATCACTTACTTTTATATAGGTTAATACTAATAGAGTGGTTGGGACTTTCTCTTGTGCATGAAAACAAATAAACACATTTAACATTTTGAAAGACAGTGGAATTACAAGATGACATGTGAGACACAACATTCAGCTCAAGTGCAATTAGTGGTGGGTATTATTTTTGAAAAAGTGTATGTGTTATATATAAAGGATATACAGGATATTTGGTTCCCGGATAAAATACCTGTATACGCACTCCAAATGCACTTGTTGATAGATAGTTTTATCTGTATGCCATGATCACACTACCATCTTAATTTCATTATCTTTAGGAAATTATGTTAAACCTATCGAACCCATCATATACCAAAACTGGGTTCACCCACCTGCCTGGGAAAGCCTCCAATGAACGCTACACTTTGTTTAATATTGCTTGTTTCGAACTAGTCAACCTGCTATAATACCACCTCATATATCAAAAAGAAAGTAGGAATTCTTGCAATTCGGAGCCAATCACGTGATTATCTAGGGACAATGGGAAATATATTGCACTTGTGTCCACCGCTGGGGCTACTCAGGGGCTGCGTCTGGGGCAATAATAACCGGATATCGACCTCGATGATATCGTCTGTTGACCTTGATAACTTTGATTTTATACCAAGTCAATCAGAATGATAGAACAACAGTAACACCAAGTCTATCAGAGTTGGATTGAGATCAGTCTACGTGGCTTACCTTTGGATGTGGAAGGGGATACTGAAGCTCATTTAAATTATAGCTGCATGGAGAAAGATGGAATATTGCAATAACAGATTACCCCAGACAACATGGAAATCGTAAGGTCTCAGACCTCGGTATCTCACAACATAGAAATCATTAGGTCTTAGAAGACCTCTGTATCTGACAACATGGAAATCGTTAGGTCTTGGACCTCGGTATCTGACAACATGGAAATCGTTAGGTCTTGGACCTCGGTATCTCACAACATAGAAATCGTTAGGTCTCAGACCTCGGTATCTGACAACATAAAAATATTTAGGTCTTAGACCTCGGTATCTGACAACATGGAAATCTTTAGGTCTCAGACCTCGATATCTGACAACATGGAAATCGTTAGGTCTTGGACCTCGGTATCTGTCAACATGGAAATCGTTAGGTCTTAGACCCCGGAATCCGGTTTCTGACAACATGCAAATCGTTAGGTCTCAGACCTCGATATCTGACAACATGGAAATCTTTAGGTCTCAGACCTCAGTATCTGACGACATAAAAATCTTTAGGTCTTAGACCTTGGTATCTCACAACATGGAAATTCTTTGGTCTCAGATATCCTTGCAATGTTTACTATTTATTTTACTCAAAAGTGACAACATAGATCACAGTTTTATCTCTAGTTGAAGAAGTGAAATAAGCCAGCAAAAGGAAATAAAATTGTCAATGATGTGAATGCTTTACTTGATGTGAATAACTTAAATTAGAGTCAGTAATGATGTGGTGCGAATAAGGTGAACTGAAGATTATTGACATATTAGAAAAACAGAATTTAGTAATTCTAATAAGTCTTGTTCTGAGCTTATGACGCTTTTCACGCTATGTTTTTGAACAAATGGTGTTAATTGCATAACAAGTGACGTTTTTAACGCAAATTATTTTCTTTTCATGCAGTTTTAAGAAAAGGTATGATCAAAATGAACAATATCAGATATCTAATAATTCTACCACTATGTTCACCTGATTACGGAAGCACATGCTGAGAACACACCAACTAACTTATGGTATTACCCTCATTATAAACAAAATCTATTAACAGCGAGATGCTATTATATATAATGTGCTTGTATATATCGGTCTGTTATATTTAACTATACACAACGTGAACTCAATGTGTCTTTATGCTTTTAAAAATCCATGAACAGATTTAAGCCTATTCATGGAAATGGCTAAAGATAAAGTCAAGAGAATAGCACAATTCACGATTTCAGCAACATCTATTCATAGGCTTTCAAGCTATCTTCTATGTAATCATATCATGGTTTGCCGTGAACAAGAATAAGCGAAGTGGCAAATTCTCAATGTGCAGTGTCGTTTTTCATTACGGGCAGAATGTTCGATTCTGTGAGGAGACTTGCCATGAGTTAAAGTTCTAGATTGAAGGTTACTTATTTGGCAGTGTTGACGCTTGGCTAAGCTGTTGCATCTTGACATGGTGTCTGCAAGCATTGGAAATCTTAACGACCTCAAAGCTCACCCTGCAGTCTTACGTCCTCTACACGGCTGTAGTAGATTGATGGACCGACCTTCAACACCAGAGGGCACCTCGGGCAATATAATGTCACATGACTTCAAGTCACAGTGATGAGACGGTTTGATGAATATAGTACATCCGGTACTGGGTTCAATCTTGAGGTCATATTGTGAAAGACAACTCTAATGACCAGGGCGTGTGGATGGATTCTGGCCAGATATAGGACAATTTAACCTTGACAGTTTTGGATTAGCCTAAGACATATAAACCATCTGAGCAAGGACCATTTATCCACATGTGCATTACTAAAAGTTCCAAATGTGCAGTAATAATATACAACATGGAGCTTCATACCCAACATACAAAGTGTAACGTGACCAAGATGTGATGACATTGGTCTCAAATACACATTAGCTACATTGTCTCCTTGAGAGAATTGTGAGACCATCTATATTCATCACAGATTGGCGAGGACAAAATATTAATGTCCTTGATGACGGATGTAGATGGATAGCTCTGATTATCTTTCCCATGGTGATGATAGCAAGGAATTTTCCTTAGCAGTGATTTGATCATTTTGGCCAATTCTGAAATGTAAATCATAATATAATAATATATTTTTTAAATTATTATTTAACATCCAGGAATAAAAATCTTAGGAAGCCAACTGAACGCTTTATTGAATTTCAGTATATGTTTTTTGAAAATATGTAATATTATATAAACAAGTGAAGTATTCTAATGAGTACATCTCACTGAGAATAATCCTGTGTGTGAGCTGCAGTGTTTAGGTGTGTCGATGGCAAATGGGAAGGACCATGAGGTCAATAGAGAAGAGATATAAAGTTGAGCTCAGATGGCAAGGCAAGCGTGGCTGATAGATTCAGGTCCGATAGGCTGGGACAGCACATTGGGTTCGTTTATCTCACCCACTATAACTCACTTTTAGTAATGAAATCCCCTGGCTTATTAATCCCTCTCTCATCAACGCAAACAAGATTTTTTAGCAAAAAGTCAGATAGTCACCCATCGTGAAAGCCAATCCGTAGACTGACTTCAATGGGCTCATTGCGTTTTCTTGTCAGGGTGTTTGGAGATTTCCCCAGCCTGTTTGTTTTATGTCATTATCAGCTTTACCTCAGAGAAGGGGTTGTTTTCAATGGTGATTAGATCCTGGGTGCAGACTGACAAATCTGGTGGAGTTTTTGTCTAATTCAATAGACACCTATCCGTACTCACTGCGCTGATCAACTCCACTCGGTGTCAAGGTGTGCTTCGTTTCTCAGACACATTACTAATCATCGCTGATATTATGAACATTATGAACATTAGTCTCGCGATGGCATAATGACAAAGTGGGAGTTTCTTCTCATCAAACTTTGCAAGGTGATTGACCCATTTTGGTGATTGCAAATTTGTTTGAAAAAAAAAGAATGTAACCTTGCCCTAACTGGATTGACCTAACTTGAATTGGACATTTTCTTTTGCCTGAATGAAATTACGTATATTTTTCATGGGGGCTGATGTCCTTCACCTGTGTCCTTTGTTTCCTCACACAAATACACACACGCCCACACAAACATATATATATATACCCTTTAACAATACAGATAAATCAATTACAATAGGTCATTGGGAATGCTGAAAGCTGTGAAGGGTTCAAGTGATGCGGGGCTCACTAAGATACACTGCACACACAGGTCATGGTCAGTCATTAACTGTGACAGGAATAATAAGTAACACCTTCTGGGTTTAACGTATATCATTTCTCTAGCGATTTAATAGATTACATGTTTGTTGTCTCTAAAGCAATGTGGGTTTATAATTTTGGTTCCCACAAACCATGGTTCGCAGTTTATGTTTGTAACCGTGCATACCAATTGACAAACGCAAAGGCGACTTTATTGTGTTCAAATGGGACATCCTTATATTCAAATGGGACATCCTTATATTCAAATGGGACTCTCCGGTATTCAAGACCACGTTATGATAATGGAAGCTTAATGGCTTGTTCTGCTCCTCTGTGACATGCTGTGCAAACCATACGGGAAACACACGGGAATTTAATCACAGATGTGTGGGCTTTTTACCGGGTAACGAGAGTGGAGCCTCCTACCTGTCAGCGACATGAAGCTTGCCTTTTGTTCATCCTATTTGATCCTTGTTACTTCAGGCTGAGCTCCCTGATCTTGCATTTTGAATATGATTCAAGTAACCACTGCTGCATTACACGTTTACCAGGCAATGCAATCTTATTTCACATGAATGCTGTTTATCTGTTATGGACTCAAGATAAAATAAATCTATTTTACAAATATGATCATATATAGGAACTTACTAGTACTCTGCACTATTCCCTAATTCTGAAACATTTTTAGTTCTCTGATCTGCTATACGAGTACGTTGCCAAATATAGGAAAATATATTGAGAGTCAAGTTGGTCAATAATTCACATGTATACACTGTGACTTGTCCCTGAGGTATGTTCTGCCTTGGCGTGGGCTAGCTAGCTTAGATATGTTGCCCCTCTGATGGCTGTATACTATTCATATATTGAACCTTAATCCATTTTTACTTAAATGGAGCATAGGGGAATAGGAAAGAAGAATTACATTACTGATATATATGTGACCTAGACCAAGAGGGACTCTGTACTTAGTGAGATGAAAGGATGCAATCACATAAGAGCATTTGTGTTGAAATTAATATTGCAGTCTATCATCAGGGCTCAGCTGCCAGAAGTCCGAAGAAAAATCCTGTAGAATTAAAGTCGGCTTGATATAAGCTTGTAGATGTATATAAAATTCACCCCACAGCTTTATTGCATGGATCTCAATCAGACGTTTATATGATTTACAGTCATCTGTCTCTAAAATGTAATATTGGATATCAAGCTCACCATGTCCACGTTATAATCTTTTCCAGATCACTCCACATTTCATGTAGACGAATAACAGACGAATATTACCAAATGGAGCAGTCAGTAGAAATATATGAAATATATTGAGGAATATCTGGGTGTCAAAGTTCTGCATATGGCATCAACACTTCAGTCATCATACTATGAATGATGCAAGAATTGGGCCCACCATCTTCCACCAAAGCTTGAAGTATATATGAATTATTCCCTCATTTCTAAGTAAACAAATGAGACATACCTATTATTTCCCCTCAATCAGCAAAGTTCTCTAACAGCATGTTGTTGTAATAAGATATTTAGCTTTCATCACCAGAAATGCCATAATAAGTAATTCCCGATTGTAACGAAATAAAACCGATGTGTTGTGTCAATACACGACATTTATATTGTCAATGCACGTCATTTTTGTTGTCAATACACGATATTTCTATTGTCAATGCACGATATTTCTATTGTCAATACACAACAATTCTATCGACAATACACGATATTTCTATTGTCAATGCACGACATTTCTATTTTCAATACACAACATTTCTATTGTCAAAACACAACATTTCTATTGTGAATGCACGACACCCCTATTGTCAATGCACGACATTTTTATTGTCAATACACAACAATTCTATCGACAATACACGACATTTCTATTGTCAATACACAACATTTCTATTGTCAATACACGACATTTCTATTGTCAATACACGATATTTCCATGGGCAATGTATGATATCTCTTTTGTGAATACATGACATGTCTATAGTAATTACACGACATTTCTATCGTCAATACACACCATTTCTATCGACAATACATGACACTTCTATTGTCAATATACGATATTTCCATGGGCAATACATGATATCTCTATCATACATATTGTGAATACATGACATGTCTATAGTCAATACACGACATTTCTATTACCAATACATGACAATTTATAATTCAATTTAGGCGATAGGTAAAACAAAGTATTCAGTTCCAGTGCACCCTGTGTAAAATATTCCAAGTGGGTCATTTGCCGTTGCAAACCGATTAATCTGTGTTCTAATTAGTTTTTTCTTTCAGTGAAAGATCGTTTATAATCTGCTAATTTCAGACATGAAATATGTGAATAATCCTCTTAAACACGAAATGCATAATGGCCGTCTTGTATTTTGAAAAAACCTTAATAGTGACAAATGTTTGTCTCATGAATTTATGGGTAAAATAAAGGAGTTCAATTTATCACGCCTCTCACACATCTCACGCAATTTTCAAACTTCTCATAAACGATAGTGGTGGACAAACCTTGAAAATCATTTGATAGTATAAGCCTTAAGCAAGTCCGTGGTATTCAAGCCTTTTAGATTTTACAACCTTACATATACAGTGACATATACAGTGGTAGGCAATCAAAAGTTTTTACCCATTATATTTCTACTCCATAAATTTCTGTTCCATTTGAAAGTGGACGAGTAATCTGCTAAAATCCAATCATCCGTCAGACACTTGCCAACAAAAATTGTTTTGTTGACCTGTGATCTTGTACAAACACTTGCTTAGTAAAGTCTTTATTTACTAAGTACTGAACACAACTGAAAAGAGCGCAGCAATATAAAATCTCAGATTTGTCTAAAGGAAATGTGTTAAGAAATCGGAAAGGTTTTATATTACAATGGTTAGTATTTTAGATGTCTGTTATAAGGATTATCTTTAAGATGTGCGCAATTCTGTCAGGCTCCCTTGATATATTCATGAAGGATACATCTTTGTTTTTACATTATATCTCTGCAAATATATGATTCCTATTGATTTTTTGTCATCTGGTTATCTCTGAGATGTGAGACTGTGCCACATTTCTATTAGTTCCGTCACATAAATAAGATACCTTTTGTTCTGATGTCTGATTCATTCATCCCGTAGGGTTCCTGTGGCTTTATAGCAATTCTATTTTCACTTTTATGAGATCTGCATTTCAAATATGTTCTAGGTAGCCTTAGATAATTGACATCTAGGTTTATACATGTGATAACATCTATATAAGAGTAATATGAGTGACAAGCAGTTAGCCATTTCACAACAATTGTTCACTTTTCGACGATAATTAGCTCATTCTGGTTCCCATATCGTTTTCATGCAACTATTTGAGTGACAAGTCGTAACTTTCTCATTTAAATTACTCTTTTGTGATATATGATAAAATTCAAATCCATAGAGAATATCCATGTTATGCCTGCAAACTGTTTGCATGATGCATGGTAATATATTAGTTAGTTGGAACATTTATTCTTGCATAACTGTCACTCCAATTAGTACAATGCCTTCCACGGCACCACTTGACTAGACATCGCACACCATTCATCTTACATGATAAAACTAAAATTTCAATTCACGTCAGCTTTTGTGTTTCTTAAATAAATCACAGCACCAAACCATGAAAGCTTTATCTGTTATTATGACATCTAATATGTTCACGTATGGCTTACAACAGTCACTTCTTCTAAGAACACCGTGAGGTATTGAGATATCCGGGATGACCCTCAATATGACCATTGCCCAGAGGTTCACCAAACATAAAGATTCAATGGTGACAATTAGATTATGGCTTATTTCCCTGTAGTGGACAAAATACTGGCTGTCAAGCACCATAAACTTCAAAGGAAATGTTTGGTTGTCAGAGAAAGCAATTGCACGGAGACACTGAGCTTTTACATGTCATGGGTTAAGTGGCAAGGTCACGTGTCCTATTACGCTTCTCTGCCCTTTGGAATCAGAAGTCACACGGGCGGAGCCTCTCACGTGTCATTATTAACTCACATTTTCCGCCAAGAAATTAATAGTTGTCTTCAATATGGTTGTTATATGGCTGTCTGGTGGAGAAAGCATGCCATGAAACCATTTAGCTATAAAGCAGTCCAATTGTCCCACATATGCAAATACACTGAGTTATTTCTGGCAAGAAACTGGACAGCGTCATGCATGAGTAAAATACCGGAAGCAATTGCCCTAAGGTGACATAAATATTTGTGATGGAGGGAGTGTGACATGTGCCTCGTTTACGTCCCTGTCCCTGCATTCTCTCTAGAACAATATTTCTAGTGAAGCTGTACTGAATAGCGAGCTCTGTTACTTCATTCAGGCAATGCAGGATTGAATTCAATAGTTCATACTTGTTAGGTAAGCGACCACCAGCCCCTGTGGGAACACCTTGGTCCGGTCAGCGGTCCATAAACATGCAGGCAATGGCCTCAAACTGCGTCCCCTGTGGTAGTGGCTTACTAGTATCTCAGTATATCTGTTTCACCTCTGATATGGACACTCATAGCAACTTCACAGAGATGCTCAAATACTCAAAGGTACTCTTCGGAGAATATAGGCCGGTCATATAATGCACTACTTTAACCAAGGATAAAAGGGGGTAGAGGGCATTTGTGATGTTAACAGTCAGTATCAACATTATCATTAGGTGTGTGTGTAGTACAAAAAGGTTGGCTATTTTGTGTCACGCGTGGTTGTATTTTAGAATCATTCTCTAAGTCAAAGCTACTCGCTGGAGGGAATTTGTGACTAATGTTATTGAAGTTATTCACCAATTCGATGCTATGTATTTAAGACATAACTTTGCACTAAGTATTTTGTGTCAATCTATGAGGACTGGTCCCCTAATGTTGATAGGTATTACGTATATGACTTGCAAGTTGCCATATATTCTCAATAAAAACCCTTTCAACGAGGCCACGGGCCGTGGCGCAGTTGGTTAGAGCGCCAGCTTATTAGCACCAGTTCCTCTGTGGTGATCCAAAGGTTGTGGGTTCGATCCCCGGCCGTGCCGGGATTTAAGTCATGATACAATTTCCCACATGAGCTGAGGCCCGTGCCTAAAGGGTTAACCCGTTGTCCTTGTAAATCTGTGACCGGGCGGGTTGTCATGTCAAGGACCTGCGACATGACAATTCAGTGAGGCAGCACTATATCTGCTACAAGTAGGTCTCATCACGAAATGACTGAAATAATGTTGAAAGTGATGTAAAACCCAAACAAATAAACAAACAAACCCTTTCAACGATAAACTTACCCTAGCCTGACATTAATATTTCTGCCAAAATCTCAGAGCTCTTGTATTAAAATCAGAAAAGTCTGTGATCCTGATGAAAGAATTTTGAAAATTAATAGTTCCCCAAGGGAATAGTCTTGTTCATCGGGTTTTTCACTACATTTCGCATGGACCAAACATTTCAAATTCATGAAAGAAATGTTTTAGGAAAACAAAAGGTAAAGTTTACAGTTTCCAAAAATACTTTGTTATTGTAGCATTATATAGATTATATCTTTTAAATTCTTGTGTATACTTAACTATTTATAATTTGATTTGAAATATTAGACTGATTGGTTTAAGAGTTTTCAGGCCCTTAGTTCAGATACAGTAACACTATACAGACATAACTCCGACCTATTCCTATCATTTGGTTTGCAGACAGCGCATGCCTCTCTTGTCACATGCGTCAGCGATAGGATATAACTCGTGATATATTTGTATTAGTTCTGATAAATTGAATTGAGTTTATAAATTCTATATCAATATTTTGCATATTTTTTTTCATGATGCAGAAAATATGTCTCTAACATATAATATTACAAGGAATGACATTTACCAAAGGATATGTTTCTGTGACAGTGTCTGAAAGAAAGTTACCTGTATGTTATTACATACCATATCCAATTATATTTTCTTCCACAGTTGGGTTGCATTATCAATGATATATTTTGTGATTAGTTATGATGGGTCAGTGATGACACAAAATATACAAACCTGCTGAATATAAAAACAGATGTACACTGCTGTCTTTTCATATGTGCACAAAGATCAGTGTCTGCATAGCAATTTTAATATTCAGATTTTTAACTTTCAAAACTTCCTTCTACTTTATCTCATAACAAATGAAATGACACTACTTGTGGGATGAATTGATTTCTTTGTTTGAAGTTTTACGTCACCTTCAATATTACTTCAGTTGTTTCATGACGAGACCTACTTGTAGCAAATATAATATTACCACACTGAATTGTCATGTCGCAGGTCCTTGACACAATCCAACCAATCACAAATTTACAAGGACAACGGGTTAACCCTTCAGGCACGGGTCTCGGCTCATATGGGTAATATGAATGCAATCTAGAACCTAAGGCTTTGGATCATCACAGAACTAACAAGCTTGCGCTCTAAACTAACTGCGTAAAAGAAGCCAGAGTGAAGTCATAGATTCAGATGATTAAAATACTGTACGTTTCTTGAACACGCGAGATAATCTTTTTTAAACCTTTTACAAAAAAAACCCAGAAATTTGTAAGATGCGAAGTTTATAGTATTCATTGTACATTACGTCTCAAAATCTCGAAGTTACAAATCTTACAATTAAACCTGACAGATATACTAAGTATTCTAAATTGCAGTCAGTCTCTGGGGAAAGATGACATATCATATTTTTCCTTTCCGTTGTTTCCAACCTCTTAATGTAGTTATGTGCCTTTTCATGAGAGGAATCAAAAGCATTACTTTCTAGCCAAAGCAGAATATGTAAGGTTTAAATGCTTGTCTATGAACCAGCACATTGACATTTTTGTTGTCCTGTGAGTAGATCACACCAAAGACGTTAAGCAACATCTATCAATTAGTGTTATCCTCCAGCAGGGCAAGTGACCTATCAGACTTTGTGGATATAACTCCTTATATGGACAACTGGTGTAAATAAATACCTCACAGCTTGTCCCATAACATAGCCTTTGTCCGGAAGTTCACCAAACAGAAAAGTGCCTTCCACGGTGACAATTGTGTTGAGGATTTATTTTCCTGTTGTGGACACTGCTGGCGAGCAAGTACCATAAAATTCACAGGAAATGCATATAGGGCACAAAAGGGCAATTTCACACAGGAATCGACCAACAATATTCCACGGGTTAGTGCTAAGATCACGTGTGTTATTAAGTCTTTTTGCTTTAAACATCTCGGCTCCAATGCCAATCAAAGTTGTTATTGCCTCAAGTGACCACTGAAGCAGTGTAAAATGGTGCATTTCTTCGGTGGTTTATGGTCTGTAGAACAATGCTATGATGGAAATTGTCGATGATGTCCCTCTGGCCACACTCCACTTACATGAATTGCATCAGATGCTAATGTTATCATTTGGGACAAACCGGACAATGTTTCACATTTGCGTGAACTCAAAGACAAACAGACCATGATTGCTGCTGCTGTGACTCCCACACGCACAGGAACTGCTCAAGTGTGATGCAGAACATACTCCACACCACTCCACACTTCACATCGGTCAGTGAGCCCTGCTCAGTGGCATTGAGCAGGACTGATTCAATTTCGATGAATGTCGCTGGAAACGTCGCTGAGTTGTTAATGACGCAATTATGGGGATTGATTCAAGAAAAAAATGGCCCTCAAAGGGCACATGGCTCATTTGAATTCACGAGAAAGTTCTCATTATTATTTATGTTATAATAAACTTGTACCTCGGTGAATACAATATATATATATTTACTTGCCAAATGAACGATGAAACATTGTCAATAACAAAATGGTACATACCTTCATCCATGTTTACTTGGTAAATATGGATGAACGTCAATGCAATATAAATGGCTATATTCCCTTGAGCTAGAATTAATATATAAAATAGGTTATTTGGCGTACTGAGCTTTACATGAATGTATATTTAAGGATATACCAGGCCCAATATATATATATGAAGGGGATCATTTGGGGGGAGCGCACATATCGGCCACAGTAGAGCATTGTTTTTAAACCGGGATTTTTTGTCACCAGCTCTGTTGACTACAATTATTAATATGCTGCATTGTCTTTGGCTGATTTACCTCCTGCATTTAGATATTTAAGTTTGCCCTAACCAGAAAATTCCCCATTCCCGGTGAAATCTGTTCCAAAATCAGTGGGAGATATCCTAAAGTTCCTTTCCATTGCTCACGTTGACTAATCAATTGCAAATTCATCACCATTTTACAATATCATAGACCATCGTGCTTAGTATTTTATTATTATGCAAGGAAAATATCACCAATTAAAGAAAATATTCAGAAGAATTGGCAACAGACTTTCAAAACAAAACATCATTTTTGGCGAGTGAGGGTTGAGGTTGAAATTGTTAAGAGATGAAATTGAAACAGGTTAAGATAAATATTATTTTGAGCATTTGTAAAGACAAAGGCCATCAGATGTATACTAAATGTTCCAGAGGGAAGTCCAAATCTAAATATTAATAAGCATTCATGAAACCATAGAGGTCACAGGCAATTTTTCAGAGGTTTGCGGTATGCTTAAATGATATGTGACCATGAAACTGTGATACAAGCAAGCTGTCTCAATAAAATCAACCAAAATACACTGACCATGGTTATTGTGTTTTGCTGAAAGTGCTGCCTGTACTCTTTTGACCACCAGGTGGCTACATGTATACAATCATGTGACCTCTATTGTGGTCTGTCAGGGTATAAGGCTCCATTGGACAAACATTAATGGAAAAACAGAGCTCTCTAAGCCAAATCACTCCATTGTCCCAATCTAAAGGTGCCACATAGTTAGCAAAACTTTACTAAACAGGTGTTTGCACAAAATCACTGGTCAGCTAAACAATGTGTGTTGCAAATGTCAAATGAATGATTTGGATTTTAGCAGAAGACTCCTCTACTTTCAAATGACACAGAAATTTATTTAGGGGAAATATGATGAGCAATAACATTTGATTGCAAAGTTTGGGGGTATAAACATTTATACTACGCACAATGGTCAACATCTCCATATGCATGCAATTTGGTTTTATAATGCTGTAAATGTTGCTATATTCATCTTCACTGTCACAATATTTCATAAGAATATCCAGACATGCAACATCGACTCTCGATGACTCTCGACGGGTGGGATAAACATTGGTGAAGGCAAGATCCACAAGAATGTCTGGACATCGATCACATGATAACTTAAAAGTAAGCAAATAATTACATAGATTTATATAACAAAATAAAATCACATCCAATAACAGTCTCGTGTCAACTGCCCATGTTATTTACACTCATAATTCATTAGGTTCCATCTCCTATTGAAACTAGATGAAATTTTATTTTTGTCCTGTAATTTCCTTCTTTACAAAGGATTGACTAAACTCAATTTATCAATCGCATTATATATATATAACCAAATGCTGGGATAATATGCTTAACATATTTTAAATATTATATAATATTGCTACAGGATATCCACCTTCCTGACCCGTTGTTGTCCACCATTAACCATCACGTGACATTTACACATGGTAACAGTGAGCGAAGTACAAATTGAATGTTATTATGAAGAGGATAGCCATGACATTCGATGTTACATGTATGACAAAAGCCTACCTCAAGGTTAGTTGAGATAAGGATAGTCGGTGTAACAATGTCGGGGTGTCAAGAGTAACAATGGTGGTTTGAGGCAACCCAGTGGGCGGCAACAGACAACCTTGTCTGTCTCCCTTGGGGCAGCAGGCAGTGTGTCACTTTACTTAGATGGCTAACAGTCATTATCTGACCAATTAGTTGCCACGGAATATTCGTTCACAACCATTAGTGTCCCACTGAAGACAGAGACACGCAGGCCCACAACCAGGCATAACTAGAGAGGAGGGGGCGAGAAAATTAACCACCATAAAGAGCAGGGACACGCAGGCCCACAACCAGGCATAACTAGAGAGGAGGGGGCGAGAAAATTAACTACCATAAAGAGCAGGGACACGCAGGCCTACAACCAGGCATAACTAGAGAGGAGGGGGCGAGAAAATTAACTACCATAAAGAGCAGGGACATGCAGGCCCACAACCAGGCATAACTAGAGAGGAGGGGGCGAGAAAATTAACCACCATAAAGAGCAGGGACCAGGCATAACTAGAGAGGAGGGGCGAGAAAATTAACTACCATAAAGAGCAGGGACATGCAGGCCCACAACCAGGCATAACTAGAGAGGAGGGGGCGAGAAAATTAACCACCATAAAGAGCAGGGACACGCAGGCCCACAACCAGGCATAACTAGAGAGGAGGGGGCGAGAAAATTAACCACCATAAAGAGCAGGGACCAGGCATAACTAGAGAGGAGGGGGCGAGAAAATTAACCACCATAAAGAGCAGGGACCAGGCATAACTAGAGAGGAGGGGCGAGAAAATTAACCACCATAAAGAGCAGGGACCAGGCATAACTAGAGAGAAGGGGGCGAGAAAATTAACCACCATAAAGAGCAGGGACACCCAGGCCCACAACCAGGCATAACTAGAGAGGAGGGGGCGAGTAAATTAACTACCATAAAGAGCAGGGACACGCAGGCCCACAACCAGGCATAACTAGAGAGGAGGGGGTGAGTAAATTAACTACCATAAAGAGCAGGGACACGCAGGCCCACAACCAGGCATAACTAGAGAGGAGGGGGTGAGTAAATTAACTACCATAAAGAGCAGGGACACGCAGGCCCATAGTTAGGCATAACTAGGGGGAGGGGGAGGGGTGAATAAATTAACTACCATAAAGAGCAGGGACACGCAGGCCCATAGTTAGGCATAACTAGGGGAGGGGTGAGTAAATTAACTACCATAAAGAGCAGGGACACGCAGGCCCACAACCAGGCATAACTAGAGAGGAGGGGGCGAGAAAATTAACCACCATAAAGAGCAGGGACACGCAGGCCCACAACCAGGCATAACTAGAGAGGAGGGGGCGAGAAAATAAACCACCAAAAGAGCAGGGACCAGGCATAACTAGAGAGAAGGGGGCGAGAAAATTAACCACCATAAAGAGCAGGGACACCCAGGCCCACAACCAGGCATAACTAGAGAGGAGGGGGCGAGAAAATTAACCACCATAAAGAGCAGGGACACGCAGGCCCACAACCAGGCATAACTAGAGAGGAGGGGGCGAGAAAATTAACCACCATAAAGAGCAGGGACACGCAGGCCCACAACCAGGCATAACTAGAGAGGAGGGGGCGAGAAAATTAACCACCATAAAGAGCAGGGACACGCAGGCCCACAACCAGGCATAACTAGAGAGGAGGGGGCGAGAAAATTAACCACCATAAAGAGCAGGGACACGCAGGCCCACAACCAGGCATAACTAGAGAGGAGGGGGCGAGAAAATTAACCACCATAAAGAGCAGGGACACGCAGGCCCACAACCAGGCATAACTAGAGAGGAGGGGGCGAGAAAATTAACCACCATAAAGAGCAGGGACACGCAGGCCCACAACCAGGCATAACTAGAGAGGAGGGGGCGAGAAAATAAACCACCATAAAGAGCAGGGACCAGGCATAACTAGAGAGGAGGGGGCGAGAAAATTAACTACCATAAAGAGCAGGGACATGCAGGCCCACAACCAGGCATAACTAGAGAGGAGGGGCGAGAAAATAAACCACCATAAAGAGCAGGGACCAGGCATAACTAGAGAGGAGGGGGCGAGAAAATTAACTACCATAAAGAGCAGGGACATGCAGGCCCACAACCAGGCATAACTAGAGAGGAGGGGGCGAGAAAATTAACCACCATAAAGAGCAGGGACACGCAGGCCCACAACCAGGCATAACTAGAGAGGAGGGGGCGAGAAAATTAACCACCATAAAGAGCAGGGACACGCAGGCCCACAACCAGGCATAACTAGAGAAGAGGGGGCGAGAAAATTAACCACCATAAAGAGCAGGGACACGCAGGCCCACAACCAGGCATAACTAGAGAGGAGGGGGCGAGAAAATTAACCACCATAAAGAGCAGGGACCAGGCATAACTAGAGAGGAGGGGGCGAGAAAATTAACCACCATAAAGAGCAGGGACCAGGCATAACTAGAGAGGAGGGGGCGAGAAAATTAACTACCATAAAGAGCAGGGACCAGGCATAACTAGAGAGGAGGGGCGAGAAAATTAACCACCATAAAGAGCAGGGACCAGGCATAACTATAGAGGAGGGGCGAGAAAATTAACTACCATAAAGAGCAGGGACACGCAGGCCCACAACCAGGCATAACTAGAGAGGAGGGGGTGAAGAAATTAACCACCATAAAGAGCAGGGACACGCAGGCCCACAACCAGGCATAACTAGAGAGGAGGGGCGAGAAAATAAACCACCATAAAGAGCAGGGACCAGGCATTACTAGAGAGGAGGGGGCGAGAAAATTAACTACCATAAAGAGCAGGGACATGCAGGCCCACAACCAGGCATAACTAGAGAGGAGGGGGCGAGAAAATTAACCACCATAAAGAGCAGGGACACGCAGGCCCACAACCAGGCATAACTAGAGAGGAGGGGGCGAGAAAATTAACCACCATAAAGAGCAGGGACACGCAGGCCCACAACCAGGCATAACTAGAGAGGAGGGGGCGAGAAAATTAACCACCATAAAGAGCAGGGACCAGGCATAACTAGAGAGGAGGGGGCGAGAAAATTAACCACCATAAAGAGCAGGGACCAGGCATAACTAGAGAGGAGGGGCGAGAAAATTAACCACCATAAAAAGCAGGGACCAGGCATAACTAGAGAGAAGGGGGCGAGAAAATTAACCACCATAAAGAGCAGGGACACCCAGGCCCACAACCAGGCATAACTAGAGAGGAGGGGGCGAGTAAATTAACTACCATAAAGAGCAGGGACACGCAGGCCCACAACCAGGCATAACTAGAGAGGAGGGGGTGAGTAAATTAACTACCATAAAGAGCAGGGACACGCAGGCCCACAACCAGGCATAACTAGAGAGGAGGGGGTGAGTAAATTAACTACCATAAAGAGCAGGGACACGCAGGCCCATAGTTAGGCATAACTAGGGGGAGGGGGAGGGGTGAATAAATTAACTACCATAAAGAGCAGGGACACGCAGGCCCATAGTTAGGCATAACTAGGGGGAGGGGTGAGTAAATTAACTACCATAAAGAGCAGGGACACGCAGGCCTATAGTCAGGCATAACTTCGAGGGATGGGAAAACCATAAGTGTCCTGCTCAAGAGCATAGTCACGCATGGGCCACAACTACGCATATGCACGGGGAATGAGGAAATTAACAACCATTAGTGTCCTTTTGAATCTAAAAGACACACTTGTCCTTCGCCAGGTATATGCAGGAAGGGTTAGAAGATAAACAACTATTAGTGTCCCGCTGAAGAGCGCAGACATTCAGGCCCACGACCAGGCCTACATTAAGGGGGGATCAGGACATTTAGCGGGGAATAACCTCGCCTCTGCCTTTATTAGTTTCATATTCATCATTTCATTCACGGACATTTCACTCTGCTCAGGTTGGACATCTGTATGTTGTTAATTATCATGAAGGAAACATATTATTTTGGTCTTAACCATGGCCGCATACTTTATTGCATCATTTTATTATATAGATAATTCTGTAGCCCTAGGAAAGGGGTGTATACTTCTACTTCGCATATGCATCTCCTGTTAGCCATAGGAAATGGGCAATATATACTTCTTCTTTATTATTATGTCCGTACAGGTCTGTGTGGGCTGCATATTCTATCTTTTGTATTTGACACATGTAAGTCTGTAAATGGTGCCCATAGACAATTAGGGGTTTGTTCTTTATATCTATGGGTGTGCAGTTAGATACTGCACATGTATTTGAAAGGAAATGCCGTCAACCGTCTGACCATTTATCTGGCAGCAAAATGGTATAGAAATTGAAATTTGAGTATGGCTATTTATCATTTTTCAATGGTACTGCACAATACAAGTGTAGCTAGATCTACTGTCCTTGTAACTGATAAAATAGATTCAAATCTATTACAATTGTATTAAGTCTTTAAGATAACACCTCCTGGTTTTCTTACATTATTTAATGACAACTGCCACTGAATTATATCCACAAAAGCCGATTGCAGATCACCATAATGCTCCATTTAAAACTAAGTGGTCTGCCAGCCAACTCCATCTAGCGGCAGATAAATCTGTGTGATCCAGTAGGGCTGGTTGAGGTCAGGAATTTCTGTTACAGTTCATGATGTCACTGTGTCTAAACATGACCTATTGAATACTTCATCTTTACATTAATAATTTGAAATGTCAGTAAAAACGTATAATTACAAAATATTTTCAGCTAAGTGGATATATCAAAAACAAAATTAGATACCCCAGTATGCCTTTCAGGGATTCCACCAATTTATTAAGTCTAGCCATACAGGAGAGGGCTTGCGCCAATATATTAATAGATTAACTTGTCAGAAAATTCGTTGGAATAAACCACTTGGAATGGTTCTTACCTTAGCTCCTAACTGGACTTAGCCTGATTAGAGGTTTGTAAGCTCAACGTCATAACTACATACCTGAAGTGCACAACAAATTGGAAGTGCACAAAAAGTTATCTAAAATCCAAATCATTAAAAAAACAAGATGGTAATCCACAATCACACTATTGGGTTTCAGTGTCTTGGTAACAATGACATTTCTTATTTTCTCAAAAAACATACCAATGTCTACAGTCTACTCTCATGAGCAGATGATTCATCAGCTAATGAATAACTCACCTATGATATATGTGTGTATATATATATATATATATATATATATATATATATATATATATATATATATATATATATATATATATATATATATATATTATGAAGAGAAAGAGAGAAAATTGGGGAAGCGAATATGTGATTTCAGATGGCATAGGACCTGACACTACCCACCTTTCTGTATACTTGGACATGGTCTCCTTCCTTGGGGACATTTCTCGCAACATATACGAATGAAAGACAGGTTCGGGGGTCATGCCTTCTCTAACTACACTTTTGTAATCTTCTTTGCCCTCGACAAAGAACCAGGCCTTAATGTGTGGCGAGGGGTTCAGATGGTTTGTACAGAGTCTCATGGGTTTTAATAGGCTCAATTTTCCAGGGATTCCACGTGTAACAGTGTTAAAGGAGGAGGTCTAAGAGGGATATACTTCGCAAGATAGAACCATTTTTATTCTGTCCTGGGAATTAATTATGTGAGACTGGAGGAAAGAAGCTGCTCCGCGAAGCTGACCTGTCTAAAGAATTGATACTCTCCACTCCCACGGCGTGGCTTTATATTCCCATTAAAATAAAAGTGAATAATCTTGGGAAAAGTGAGGATCAAAACATGCCGAATGAGGTTTAAAGTGTTATGTATGATTTTCTAAGTGCTTAATGTATATAAGATGGAGGTTATATTGTGATGGGTGAGGTGTGGGGGAGGAGTTGGGCCAGCACTCCTCAGCCTGCTTACTACAGCCGCCGTCCTGTCTGTGTCCCCGTCACTTGCCATCTACCAGCCTCAACTCACGGACGCCAATCTCTCAACCTCCACAAATGAGCCTGGACCATGTGCTAACAGACAACTAATACTTTTTACTGCTAAGATGTAATTAAACATTTAAGGTGAACACTGCCTGTATGTGTTCCGAATTAGTGAGTGTAAAATAGCATTGCAGGGAGGTGCGAAAGCCTGAAAGGAAGAAAGACGGCAATATATATCAGCCATCGGGAGCGCAGCTCACTTCCGCGCGGAGGAGATCTGAGTCGCGACCTGATCGGAGGGCATCTTAGCCGCTGTGACAACAGGCAACTGTTCTTACTACCGGCACCGAACGGGGGGCCATGCGGAAAAGGGTGATAAAGCCCGGCGTGAAGCCCAGATAGCCCGGTCTGTGAGGACCTACCCCACCCCCACCCCTTCATACAGCGAGGCAGGGGATAATACCCCCGATTAGACGCCAGGATTACACCAGAGACCATCCATACAAGCCCACAACTCGCACCATGGCCTGGAACAAATGTAACACATTATTTGGCCTCGCCCTGATCCTCGCATCCATTCTAGGTATGTGATTGATTTATTTTAAACCATGACCTAAAATATGACACTTAGTAACACAATACACGTGCCGATAATGCACTTTCTTCGTGAAAACAAAGCTATTATAACCAATACTACACAAATAAAAGGAAATGTGATGGCTTAATATCACATAACATTTCCGGTGACATTTCTGGTTAAAACGTTTGTTAACTACATAAAACATACAGAAACATTCTTGCCACATTGCAGTGTAATAATACGACACAACGAACTGACAAACAAAGCCACATTCTTGATCACACACATGAAATGGGAGGTTTTTACGTCTGTGTCTTTTTTATATATAGCATAGAATATACGTAAACCTGATATAAAAAGGAATTTTGAAAAAATGCACAATGACAATCCTCCAGATATGCCGCTTTTGAAATGTGTATCTTTTCTAAAGGATTGTTCCCTCTCACACTCCCGTGTATACATCTTGATTTGAAGTTTCTTGCTTAGTTATGTTAATATATAAATATATATACATATATATATATATATACTTATATATATTGACATATATATAGTCGAAAATGTATTGTCCGATATTGAGAGAATTTTTAGATCTAATTTTATTGATACACATCGTGAAAGTGCCGAACCTTTTAACTGGAGGCCTTAACGAAATATATTGCTAATTACCGATGGCAAAGGTTCGTATTCTTGCTGGAAAACATACGGGGACGTAAAACATTAAATATTTATCCAGTCTCTTGGTCTGCGATAAAAAAATGCCTGACCTATCTTTTGAGACGCCTTTTACTCAAGATCTTTGCACCATTCATCATATTTGCAAGACAGTGCTTATGCAAAACATTAAACTATGGCACACTTTAATGACATCAGTTTGACCTTTAAGAACAAGCATACTGTATTCTGGCTATTGCAGAACTTTTACCACAAAGGAAGAATAATAAACATGATATTACATGTCCATAAATCCTCATAGTAACTCTAGTTTATAGTAAAATGATTAATAAGGGAGTGAACTTTAACACATTTTCTCATAATCATGTCATTGTGCATGAGACTAGCACCACATCTATAATGAAGTAATAACACTTGAACACATGTTGGAATAAATATATGTGACCCAGAGCATATCCAAAATGACCTGATATAACTCTTAATCATGATCCAAAAAATATATGACAAGCAGTGTGTCTGAAATGATGTGATATAATTCATGACTCACGGTAAATCTAAATGTAACAAGGTGCGATTAGTCTACTCTTTGTGGCTAGTAACATAGATTTTTGTTTTGGACTGATAAATTGGTAAAATATTTGGTAACATTTGTTTGGTTGTTCTCAGGTAGAACCAGCAGTCTGACCATGCCAACACATATTTTCCCAGTTTGATGGCTTTCCATCCAAGATCCAATTAATACAATTACTTCCAAGATGTGCAGAACTTTTATTTTGCTGGTTTCTTGTTTCATACGATGCTCTCATAAAGGTGAACAAAAGTCATCAAAGGCGCGCATCTCACTCCATAAGACTCAAGCTCTCCAATGTAGAAAGGATTGGTCAAAAGAAGCAGTGGTGCATAAATTGAGTTTAGGCCTTATCTGCTTGGGTGTGTTGGGCATGTGATAGAGCAACAATACAAGTATGGGTCAAACAGATCGATGATACACACCCTCAAACACCATATCCATGTAAGCAGAATACTGCCAGAATAGTGTTTGTGTCAAAGCTGATTCAGCCAATAGACTGCCAAGATTCCTCTCATTTCTCTATCAATTTGTTGAGGGACTTGGGATTGGAGACTGGCAGCGGGGAATATTAGTGATGACCTTGTCAGCTTGTGATGCAGTTGATTAATTTGTGCATCCACTGTAGATTGCTTCAAGGAAACGCAGAAAAGAATGGTGAGAATATATATCTGAAGAGAAAAGCAAGCTGTTCCTTTTGAGATACCTCTTTACTAAACATAATGAGAATTGTAATGAATACAGGTATTCTGTTGCACATGTTATAAAAGAAACATACATGTAGATGAAAAACACAATTGCAATCTATTAATAATGAAGAAGGAAATAAAAGCTTTCCTGTCTGTGGACCATGATGGATAGCCAGGCTATTCATATTTCTCTGATGTATATTATATTCATAAATTATAAGGGGTGAAGCACAAGAATGGGGTTTTAGCTATGCTGACTGTAACATCTGCAGAGATGGGGGGATTTTCTGTCATTATGTCCGTCTTCTTCAATCTTCTCCTCTAAAACTACTGGTCGGAGTTCTTAGCTATAAGCATGGAAGATCTATTTTCCATTAGGCTCGGAATCTTTTCTATTTTGTTAAGATTTTTTCAAAAATCTGATAGCTGTCACTGACTCGTTAGGGAGGTTGCCATTTTGAATAACATCACAAATATTAGCCATTGAGAATTGCAATAACAAGTTGGGGCCAAATTTAATGTGTAACATGCATTTTGATTGGCCAAAATTATCATCTGCCCAAGTCAGCGCTGGGAAAAGATTTAAATGATCATTTATAAAGCAATTTCAAGAAAATATTCACATAACAAAATATTCACATAACAAAAAAGCAATGATCAGCATAGGTCTGCCATTGGCCTGTGTGCAAGAGAATCCAATGAAAAGTAATGAGTTGCATAAAATAAATGAAAATCAGTGTGAACAGAAAGCTCGAGTCAGGCTGGTTTGGAGAAACGGGTGAATAATAGGAAAATACCTTCTGAATGAGCAGAATTGCTGGACACAGAAATTGCTGCGAGCTTACGCTAATAGGGATATCTGTTGGTTGACCTGTATGATCTCCGTGCCTGAGATGATAATGACTTTTGCGATGATTTAGTTATATGCTTCTTATGCCATACAGCAAACCGGTCCACAGCAAACTTTATTAATTACTTCCATAACTTACGTTCGCTACCTTCAAATATGGATAAGGCTATATTTTATGTATCACATTTCAATATTATTTGAAGAAAGAACATATCACAACAACCTGGGGGAAACAGAGTGTGTTGAGGGGATTAGTATGGTGTTGTCATACACAGACGACTGGACACATGCCCATGGGTAAATGGCCATGATTAAAAATCAGGTTGTGTGAGAGCACCATTAGTATCCGGGCAAGCTGCTGGAGGGAATGTCCTATAATCTGGGTGAAAACTACTAGTCAGTACCAAAATACTATGAACCTCATCATCAATGTAAATAATGCTAGATAGAATAATTTTCAGCAAATTGAGTATGATGTAAGATTGTCATAATTATCACAGCGATAAGGCTGCAGAACAATTCATAATGTAAAATGGCAACAAATCAAGCTGTGATAAATAAAAAAAAATAGATTGATGGCCATTGTTATTTAGCTAACACTTTCGGAGCGCTGGAACGTCAAGTGGAAGTAACAAGAATTATCACTTTGCTGTATGCCAGTTTAGACCGCGTGTATCAAGCAGGTGGCACAACCGGAAGATGGTGAATATGGGGTAGACGATTCCGGAAGTCACATCTTGTCTCGAAAATACAATGGGGCTGACATAATTTAGATTAGATGTCTAATATCAGATCTGAGAAGTTCATCTACCATCAATTGTAGATTATTTGATATGTAACCTTAATGAATAATTGTTCACCCTTTCGTCAAAAATGTACATATTTCTGTTTGATAAATTAACAAGAAAGATTGTCACCAGAACTGTCACCACCGTAAATTAGGTGAGTACAAACTGATAAAATAATGAAAAATCGGAAAATAACACACCTTTAAAGAAAAGAACGGATACAGACCCAGAGTATTAGGAAATGCTTATATGAATTTTATAAAGTGATTCAATTGTGTGTGCTGTGCTTGATAAAATATATACCTTCCCAACATACCTGCACCAAAATAACTGTTTGGGGCAATGCCTAACTGCCTACATTCTTGTGCCTAGACTGAAGCGTGCTTTGACTGACAATTAAATAGCATAATGAAGGCCCCCCAACACAAAGTAATCCTATTAATTAACACAAGGTCTTGTCAAATTTTTATGACAACAACTGAAAATACTCCCGAGGATTCCCGTAATTGTTATATCTCTTGCTGTTTTGGAGAGTTTCAGTATTACATTGATATCCAACAGTTCCTTAACAATATTGATGTTTGTGGCTCCGCTTTTTGCAACAAGCTTAAACATGTTAATAATCATATCTTTATTCCAATAAAATGAATTTCCCATAATCTATTAGTCTAAACATCACATGCCAAAAAGGATAATGATCTTTTGCCATCTTCTTGCATCAGTATTCTTGATGCATAATTTTTATACAATTACTCCCCCGTATTACTTTGACTTTTCTACCAATATGAAACGAGAGCTTAAAGTTATTAAGTTTTTTTTACTATAATTATGTACAATAGTCACAAAGTATTTCATTAAATTCCTCAAAGGTAATATCGTAAAATTATTGCCAAAACATATTCTAAATTTATCAGAATATCTTCTATTTAATTTAATATGTCTTGGATCTCTCGTGGATAAAGTCATACATGCAGAATAGACAACAGTGTGTCAAGGTAGGATGAAAAAGGTCCACCACTAAGAAAACTAAGTTTGGAGTCCCTCAGGGATCTGTACTAGGACCACTCCTCTTCACACTATACATGTCACCCTTGACTGATAATCTAGCAAAATATGACCTAAACTACTACATTTACGCAGATGGCACACAGATTTACACACCTGTTGATCACACCTCAAAACAAGATTATGAAAATGGCAAACAAAAAATGGAAAAATGTGTTAATGAAGGCAGAGCCTTCTTAATATCAAATAAAATGAAAATTAATGACGGCAAGACAGAGATGTTAGCCTGCTATGACGGATATAGCATTCCCCTGACTGGGGATGTCACCACAATCAAGGTAGGGGATTCACTCATATCCCCCTCCTCATCTATAACTGACCTGGGCATCGTCTTTGGTGAGAAAATGGACATGAAAGCCCAGATAAAGAAAATATATAAGAAGGGATATTATCATATCAGAAATCTGGCATCAATCAGACAATGTCTAGACGAGGGAACAGCCATAACCTTAACTCATGCCTTTATAACCTCAACTTTGGATTATGGGAATGGTCTACTGGCTGGCCTACCGAAAACAGAAATTAGTAAACTGCAATATCTACAAAATTCTGCAGCGAGGGTTGTAGGAAGAATAAGAAAATTCGATCATATATCAGAGAAATTGAGAGAATTACACTGGCTACCAATATACGCCAGAATAAAATTCAAAATCCTTCTAACTGTATGGAACGCATTAAATGGTAAGGCAGCGTCTTACATAAATGACCTCTTACAAGTTAAAACGGGTGAAAGACACCTACGATCAAACAATGGCACCTACCTCTGTGTTCCTCACACCCGCCTGAGGACGATTGGCGATAGGGCTTTCTCGGCTGTGGGTCCCAAGCTCTGGAATGACCTCCCTAATGACCTCAGGACTTGCATTTCAGCTAACCTGTTCAAGAGTAAGCTGAAAACCTACCTCTTCAAAACCCATGTTTTGAGAGAAGCGCTATGAACAGATTTATCTGGTATTCAGCGCTATATAAATTTTATTATTATTATTATAAAATAATCTGATATAATTATTTATACCAGACGTCTGTCCTGTTAATCATTACTTTCTCAGTTAAATTACGACCTATCCTATTCCATCCATACGATAGTATTTTTCGCAATGATGAGAATATATTCGAAATAGTCCACTGCGATTCGCCCCCACATTAAGAACACTCAGTGTAATCAGAAACTTAACAAGAAACGTGTGCGATATATAATAACAAAAAGCTAAATATTCACATATTTCACCGTCCTCAATGTACTTTCAGCTTATTACGAAGTTTGTATGAAGGAAGATGTTTCTATACTTTATGCAAAGTATAGAAACATTGCTTAGATGACTTAAAACTGCAATGATTAGCACATTCCCATTCACATAGGCTGGCAAACACGTGCTCCTCAAATTACTTGACCATTTATCTTCACGTGAATATAATGAGGACATAACTATGACCATTCAATCTTACTGTCCCTTTGTTGGCACCCGCAGTGGATTGGATTATCATGTGGCTATTTATCATTGTGCTACATTATGTGATCATGAGCATCGTCCAGCCAGCAGGGGGCACCACATGCATCCAGCTTAAACTCGCTGATACAATTGTGAGTCCATAGTGCACGAAGAATGGTATAATTTGGCTGATCATTTCATAAGTTGGAGGACATTGAATATACTATTTATCAGGAGTAATAAAGCTATCAAGATATAAATCCCTGCAAAAATAGCTTGATTTTGTTATGGCCCTTCTATGAATTTTGTGGAAGCCAGTGAATGTGCCAACGTTTGTTAAAATAAAACAATCATTTTTTGCCAGATAGGCTTGTTGCATGTTTTTACGACGTTACATACATCATATATACCTGCTTAAGGATCAGCTAGGTGAGTTTTGTGATCCCATGGGAAAGAGCTGTCGAAGTAAATTTAAAATCCAGTTTTATCGACTTGGCGGGCCAGGTCTGGTCTGTAATACGGTGTTACTCCTTCAGCTTGCAAGGCTTCATAAACGGGTGCCAAATGCTTTTTCATTTGTTATTGCTTTCATTTGTTATTGACAGTTTTACAGAACGCATTTCTCCTATATTTTGATAAACATGTGTCATTACTCATACAAGCACTGACATTCTAATATAGCAATCTCAAAATGTTATAGTCATGCATGTAAATAATCATCAATTCGATACCTATCAAAATTATCTGTGCAATTACCATGATAATAAAATGCCATGCTAATACAATCATACACGCAGAATCAGAAAGGATATTAAACGTCTGTCTGGAAAATAGCATAGGGATATTAATAACTAATACATATGCACCACAAGTATACTTATGTAAAGCATAAAGTGTTAGGCTCTCGAGAGATCTTGAGGCATTTCTCGACCAAGTTACAGTCACCATGTTCTTAGTGCTTTCGCAGCTTGGCTACCACTATCACAAATGGTTTTTATGGTTGCATTTATCATTTAATTGTGAGCTAATGATGTGTAATAATATTAACAGGAGGAAATAGATGATATAGTCTTTCAACGAAAACAGCCTTTTATATATATAATATATAAAAAATAATTTTATTGAATACACCAAATACAAATCAACCGTTTTGAACTTAAATATCAATTTATACCACATTTGTGCACAATATAATTGAGATATAGTTAGGTATTTGAACATTTAGCCAATAAAAATTATAGTTTTGGGAAATTTTGAATCTTTGATATGGTAAGGCACAATACTGTTTGATTGATCGCTAAGTAAGGCACAGTATTTGGAAGCTTTGATTGGGTACTAAAATAAGACAAACTATTTGGAATCGGTAAAGTAAGACACAATATGGAGAAGGTGTGATAGATCGTTTTGTTTGTTCGCACGTATTCGATTTCAAGCTTTTTTTTAATGGAAACGTGGAATCTGTTTATAAGTGTTTAATGTAATTTGTTTCATTCCATGGAGAATGACTTCCGCTAAGATTTACTGCTACACCTGTGTTGCTCATTTCTCACTGGGGCAATCACTCACCATACGACCTTCACAAGCACAAAAAACCTCTTTTGCTGATGTTGTGTGTGCAACCTCTGTCTATTGTATCGTCAATCTTAGAGACATAATTATGTCATGCAGTTGGGATTTCCTGCTATGAGGAACCCATTTGGTGGCTACGTTCAGTGTATTGTTTGTAACATAGACGAGGTGATAAGCAGAAATTAAGATCTCTTACTCTCTTACATACAGACTACATAAATAGAAATGCTTTTTTGATGTAATGTAAGTGTATAAATTATATTTGCCGAATAGACAAGTTCCGAAAGCATCACACTGCGTAATGAACATCTGTTTATGTAAATATGGATACGTATAAATGATATTTCAACTGTGCAGTAAAATATGATATAGCTAATACAGGTGGATGGATGCAGCTGATGAGTCAGGATGACGTTTTGCATAAAACATGATGCAGTGTTGTAGATGTCTACATGACGACCAAGGTCAAAGGCCCACTCCCCTTTAGCAACCCGGAAACGGAACCGCTTCTCTAAACTCTGAAATAAGGATGCTCATCAGGGATCATCCATTATCAGGGTAATTAGATCACTAATAGTGGCGTGTCAGGGTTGGGGACTGGTGTTAATTGTGCGCCCGGTGGGGCTACATTAGAGTGCCCAATAGATATGGCGAGACAGAACTCCCCATTGGACACTTACAACTTCCTGTTTAGCAACAGTTAAATTAAATAACTTCAGATATCATGAGTCATTTAATCTTACAATACAAAGGTGGTGGTATCATTACAAATTCACATCTTTCTAGTATTACTCAATTCACTGACATGATGGACTTACTGAAATGAAACGAATTTTCTTGGTAATGACTATGTGTTATCTATCTGACCTTAATCTCTCCCTAATACATGGCTGTCAGTTACAAGCATTTGTCCTTTCCAATTAGAGGCAAAATGCCATCCCTATAATGCATTTTAAATTTTCTAGGTTTTGTACCAAATTAATTTATATACAATTATTTGAAAGAAAACACTGATTATAAAACTGACGGATATTTTCATCTATCTTCAAGATACATTAAAAAGCACTGATTACGTGTAAAGACATGAGCACAGCTCACAAAAAATACAATATTCGTTATATATAGACATGAGATGAACAGCTAGATATTTATTACTAATGATGATGTCATTCTGTTCAAATGATTTCATTCAGAACGAATGATTTCATTATGTTCGAAATCAACTCAACTTCCCCGGGTTGCACCATACCTTCATAAAGAAATGCATCTGTCTTCCTGTGTTTTATGTAGTAAAAGAGCTACTTGAGCATCAATTCCTGGGCAAATCTAAGCCGTATATTTATGAAAGGGTGCTCCGAGCCCCATCATCCTGAAAATAGATGCATACAGATCTGCTATCCTGCCAAGTGATAGAGAGGAGGTGGCGATGAATATAACACAAAGTTTTTATAAAACAATGCATCATGCACACTGTGTGGTTATCAGTAGCTTAGCACACAATGGGGCTATACATAGGTGACGACCAGACAACTTGTCATACAAAGTATGCATATCTCATAGTATTGTCCCTGCAATAATTACCGACCAGAGGGGAGCCATGTCCCGGGTGGCGCGCCCGGCTATAACTCACTGCGGGCCGTGGTCAGAGTTCGCCGGCTTGGTGTCTTCATGCCCTAAACTGATGGCGTATGATCAATATAAACAATTTTCCCATGTTTGGAATAGTGGTATCAATATGCCAATGCATTACTTTAATCAACACGGTCGTCACATAAAGTTTATGAATGCCTGAAAGACATTCTATAACTCATATGAATAGAAATGTTAACATAAGACCCCTCCTACATGAAATTGAGATGGCGGAAATGGTCCAACTTTGGCCTGTAAGGCTTTTATTTGTTCCACGTAAGCTTTAAGCGTTTTACTTAAATCCACTTGGTCAGTAAAGGCACTGAGATATGTTTTCAGGATAATTAGAAGTGTGAACATTTGGAGACGAGTTTTGCTTTATAGATGGAAAAAAGTTTTGGAAGGTGATGACAGCTTCAGAAAATGTGCTAAAGTGTCATATCCATGTTTGGCCAAAGTAAATGTGCCATTTCCGGTTATATAAGAACAGGTTATGGCAAATAAGAACCGGTTATGGCAAAATAAGAACCGGTTATGGCAAAATAAGAACTTGGCAAGTTGAAGGCTCATCCTCAAAGTTATATATATTTGACAAAAATATTTATGGTTAAAAGCAGAAAAAAGAAACATTATTTGACTTGCAAAACAACCCTCAGTAATGGACTCCTGCACGTTGTACTAATGTCTGCATTGAACGTTTGATTTGCATGTCAGGCTGGTCTGTATCTATGTAATTGAGATCCATTGTATAAATCTTCTATACATATAGAGTGGCAGTATGAAATATCATAACCCTCTTGTCCTTGCTCAGACACGATAGTAATCTGCCCACTGTAGTTCACATTAGTCAGGCAGGTTGCTGTAATTACCATACTCTCATCTTGATGTCACTATCTGAGCAAGCAAGCAACATGTTATATTCAACAATACCATAATACCTGTAAAAGAAGCTATTGAAGTTATATTGATGGCATAATTTATTAGATATACAGATTTAAGGGAAATATATATTACAACTAAAGTTCTATGAAATAGAGTTATGAATCGCATACATGTGCACTCTCGCTGTATTTATACATATCCCATCGATTCGAGCAAATCTGTGAGATATATGTTTGACAACAATGGACTAGGTTTGTACACAGTTGGCTCTTCGCGTTTCTAGACCGAAATGAACATAACGTTCCTTTAAACAAATATATACATAAGTTTATCGGTTGAATTATCCTGGCCAATAGAATTGATTCATTTACCTACTACGGCAAAAATACGTGATCACACAAGCCGCCATCCTAATACAGTTACTGTCCTTGATTCGCCTAATATCTTACATATATCACATTTCTATCCCATATGTCATGAAACATCGCCAAGATTGCGTTTTATACATCATGTTTACCAAAATCTGCTTGATGTTTTGATATGACGGGTTTATGTAGCGAGTCAAAACATTCGATTATGACCTTATCAACAAGAGACTCATTTTCATCTCGCAAAATAACTCTTGATCTTCTCGAACCCCGCGAGGTTTCCCCGGTCTCCTCAGACACTGTACACAACAATGTAGCTTCCTGAAGTTTGCATTAGATGATATCAAGATTGAAGATATATTTGACAGGAGTCTACTGGTCAGAAACTCAGTCTGTACAGGAGTGGACAAGCTACATTTATGTGTGAAAAGACACTATATCTAACTTATCACGATCAATAATATGCCACTTTAAAGTCAATATTTTTGACTTTAAAAATCGAGTCGCATTCTTTAAATGTTTTATATATTTAGTGCTAGAGCTTGTTGATACATAAAGTGATTAAATCATGAAATATTCGAAAACTATACGTAATTTAGTGAATTAGATTATCATGTTGGATATATAAGGCTTTTGTACAAGGCTTCTGTCGTATAAAAACTACATACAAAGTATGTGAGTCACCAATAACCTGAAAAATAGGCATTTTATGACAAAATTACCTTTCATAAACCATAATCATTGCTAAATAATGGCATATTTTGTCCACAATCCAATGATCTTCATTATTCATCAATTCCAAAAAAAGTCACAAAGCCTCTAAAGTTTCATTGCATATGAAACAGTCACATGATCACATTGGCCATAGAAGAGTCACCTTACCTCTTTGCGTATATTTTCACTTGCCTTTATCAAACTATCAATTGTCAATGACAGCTATCTATAACATGATAAATAGGTTTATCTGTGTATTGCAATCATTGTACAGATATGTGAATCACAATATACCAGCTTAAATTCTCATTAAACCAGCAATGCCCCACTTTTTATGGAAACCAAACGTTATCCATCATGGTTAGGAAAAGTCAAGATATTGGGGGCTTTATTGTGTTCGTGAGCTCAGCTTTTGTATGTTTATGATAGACATTTACCTCCAAATTTTAGAGAGAAATGTATGTCCTGTATTAGGATGCCATAGAGATGTCACCAGATTTAGCTGCGATATATTGTAGCTCCTGTTCCTCTCATGACCTCAGATATCAGCCTCATAGACCAGCATAATCCTCTTACATGTCTCTGTTGCAAGAGGATGCCATAACACATGATGGACAGGGCTTTGCTGTGGCCCATGCAGCGCGTGTTGATAGCACCATTACCCCGGGGCATACTGCATCTGACTGCACCGTTGTGATCCATCAAATGTGCAAGAGTGAAGCCTGTAGATGGTATAGCTGGTGGGGTCTGTAGATGTGTGGTATGCTTGGTGGAGGTCTGTAGATGTGTGATATGCTTGGTGGAGGTCTGTAGATGTGTGGTATGCTTGGTGGAGGTCTGTAGATGTGTGGTATGTTTGGTGAAGGTCTGTAGATGTGTGGTATGCTTGGTGGGGTCTGTAGATGTGTGGTATGCTTGGTGGAGGTCTGTAGATGTGTGGTATGCTTGGTGGAGGTCTGTAGATGTGTGGTATGTTTGGTGGAGGTCTGTAGATGTGTGATATGCTTGGTGAAGGTCTGTAGATGTGTGATATGCATGGTGGAGGTCTGTAGATGTGTGATATGTTTGGTGGAGGTCTGTCGATGTGTGGTATGCTTGGTGGAGGTCTGTCGATGTGTGGTATGTTTGGTGGAGGTCTGTAGATGTGTGGTATGACTGGGGAGGTCTGTAGATGTGTGGTATGCTTGGTGGAGGTCTGTAGATGTGTGGTATGTTTGGTGGTAGTCTGTCGATGTGTGGTATGCTTGGTGGAGGTCTGTAGATGTGTGGTATGTTTGGTGGAGGTCTGTCGATGTGTGGTATGCTTGGTGGAGGTCTGTAGATGTGTGGTATGCTTGGTGGAGGTCTGTAGATGTGTGATATGTTTGGTGGAGGTCTGTCGATGTGTGGTATGCTTGGTGGAGGTCTGTAGATGTGTGGTATGCTTGGTGGAGGTCTGTAGATGTGTGGTATGCTTGGTGGAGGTCTGTAGATGTGTGATATGTTTGGTGGAGGTCTGTAGATGTGTGATATGTTTGGTGGAGGTCTGTCGATGTGTGGTATGCTTGGTGGAGGTCTGTAGATGTGTGGTATGCTTGGTGGAGGTCTGTAGATGTGTGGTATGCTTGGTGGAGGTCTGTAGATGTGTGGTATGCTTGGTGGAGGTCTGTCGATGTGTGGTATGCTTGGTGGAGGTCTGTAGATGTGTGGTATGCTTGGTGGAGGTCTGTAGATGTGTGGTGTGCTTGGTGGAGGTCTGTAGATGTGTGATATGTTTGGTGGAGGTCTGTCGATGTGTGGTATGCTTGGTGGAGGTCTGTAGATGTGTGATATGCTTGGTGGAGGTCTGTAGATGTGTGGTATGCTTGGTGGAGGTCTGTAGATGTGTGATATGTTTGGTGGAGGTCTGTCGATGTGTGGTATGCTTGGTGGAGGTCTGTAGATGTGTGGTATGCTTGGTGGAGGTCTGTAGATGTGTGGTATGCTTGGTGGAGGTCTGTAGATGTATGGTATGTTTGGTGGAGGTCTGTAGATGTGTGGTATGCTTGGTGGAGGTCTGTAGATGTATGGTATGTTTGGTGGAGGTCTGTAGATGTGTGGTATGCTTGGTGGAGGTCTGTAGATGTGTGGTATGTTTGGTGGAGGTCTGTAGATGTGTGGTATGCTTGGTGGAGGTCTGTAGATGTGTGGTATGCTTGGTGGAGGTCTGTAGATGTGTGGTATGTTTGGTGGAGGTCTGTAGATGTGTGGTATGCTTGGTGGAGGCCTGTAGATGTGTGGTATGCTTGGTGGAGGTCTGTCGATGTGTGGTATGCTTGGTGGAGGTCTGTAGATGTGTGATATGCTTGGTGGAGGTCTGTAGATGTGTGGTATGCTTGGTGGAGGTCTGTAGATGTGTGATATGTTTGGTGGAGGTCTGTCGATGTGTGGTATGCTTGGTGGAGGTCTGTAGATGTGTGGTATGCTTGGTGGAGGTCTGTAGATGTGTGGTATGCTTGGTGGAGGTCTGTAGATGTATGGTATGTTTGGTGGAGGTCTGTAGATGTGTGGTATGCTTGGTGGAGGTCTGTAGATGTATGGTATGTTTGGTGGAGGTCTGTAGATGTGTGGTATGCTTGGTGGAGGTCTGTAGATGTGTGGTATGTTTGGTGGAGGTCTGTAGATGTGTGGTATGCTTGGTGGAGGTCTGTAGATGTGTGGTATGCTTGGTGGAGGTCTGTAGATGTGTGGTATGTTTGGTGGAGGTCTGTAGATGTGTGGTATGCTTGGTGGAGGCCTGTAGATGTGTGGTATGCTTGGTGGAGGTCTGTAGATGTGTGGTATGTTTGATGGAGGTCTGTAGATGTGTGGTATGCTTGGTGGAGGTCTGTAGATGTGTGGTGTGTTTGGTGGAGGTCTGTAGATGTGTGGTATGCTTGGTGGAGGTCTGTAGATGTGTGGTATGTTTGGTGGAGGTCTGTAGATGTGTGGTATGACTGGGGAGGTCTGTAGATGTGTGGTATGCTTGGTGGAGGTCTGTAGATGTGTGGTATGTTTGGTGGAGGTCTGTCGATGTGTGGTATGCTTGGTGGAGGTCTGTAGATGTGTGGTATGTTTGGTGGAGGTCTGTCGATGTGTGGTATGCTTGGTGGAGGTCTGTAGATGTGTGGTATGTTTGGTGGGGGTCTGCATATGTGTGGTATGCTCTGTAGAGGCAGTGAGAGGCAGAAATGTATGCACCCAATAGGAAGTATTATTGACTTTATATCAGTTGTTTTAGTGTTTATTTTTGTTTGTTAGTGTTATGAAATGAACCAATTAATGAATAGTGGAAATTGCACGTAAGAATGGAACAAAATTGGTATCTTTATGGTAAAAGACAATGTAACGTGGTAAATTTTGGGCCGAAATAATTGATAGAGCATTCGGTTCAAGACCCAGGAATTCCCTGGTTAGAATCCTGGTCAGTTACTATGAGGCGCTATGAGCAGACATTGTCTGAAATCAGCGCTATAGAAATGTCACCTGTGGGCACAATTAAGTAGGATGCTCAATATGAAAACATTCATTTTATTTGATGGTGATGACGCTTGACATATCAAGCTTTGCCAATTCAAAAAACAAATTTATCCAAACATAATCCAAAGCAATATATCGCCTTCAGCATGTGTTTTTATTTTTAGGAAATTGGTGCCACTACTTTTTTCTTAGTTATCTCTCAGTCATTTTGAAATGGTCACCGACTGTGCACTTTCTAAAATTGGTAGCACAACTTTAATAACCCGTAGACGAATTATAAAGTATAGACAGTGAAAATGGCCGACTGCCGATGATCAGCTGAAGGCAACCGATATGACCAAGCCCAACTGAAAATTAACAGCTTGGTGAATACAAGTAAATCAGTCCCCAAATTAGAATAATTCCTTTTACACTGCTTTATCTATCTCCTAGAGTTCAGAGGCAGCTTATCATAAAAAGATAATGTGTGAGTCTGCGTTACTTTGAATGAAAATCACTCATTATGCTAAAATATGCCAGTATTTATCACATGCATGAGCAAAGTGCTGAAGGAGAACGTTATTTTCAGAAGGGTAATATCATGTGGAAGTTTACAAGAAGTTGTCAGAAAGTTTTTTTCTTCTTTGACCTTTTTGCCATTAAGAGAAACCGGTTAGTCAAAAAGGAACTTAGGTTTTCATTTCACTTAAGCTGAAGGGATAAATGAACAGCACTCCTTCTCACAAGGACCGTGCTTCATTGTGAATAGAAATCAATGGTAGCTTGTGGGCCATAAGGGCAGTGTTAAGAGCCCCATCTCTCAAACAAGGAGTGACATAGAGTGAGCAGACATTTTATCCTCTGTGTAGCTCTGGTGTCTCTAAGGATATCATAACACCACATCGTGACTTGGGGCTTTGCCTTGATCAATATAAACCCTGTTTAAAACGCCGATGAAACATTTCATGTCAAGCTAAACATTCTGACAATATGCTGAAATTTGTGTTTTGTATCGATTCTATGATTTAGCACTACACAAAAATGACTTTCTGATCCATCATATCTTCTCAACGATGCGAGAAGCAAACCAGCTTAATTTCTGAAATTGTGCGTTTAAAATGCTTATCTTTCAGCCACAAAACATTTTACCATTCCTTTCATTGGCATGTGTTGAAATGAGATAATTGGAAGGCTAATAGAAATTTAATTGAGTATTCACTGCAAACAAACGAATTTCTGTTTCAAACGGATACCATAAATTGTGCATTTTTGGGGACAATTACAATTTCATTTATTCTCCTCGTCAATTTTTAAATATTATGGTATTCTAATGTATAACCAACTATCAAACCAAATGGCATCAGAGGATGAGATTTAAAAAAAAATCATCACAAATATCACATTAATCACTTAATATATATCTATTCACAATAAAGGAAGCGTCAAATAGTTGGGGTCGTTGCTATGTTTATACCATCTTTGCTTATATTTTACATCACATACTTCTGGTATTTGTCCTCAGAAGTTGTTTTCAGTCCTGCAAGATACTCCAAAGGTCAATTTGTTTTAATTGCCGCCTTGCAAATTCAAGATTTTGTTGTCGTTGATGCTAATTTATCAAGCTGAGGATTCACCACGGTGGACCACATTGAGTGCCACAAGCCAAAGATTCATCACGGTGGACCGCATTGAGTGCCACAAGACGAGGATTCACCACAGTGGACCGCATTGAGTACCACAAGCTGAGGATTTACCACGGTGGACCGCATTGAGTGCCACAAGCTGAGGATTCACCACGGTGGACCGCATTGAGTGCCACAAGCTGAGGATTCACCACGGTGGACCGCATTGAGTGCCACAAGCTGAGGATTTACCACGGTGGACCGCATTGAGTGCCACAAGCTGAGGATTCACCACGGTGGACCGCATTGAGTGCCACAAGCTGAGGATTCACCACGGTGGACCGCATTGAGTGCCACAAGCTGAGGATTTACCACGGTGGACCGCATTGAGTGCCACAAGCTGAGGATTCACCACGGTGGACCGCATTGAGTACCACAAGCTGAGGATTTACCACGGTGGACCGCATTGAGTGCCACAAGCTGAGGATTCACCACGGTGGACCGCATTGAGTGCCACAAGCTGAGGATTCACCACGGTGGACCGCATTGAGTGCCACAAGCTGAGGATTTACCACGGTGGACCGCATTGAGTGCCACAAGCCAAAGATTCATCACGGTGGACCGCATTGAGTACCACAAGCTGAGGATTCACCACAGTGGACCACATTGAGTGCCACAAGCTAAGGATTCACCATGGTGGACCGCATTGAGTGCCACAAGCCGAGGATTCACCACAGTGGACCACATTGAGTGCCACAAGCTAAGGATTCACCACGGTGGACCGCATTGAGTGCCACAAGCTAAGGATTCACCATGGGCTAGAAGACTGTCACATCATCTGGGCTTGATTTTGCATCATCATCAGCTTCACATACCTTCATTACTGAATCTAAGATTGTCATATTTTCTGTATACACATCATAACAGGGCTCATATATTCTGTTGTATTTCCTTCTGTGCCATACTTACAAGTTCAAAGGGAACAAGTCCTTGCGTTGCTTTCAAATGAATGTAAAGGTAAATCGGCGCTAAAATTCATTTAGGATATGGTTGCTGATTTGGCAGTGCCAGTTATCTGGACCAATATAAAGTAAGTATTCACTCATAAATAACAAACTGACCAGGTATTTTTGGACGCCGGAGATTCAATTTAATATCAATGAAATATAGATTCAAAACTGGGAATTAGTTCTTGAATAGTTAACTTCTTTGTCTAACAAGTAGTCGTTTACTGTTAAGTAGTTTAAACGTAAAAGTTATTAATAAATGTTTAATTCCTGGTCTTCTACAAAATAAGTCTTTTGTTTTATAGCTTCCTCACTGTTGAACTTCACAAAAGTGAGCTGACCATAAAATCTGTTTTTATATGTGGAGAAATAAAACGAGGTTAGATATTTGATTGTCAAGTTTTATCCAGTTAACTATAGTTATCCCGACGTACCAATATGATTTGCACTCATTTTGTTTTTGTTTGCTTCTTAATGTTATGGATTCCCCATATAAGGATCACAAATAAATCATCAGGTTTTGCCTTCTTTTCACAAAGAAATGTGGGACAAAGTCCTGGATGACAAATCAGGTCATAATGTTTGATATATTAGGCACAGTAAAAGATGAGCTGATATTATTGGTCTGCAGGATGAATATTTCCTGGCAAACGGATTTGGGTTATTACCTCGATTTATAAATATGGTTTTTGACACAATAGTCATAAAACTACACTTTAAACCGTACACGTCCCCAAAGGAGGAACAACTGTAAATTGGAAAGGATATTGCAGAGATGAACCACAGGCATGAATACACACAGTAGACTGATTTTAGACGTCTACTCTGGGTGTGTTTGCTTTTATGATCACTTGCACAGACTAGTCTGGGGAACCACTGGGGGTACCTGACCTCATGTATATTTAGGAAGGAAATAATTAAAGAGGGAAGTACATTAAGGTTCAATGTGGACACAAAAGTTCGCTGTATTTCCCAAATGTGTGTGAGCACATATCTTACCTGTTTATGTTTTGTCTGCAGTGTGGGCTCGGGGATATTTGCCTCTGGGTGTTTGTATTGTTGTATATCCCACTCAGTGAGTGATGGGAATCCTTCTGATGGGCGTCTTGCGAGTATCAAACTACCTGTAACAAGCACTGTCACCTCCCTTGCTTCCACAGATATACAAACCACTTAACTATTATTTGCTATAAATGGTTACTGTGTAATTTATTCAATGAAGACTACTACCCTTTTGTACAGATCATGTAAGATATGTGTGACTCTTATAAATTGACATGGATAAAGATGAGTGGAAGCTATAGATTGCGTATAAAACACTCTCACTTGCTCCTCAGACACTCCACCCACACTTTATTGGAGGTCACGTGATCACTACAATGCAAATAAACACAACGGCTGCCAATATTGGGCAAACCAATTCCAATCTAGTAGGCACTGTGAGGACATTACTGCAGTTATACGATAAAGCCACTGGTACAGACTTGATTATTGTCCAGGGGCCTTCACACACACAGACTGCCTTTTAGCATTGTTTGTTTGACATTTAAAAGCACTATTAACCAGATATTTTTATGATGTCACATTTTGTCAAACATGATGTTTGTTCCGATTTAAGACCCTTCCAAGCTCAAAATGTCACATACTTCATCTCCCATTTGACAGTTTGTCCAGAGGAGGGTAAATGATGTACAACACACAATGAGTGTGAACATCATTTGTGAAGGCAATAGTGAGGCTGTCTGCGAGGTTAGCTAGACCAGCGTCTGTCGCAGGTGGGAGGCAGGCAATGTTGATTTATAACGAAGCCTCTGCCTGATTAAGTGCATTACTGGCACTGTTCATCATGGCACCTCAGCTATGATTAAGTCTTCATCTTTTTCAGATGGAAAATGGCTTTTCATTAAACATACAAGAGGGTGCATCGTTTTTTTAAACGTCACAGAAATGGTGCCTTACAAAGAGACATGACTGGGACTCAACAATCCTTACTTCTGACAATATATCTTAATAAAGACTGTGTGAAATACAACACTGTACACTTTTTATGCAATGAGATATACGTGAACGATGACATTTTTGTGTAGTTGGTTAAAGCATAAACTTATTTGCACCAGCTCAGGTCTGATGATCCAAATGTTTAGTGCTTGATTTTAAAGCATGTTGCGATTTCTCCCAAGTTACATTTTCTCATATGAGCAGAGACCCGTTGCCTGAAGGGTTAATCTTGTTAATCTGTCACTGGGTGGTTGTTTATGTCAAAGACCTTATATATGACGGTGAGGCAACACTATGCTACAAATAGGTCTCGTCATGACATGACTAGAATAAAATCAAATATGCATACACACAATTGGTCATAGTACACTTTGTAAGTGAATTATCTCATCAAATCAGATTTTGTGCCCTCTATTAAAAAAGATGAACATATATACTAAACATCTGAAAAATTAATCTACGTAATTCAATCGATTTTCCCACGTACAAAGGGATGTTTAATGATAATAATAATAATGATGATGATGATAACAATAATAATAATAATAATAATAATAATAATAATAATAATAATAATAATAATAATAATAATAATAATAATAATAATAATAATAATAATAATAATAATAATAATAATAATAATAATAATAATAATAATAATAATAATAATAATAATAATAATAATAATAATAATAATAATAATAATAATAATAATAATAATAATAATAATTATAATAATAATAATAAAAATAATAATAATAATAATAATAATAATAATGATGATGATGATAACAATAATAATAATAATAATAATAATAATAATAATAATAATAATAATAATAATAATAATAATAATAATAATTGATCTTGGAGGATAACCGCCTTCGTCCGAAAAGCAAGTTATATCTTAGGAATGTGTAATATTATCTTTTGGTTATTTCCTTATATTTGCAGGATTGGCGTGTGGTAATGGTTTGATGTGTTCACGGTGTAATTCTCGCAATGAGAAAATAAAAGGAGAATGTGAGAATGACCCTCCGACCCCTACACGCTGCTCTTCAAGTTCCGCTGTCTTCTGCATAACTGCCAAGGAACTCGCAAAGGATGGTAAGTGAAACCCCAAACGAAAGAAATGTCACATATGTCAAGAGGTATATTGCAGGGTTCACATGTGCAGCAATGACTAAAGTGTCTTCTGAAATCAAAGTGGTACCTTGTGCGAGCAAAAGGTATTTAACATGTGGTGACTGCGTCCCTTAAACATGTTATTTCCTGTCAATGTTTAGCAGCTATGAATTGGTCAAAAATCCAAGTAAATATGTAGCTTATTGATTTCAAGCAATGGGAATTAAGGTTGACATTCATTGCCGATTAAAAGTAAATGACGATGCCATGGTTGAAGTGAAATTGTGAACGTGTGTTTCCTGACTTTAACTGAAATAATTAGTTCCAGTGTTGTGTCACTTAGGGCGACGAAGCAAAGCTTTAAAACTCTTTTAGCAAACAAAGACGAGTTGAATGATTATTTTAAGGGAAACTAAAATAAATCAGGTTGAAATGTCAGAGTCAATGCAGCCTCAAGATGCGTTCAATACTGGTGAGAAACGTTAATGGACGATCAGCGTGGTTTGAAATGAAAGTGTATCGAATACAAACAAGCATCGGGCCTGTGGCACAGGTTAAGTTAGGAAAACGTCCTGTTCCATGAGCTCAAGGATAAACTAATATTGATTTGTTCAAAAACCAGCTCAAACATTACTCATATTGTGCTTTGACTTGACATTCTTGTGCTTTATCACATGGTCTCTCGTTTTTGACCATGTGGAACAGATGTGTCCGCCGTGTCCTTCGGCTGCCTTACATGACACACCGGAGGTATCTTCCACATCTCATTGGTACAGGAAATGCCACAGATCAAATATATGGCCGCTTCCTCAAAATGTTGTGGAAAATGGAGTGCAGCAAGAACAGCCGTATACGATTCATTGCTCAGACTGGCTGCAGGTCTGCCAGGAGCATCATTGGGAGAAATCTACATGCCATAGCAAAGAGGCTGGACCTCTCAATATCTGATGCGAAGATACAAGGCCGCCATAGACTGACAAATGCATATGTTGATGAGTCCACGGAGCAGGATCTCACGGCACTGAGTATGATCAATGAGGTGCTGTGTTGCTTAAATGGTGATTCACAAATCACAGGTTTTAACAAAGATGAATTAGAATCCATTTTATTTGAGATATGTGTTAACTGAACATTGTGATTTTATCTGATTGTGTGTGATTTTAAATTGTTCATAAGATATTTATTTTATTGGTGCTATACCCAGCTAGTCTTAATTTAACTGTGTTATTTTTTTAAAACCACTATTCCATAATTGCATATTTTGTAATTCTTGTGAATGAATAAAATGATTTATAATAATAATAATAATATGATTAGAAACAAAACTGGAACCAGTTCATCAGTTAGGAAATCACACATTGACGTGAAGATTTATTACCCATTCTGGACGTCCAGTTGTTCTGAACAATTCAAACGTACATAATAAATATTAGTTTTTTTAAAAGTAATATGTCAAGTTACTGCGATATATCATAAAATAAACAGGAAATCCAAGACCTCTAACCTTTTCACTCAATTTCAGATAAGTGCAATCTTGATTTATTTAGGTGTTCCCGTGGCTGGCATGAAATAGACTTGCCATGATCAATAACGGGGTTATACAAATTTTGTTGGGATTAAGATGTTAGGCATACATGTGGTGAACCATTACTTTAATTATTGTTTCATTTCTCCCAACAGTTTCTCTCCTATGATTGTTTAAATACTGCTCAATGGAAATATAAAGCTTTAACTCTGCTTCAGGTTCACTGATAGGATTTGTCCGGGATTGCAGTACAACAAACAATGGCGACCAGTGCCAAGAGTTGGGAGACTCCACCAATCCTAACTCCCCATTCCAGATCTGCTTCAGCACTTGCGACTACAACGGTTGCAACGGAAGCAGACCAGTGGCCATGACAGTCACGTGGTCAGTTCTGTCCGTTGTAGTGATCGCGTTTGGACTTCTAAATAACATGAGACTACAGTAAACACGCTGTTGCACCCAATTCATATCATAATGGGAATTTATAATAAATGACAATGGTCAATTAAAGACGACCAAAGAGATCTATATATCATAATAGATCATATTGTTTTGACAACATTGGAAATGACCCGAGGTCGTTATGGTAACTAGGTTGTATCTGTGCTATAGTTGAACCCAGAGAAGATAATGTGCGATATGGCCATCTTATTTGAAGACCATTGAAGTATTGTGTTGTAAAAGCCATTATCAATAGCTATTTGTGAAGTGCCGCCGCAAAGGCTTCATTGATATTGGCCGGACTGCAAGATCAACTGAGAATGCAGAACAATGTTTGGGCTTTTGGGCCATTGAGCTTTGGATCTCAGGGTAATAGCAACAAACCTTTCTCACACAAATGACAACACAGACTGCATATTCACATTTGCAGCAAACAACTTGAACTCAGATATGATTGAGCTTGATACTAATTAAGAATAATGAAAGAAACGAAGGAAACATGATAAGGGTGCTTAAACAGTGTTGTTAATGTTTTAATGGGAAGGGGAGAGAGATATGCTGGTAGTAATCAAATGTGACATCTCTTCATCCAAACTCATTCTCATACATAACAACCCATCAGTATTATTGATTTATATCCATAATTAATGTCAACACTTAACTTTGAATATGTTTATCATGTTTTCACAATGGAATCTGTCCTGGAGGTATTACTCGGTATATGAAACATGTCCGTTAAGAACATTCACATATATCCATATGCCCACACTTGCCTGATTTTATCATACTGCCTTTTATGAATGTTTATGAAAAATGTCTTATAATGATATAATGATATGTATTTCTATGTTTAAATTGTAACCTTGTAATGGCTTATATGTTGCTATATCATAAAAATATATGTTGGTTTGGTAGCAGTACCATGTAGAAATATAAACTACTCATATAATGAAATGTTAATTATATGTAGCTGTTGGAGATATTATGTTTAAAGTTCTAAAAGTGAGAATATGTGACAAGGAATATATTAATAGTATACTCGGTACGTTTGCGAGAATTCACCATTGTTTGTATGGATAGAATGTAAATGGTATTATAAACATATTATAAATGTATATATTTGGTTGTAAATCTCATTAGATCTTAAATGTTTGAAATAGATCACACCATCTCTTGTCCCGATGTAAGTCATGTCTTTATTGCTTAGAAATTATGACTATTTTTCAAAGGGAATTAAAAAAATAAAATTATCTGAGACATTGGTCCGATAGAATAGAAGTCAGCCATCTGACATGTGTGCAGTGTAATGTCACTGGCAGCTGCCTGAATGTCCCATAATATTTGTCATTGTCCAATTCACTAGAAAAGTCTCAGAAATGGTTTCATGTCCATCTTCCTTATTTGCTGAAGGCCCTCTGGCTATGACAGCCCAAATGTCACTCTGCAAAGTTTCCCTTACACCCTGAACACTGTTTAAATTCCCAATGCTTTCAGGCCTGACACTCTGACGGCACACATAATATGATTGGAGGATGTTATATTCAAAGCAAGTAATTGCAACCTAACATCTATATGGTCACGCCTGAACGTGAGCCCATGTATGGTCACGCACAGCTGTTGAATGACAATATTTGGTCACTCATATCCCATGCGTGGCACAATATGGTCATACAATGGGCCGAGATTTATGCCTGACCAAATAGATGTATGGCTCCGACTGGTTAAGGCCACGGGACCTGGCGCAGTTGGTTAGAGCGCCAGCTTATTAGCACCAGTTCCTCTGTGGTGATCCAAAGGTTGTGGGTTCGATCCCCGGCTTCTGCTACAAGTAGGTCTCATCACGAAATGACTGAAATACTGTTGAAAGTGATGTAAAACCCCAAACAAACAAAATCCCCGGCTGTTCCGAGATTGAACTCATGATACAATTTCCCACATGAGCTGAGGCCTGTTCCTAAAGGGTTAACCCGTTGTCCTTGTAAATCTGTGACTGGGTGGGTTGTCATGCCAAGGACCTGCGACATGACAATTCAGTGAGGCAGCACTATATCTGCTACAAGTAGGTCTCATCACGAAATGACTGAAATAATGTTGAAAGTGATGTAAAACCCCAAACAAACAAACAAACAAAACCGACTGGTTAAAGTGTGTGAAATATCCATCCATACAAGTGTAATGTGTGTGAAATATCCATCCATACAGGAAGAGAATATGCTTAACTTATGGTTTACCTTAATATATCCCCTCTACTGATTGGAATGCAACCTTATTTATATGCCTATGCCATTACAAAAATTGTCCACACATATCTAAGGTTTAGATATTTACAGAGACTGTTTTAAAGAATATCTCTCAAAATGTCTTATTCAGAGCATGCGGTGCTTTATGAAAAAAATAGGGAAAGGTACATGCAATAAAATAACACCCAACATCCATTGGAATGAATCCAGTGGTTGTGCAGAGAAATTATGAAAAATAAAAACCCTTGTAGCAATGGATGACCGCAAGGACTGAAATAATGTTGAATGTGATGTAAAACCATAGACAAACAAACACATCATATATGCACACATGACTCGCCATAGCTATTTTCAGAAGTGATCTCCCCTAGTTGCATACTTCCTTTCAGCTCTGCGCAGCTGTGACGATGGCTGGAGATGGCCCCGGGATGTATTTTCTTGAATATAGGATCCATCAGCTGTTTCAAATTCTAATTATGCATTGAATAACGCTTCGATTTTTACAAAATTATTGTGTAAATGTTTCAGTGCAAACTCAGAAATATTTGCTATATGTAATAAAATAAAAATACCATATTCTAATGATGTATTTTAATGCGAATTAGGTCTCCTGACTTTTTTCAGGAAAGAAATATTTCAGGCTATCCATAGAAGTAGCAAAATACTGATTGGACAATGACCATTGAAACTGCAAGGTACTGTTGTTTATTGTCTCAAAGACATAACTATTCAAATATAAAGGGTGTTATATTATACGGACATCTGTCATCACAGGTCACATGGGAATAGGCATTACAACATAATCACTGATAAAAAAGATAAAATTCTTTTCTTTTTTAAATCTGCAGATTGTAGGACCCCAAAAGAGGATTTCCAAAAGGTTGTGGAAAAGTGTCCTCAGCAATATTTATTGTGATCCCAATGAAACAGATTATCTATTGTTCCTCAAACAAAGAGGAAAAAGAAAATAGAGGTAAAGTAGAGGTAATAAAAATAGAGGTAAAGTAGAGGTAATAAAAAAATATGTTTCACTCCGATCACAGTGAATATTTTTATGACCAAAACATTACCAACGTCAGCCTTCCCCTGTCAAGAAGTAATTTGCTTGTCTTCATTTCTCACCGAACCATTTTGAAGGGACATCAACATAGAAATGGTTGACACATCTGTACAGAAAATCTATTTCACTGTAAATGTACAATTTCTCAGAAGGCACCCATTCTAATGTTTTTTGACATCAGACGCCGAGGGGTTTCAGCAAAAAAACACCCTTAAATACCCTTGGTGCCAGATAAATAATCACCCAAAGGCACTTTTTCAGAATAACAAACAACACAAAGATATATAATAGTTGAGTCTTAACAAGGGAGCGCAGCCTTGACTGGCCCCACGCTCTGTCAATGTGTGTAGGTCTCAACCCCTGGCCCCACGGGGTAACACCAGACTCCAACATTAACCACTTGACCACCAAGACTGCATGTATTTGTTTATAAAAATATATATCTCTTGAAATACTTTTTATTCGTCGTAGTAGTTGTTGTCCTGGTAAACCCATTGTTACCTGATAAAATGGCTCCCTCTGTTGATTAGAATCCTCCAACTATTTTTTCACATCAAGACTAAAGAAGTAATAGAGACAGTTACACAGACCTGATGCAAGCAGGAGGCCATCCATGACGTCACCGGAAATCATTGAGACTTGATCATGTTTTGCCTGACAGAATCCTATTATCGTTAGGAAGGGTATTCCAAAGCCTCGGTGATATCATTGAGAATGTTCTTTACTCAACTGTCTCCATTTAAGTGCTATAGGAACCACCAGATCAAGCCTTTCATCAGAATTTAAGTTTAACTTGACCTAGGATCTTTCAGAGAGTAAGAAGGATTTTGAATTTTATTCTGGCCAATGACTTTCAATCAGTCTCTCAGTAGTTATAATATCATATTTCCTGATCATTCCAACAACCCGTGCTGCAGAGGTCTGAAGGTATTGTAGTTTTTTCATATCTCTGCTGCAAAAGCTTTTCACAATTAGAATCCCCTGCAGAGGTTATAATGTGCAGCACATCAAGTGAATTTAAATTACACAAACATCTACAGAAAGGCTCCGAATATCTATTTACAATACGATTGAGATCTCTGCAACTCTTTTATTCTGTCAACATAAACCTGTCCAATAGCTGGATCTATTGTGAGTCGGGAAGGAGAGATTTGAGTGGTTAATGCCCTGGCCTCAAGCAGCTTGTTTATGCAACAATGCACCCTGCTTTGTTGGCTGTTATATTGGCAATGTGAAGGTATTCTGTGGTCAGCGTGATGATATGCCCTCCTTTCACTCTTCTGCTCTATCTAAACTTTCTACTTTCAGCACAGGACACAGCACTCATTGTCTATGGTCCTATTAGAGTCCACAGTATGTACACCTGTGTCTGGTGTATATATTGCCACGATGCAAAATAAAGGATTCCTTAAAACTTTGAAGAAAAAGCTTCTCTGTGGAGGCATACAATGGGATGAAAGCAACAATGTTATGCCATAAACAACCTATCCATGCTAATGTCCCACCCGAGAAGCTCTTTAAGCTCATTACATAACACGGTCAACTGACTTAAATAACAATTGTTAATTTTGTATCTCTTTCAAGGGAGTATGACATGGTTTGTGTTATCGTATCTATTCTGAAAAAGTGTAATTGTAATAAATAGAGGTGACCAGCAATTGAAATGGTAGAGGCAATCTCTAACATTATCTAACATACTAAGTTGTACAGAAAGAGATCATTGCCTCCAAAGGATTACCTATAGAATATTGCCTTTTGGTTTGTTTTTTCATACCCTCCAAAGCAGGACTTCTCTATCATATCAGTCCCTGCCACCAGAGGTATCAAGGTGCGCACAGAATCGACAGCAAGTCATCAGTATTCACAAAACTCTGGCTGTGAACTGTTTGGCAGGTAATAAATGCTAACTGAAACAGATTCTGTTTTGTTCTGACAGCTGTACTTACACTGATTACAATTTATGACTTGATGTTGGTCAATTCAGATGTGATGATATTTGAGCAAGGCAAGTACTTATAACTTGGGGAATTCCAAATTTAGAATGGTATCAAATATAAGGCAATAACTACAGAGGTAATAATTGAATACTACCTCTGTAATGCAGAGTAGTTTTTTCATGCCATATGCAAGTAAGTGTAGATCATAAAGAAATACTAAAACATCTTTATTAAGCTCACGTTTTAAATTATGTATGAATCACTGCGTTCTATCATAAAAGCCCTTATACATGAAGAACATTGGAATTTTCTGAACAATTGCACACAAACATAATCATCACTGCTTGAGTTTCAACATTTATGATCCACCAGCTGTCTCTTGTGTCATATACAAAGCATGCTGGGATAGTTTTGTAGACATGACAGCTGATATGATTATTATCATTCTGTGAAAATGTTGGCAACAAATGAACATAAAAACTTTTGAGAACCTTGAAAAAGAATAGAAAGACTGTTTTAGGTGTGCAAAATTGATTCACAAATGTAATTTGACATTAATCACACTAGAACCATAACATTGGAGTACATGACAACTCTGTAGCAAACGTATTACATATGTAACCAAAAGGTATGTATATGTAGCCCTGGGCTCAAAGAGGACAGATACCAAATCTTCAAACTGCTTATTTATTATATTATCAATGTATTCCAGGGGACCACTACCAGTGCAGCCAATAGGCACCAAATAAAACATTTTATCACATAATAACATGGCCAATTGGTGTCATCATCATGATTAGAAAGCGAGCACAACAACAAATGAATAAAGATGTTTGTGACATGTATACCTGAAATAGTCAGACGATAATACCCATGGGATGGACCATTAATCTACAAGGGGAGATTAATTGTTATATTATTATGATTATATATCAACCTCATCTGCTTGGATGAGGCTAATATATGAATGAGATAATTTTCCAAACAGATACTATCAAACTGATGTTCCCTATTCCCCAATTATAAATGATCCCTTCTAAAATACATTTTAATATATAAAATGAGCATGCACACGTGCATGGCTGTGGCATTTTACATGAGCATGTACAAGAGCCAACCAATTGAATGGCTCTATGGTAACTGCATGCTAACGGCGGAAATAGCTGCAATTACTGGCAGAGAAAATATGAATCTTCACAGCATACAGACTGATTGTCATCTTATCAGCCGTCCTGTCAACACACCTATCCAAGCATGCATTGCGATAGATACAAGAGACACAGCTGATGGATCACAAATTATATATTTTCTCTTATTATTTTTATTGTAGGATATCTTTCATTTCAATAGAGCTACTCTCCAACACAACCCTGGCTCTAGACTCATTGTAAATAGTGAATTGTGACATAAACTATATAGTTCCTTATCATACAAGACAAAACGACTATAATTTAACTAAATATTCTTTATACATGAACATAGGAAACTTTTCATATACTGAGAAAGTATATTTGCACTTTCTAATGTCTTTCGGTCTGATTGATTTCTAGGTGGCCTATTATGAGTAGTTATGTTGGGCGCGACTTTTGATTGGAGGCTCAAATGAACACCATTTTCCAAAAACAGAATGATACATCAGCAAGTAATAATGCAAAACGTTCTTGACGCCTGGTGGAAAATAAAGTTTCTACATTATCATTCTCCACGAGAGGACAGCACTGCATACAGAGTGTTTGCCCGCTTGGTACAGGGCACATGGCCTTCCTGACCTTGTGTGCACCCTTTCATTGCATTTGAAATCATAGTCATTACTGCTAAAACTCGACCTTAGGTCTATTTGTGAAAAGAATCGCGAAATTTATTTGAATTAGTGCAAAATAAAGCAGGCGAAAAATCATCTTAACATTGATCTTAACATTGTCAATATTAACGTTAACGTTAATTATAACTTTAGACTAAATAAATAAAAAGGTTCTATCCTGGAGAACCTTCCATGATGAGAATAATAGTCCTTTGCTGACTCCAAGCTATGCCGACATTGAGTTAGTTTTACATTTTCTCATTTGAACTGAGCACGGTGGCTGAAGGGTTAATCCATTGCCCTTGCAAATCTGTGACTGGGTTGTCAGGGCAAGGACCTACGGCATAAAAATTCAATTAGGCAACACTGTGTCTGTTACAAGCAGGTCTTATCATGAAATGACTGAAATATTGTTGAAAGTGATATAAAACTCTAAACAAACGAACGAACATGTTAAATATAATATGATCTTCAGGGATTATAATTAGCAGATTCAGAATTTTTTTTCATATTTTGACAAAGCACTGAAAACTCCCGGAAAAGATCACCGAGCATAATATTCATATAAAAAAATACTGGGCGTATCTAACAAGGCAAAGCAAAATATGTATGAGAGGGTTTATCTGCATTTAACAATATAAAAAATGAAATATTACTAAAAAAAAAAAATGAGTTCTTATACTCATTTTATGACATTTGAACAAATGCACTTCTATGTTTAATTAATACTTTTGGTTTCCTTGGTGTCATCTACAATAGGTGTTAGATTTGCGAAAGCAGTCTGAATGCAATCCAAAGATAAATAGGCCGCATTTATGATAAATGGGGTTTTCGAAAAGCAAGAAGTAATAACAGCACATCAACTATATACAAAATATTTTGATTATTGCAAAATTATCAACTGTTTGGTTTAAGTCCATCATTACACAAATGTCCAAAGGTTCCACTCAAGATCCGTGTATGTAAAGTGATTTCTGCTATAATCAATAGAATTGTGGATTATATGGGAAATTCTCCATCTGTTTGTAAAAGAGTAGAATGGGTTCAGGCAAAAATGGTCATATGGTGATCAAATATATACATTGACATCCATAATTAGGAACAGATTTGCAAAAAAGAAGAGTACTTTTGCATGTTTTATTGATATCCAGAAGGAATTCGATTCGGTGGACAGAGATCTACTGATCTACAAGTTGCTTGAATATAATATCGATGGTAATATATACAGGTGTATCAAGGCATTTTAAAAGAGCATATGACGGAATGGCTTCCAACTGATAGTGGTAGAACCAGGGTGACTCACTATCACCAACCTTATTTGCCCTATTTATAAATGATTTGGCTAAAGAAATAAATGAATTCGATCTTGGAGTAAGTTATGAACAAGGTAAACTGTGTATACTGCTTTATGCAGATGATATTGTTATATTTCGAGAAGATGGGAATCAACTTAAAAAATTGCTTGACTTTTTTGGTAACAGGTATTTGGGGTTTTAAAGCATATGAATGTTGTGAAAGAATCCAGTATAGACCTATTAGATATTATCTGGGTCTGCACCACAATGGATGATACAAGATTAACTAAAAGAATGTTTAACTATGAATACAGACAATGTAATGGATGGTGTGCAGAAATTACACATTTATTTACACATTAAGGCCATTCGGTGCCATTAAGGTATGGATTAAAAACTTATAAATGTGGATGAATGATATGTGTAAAATATACAATAAACAATGATGTTGCAATCACAAATAACAATAAAACAATGACTCACAAGTTACATGTAAACATCACATTTAAAAGACCCCATGGTGAACGTGGTAGATGCTGAGCTGCCAGCCAACACGATTTCACAAATGATTAAACCCAAATTCTTTGACTTACAAGTTAACAATAAAACAATGACTCACAAGTTACATGTGAATGTAATGTCTTAAGTAGATACTAAGCTGGCAAATAATGCCAGCCCAAATCTACTCCACCCTTAAAAATGAAAAAAACAGGCCAATTTCTTTTTAAAATGATAAAATCAAAGCGGTATCAACTGTGTCGAATAATTCTTTTAAACTTTCAACCTCAAAATATTGATGTCTAATATCATCAAATCCAACACAGTCAAGCATGATGTGCGTCACTGTGAAAGGGGTTAACAGGAAACATATTCAGGCTGATCTTCACCTTTTATCAAATTGCCATGTGTTAAGTGACTGTGTCCAATTTGAATATGTGTTAATACAGCTTCTTCACCACATATTTTATGGCATGAACTATATTTTACCTGTAGGTTTTATACTGTGAAGGTTATGTGCCTTAATAATAATAATAATAAGATTTATATCACGCTGATACCAGATAGTACTGTTCATAGTGCTGTGTTCTGAATAGGTGAGTTTTTAGTCTACTCTTAAAAGAGTCGACTGTTGTGCTAACCCTGATATTAGAGGGTAGCGCATTCCAGAGCTTAGGGCTAATGGCTGAGAAGGCTCTATCACCCACTGTCCTCAAGCGCATTTTTGGCTCACATAGGTAAGTACCATCATTAAATCTAAGGCTTCTTTCCCCTTGTAGCAGATCACGAAGGTAAGGGGGCGCTCTACCATTTAGAGCTTTCCGAGTTATTAACAGAATTTTAAACTGTATTCTCGCATGCACAGGAAGCCAGTGTAATTCCCTCAGTTTTTCAGATATATGATCGAATTTCCGGAGTTTACCAACAACCCGCGCTGCAGCTTTCTGTAAGTATTGCAACTTCTTAATTTCAGTTTTCGGTAGGCCAGCCAGCAATCCATTTCCATAGTCTAAGGTAGATGTCACGAAGGCATGTGCTAGGGTTATAGCCGTTTTTTCATCTAGGCAATGTCTAATGGCAGATAGGTTCCTTATGTGATAATAGCCCTTTTTGCATATTTTTTTAACTTGCGCCTTCAGGTACATATTGGAATCTAATGTGATGCCCAAATCAACCACACTTCTTGATGGTGATATAGTTGAATCACCAACCCTGATGGATGTTGGCATACCTGTATTTATATCACGCGTGTCTGTGCATAATAGCATTTCGGTTTTACCATCATTAATTTTCATTTTATTAGATATCAAAAACGCTCTAACCTCATCAACGCATTTTTCGAGCGTGTCTTTACTGATTTCAATATTCTTTTCAGATGAGTGGTCTACAGGGATGTAGATTTGTGTGTCATCCGCGTAGATGTGATAGCTCATATTATATTTCTTTAGGATATCAGCTAATGGGGACATATATATTGTAAAGAGAATAGGTCCCAGCACCGAGCCTTGGGGAACCCCATATTTTATGGCCTTTAGAGTCGACCTTTGGAGTCCAACTTTGACACACTGATTTCTATTACTTAGATATGACTTTATCCAGTCAAGAGCAGGGCCAGTAATCCCACAGCGCGAGTTTAGTCCATCAAATAATATATTGTGGTCTATAGTGTCAAATGCAGCAGACAGGTCAAGTAGCAGTAGTATAACTGAATTTCTTTTGTCTAGACTTACCAGAATGTCATTTTGCACCTTAGGCAGGGCAGTCCCAGTGCTATGATACTCCTTATATGCAGATTGGAAGGTGTCAGTTAGTCCATTTTTTACTAAGTGTGATATTAGTTGTTCAGATACCGCTCTCTCCGTTAGTTAGAGATATAACTGAGATCAGATACAGGCCTGTAATTTTTCTCTATGAGCTCTAGACCAAGTTTTTTTAGCAGAGGTTTGATTATAGCAATCTTCATATTTTCTGGCACATTTGCTTCAGTTAGTGACTTATTTATGATATTGGTGATTATTGGTAGGAGGTCATCCATGAGGTCATAGAGTAACCATGCAGGGAAAGGATCCAGTTCGCATGACTTCTTTGCGGATTTTCTAACCAGTTTTCTGACTTCATTTAGTGTAAGTGGTGTGAACTTGCTTAGTTTATGTGAGGTTGGTTTATCCAGGGTGGTTTCTATAGTGCTGTCCTCTGGCGGTGGAATTTGGTTTGTAGGGGTCTGGTCAATATTTTGCCTGATTAAATCAATTTTTTCTAGGAAAAAGTTATTGAATTTATTTGCCTGTGCAGTGTCATCACATGATTTAGGCATGGGAGTGTCTTTAGGCTTGTGCATTACTTTGTCAATAACTTTAAAAAGTTTTTTCGGGTCATGCTTGTTTTCGCTGACTAGATTGGCAAAATAATTTGATTGTGCATTTTTCAGTAATGCATAATATTTAATTTTCCCTCTCTTGTTTGATGTGGTTACTCATCCATGGAACCATATTTCGATTTGAGCGCTAGCAGATTTAATGGGTGCATGTTTATCTAGAATTTTTGTCAATTTTGAATCATAATAGTCCACTAGTTCCTTTAATGAGAGTAGATCCCAGTCTGATCTAGCCTGCATGACTGATTTAATATCTTGTTTAAGGGAATTTATGTCAAGCTTTTTGTAGTTCCTGTAGGAAATATATTTCCTAGCGGGTTTAGGAGGATTTATATCCAGACTTAGAATATCATTAAATTTAATCACATCTGGTTTTCTTGGTTTGTTCATGTGAAAGTTGTAGTCTCCCAAGAAGAGGACCTCGTGATTCAGTGACCAATAATGGGCCACTAATTGTGTAAATACATCATAGAATTCGGAGTAACTGTATTTATTTCCACCAGACGGCTCTGGTCTATAGATAGTTTCTATAGTTATATGTTTCCCTTTAATATGTAGAGAGGCTTCCATTATTTCCATAGTGCTGAGTTTTGGTGGATCTACCCTGTTAGTTTCAGAGGGAATTTCAATTCGGTGGAGTAGGGCCAGGCCACCTCCAGTGCGACCTATCCTGGGGAATGAGTGGAACTTGTAACCTCCATTTTCCAATTCATTTTTTATCCTATCATCACCAGTCTCCTGTAGCCAGGTTTCTGTATTTATATCACGCGTGTCTGTGCATAATAGCATTTGAGCCTGCAGGTCATTTTCTTTAAAGTAGTCTTTAATCAATAGGATTTTATGTTTAATGCTTTGTACATTACAAGAGCCAATTTTAATATGTTTAATAGCAATTTTGGTGGATTTGCATTGAGATTTCATGTTAATCACTGTATTTTTTGACAGATTCTTTGCAGCATTAAGGCCGGGGCCTGCGGGAACCCCAGCGCCTTGGTTCATTGACCTTTTGTGATTTGCATGAAGTTGAGAATGAATCTCATTTTATTTGTAAATGTCCATTATATATTCAATTCAGAGAGGAATTTTATCACAAGATACATGAAAATGATTATATTTTTAGTCTCAATGACAGTGAAAGGTTTAGATACATATTACAGATCAATATAAATGGTAGTTACTCGGTGAATTCCAAGAAAATATGTGGAGGAAAAGGAGTAGGATATTGTGTTCATAATGACAAGAGAATATACCTGTTTTGTAATATTTAATGTATAATTTATATACCAACTGTGGTGTCCCTACATATTTATCAGTGTAAAATTCCTTATATTGTGGTGAAACAGACTATGTATGTAAAATAATGTAATATCCTGTCACTATAAAAAATGAATAAATCAAGTAATATGACATTAATATGACATATGAGAAGTAATATGACATTCTTGTTAGATAAATGAGATAATTTTATAAGTTTTGCACACAACTGATTTGTATTCAAAATCTAAACATATAGATACATATAATATAGATGAATGGTATGAGGTGTGAATAACATGTACAGACATTTAACCTTGTGATAGCTTGATACCCAGGGCTATATGCCCATAAGACATGCTAATGACAATAAGCTTGTATTAAAGCCCTGGAGAATGTGAGTAAAAATGTGAAATTTTGAATTTTGAATTATTGATCGGCAAACTAACTGATTTGCTGGAGATAAGATTGATAAGCTTGGGACCGCCGTAACCCAAGATTAGCTATATATGACTGGGGCCAAGCCCCTTCCCCTGCCTGCGTAGCAGACCCCGCCCTCAAACTATGGTGGGTATAGCTGGTAGGGTCTAAAGCAAGCTGGCCGGCTAGATATTTGATAGTTCACTTAAGCTGGGGCTTAGTAACTAATGGCTGACCCATTTCTAAGCTTAATTAGGGGGTGCTTGTACATGATGCTTTTCAAGGACCTGCATACCGTGAAGTACTGCCACATATCAAATGAGGTGCATATGGGATGGTTTGAACAACCTTGGTATAAACCATGCACCTGTGTTTTAGATCTGCCTAATTTATATACCATAAACCTATCATTATTGAACTCACCAAAATCTAAATTCTGATGCAGCTGGTGGGTTAACTAATGGCTGATTAGTTAAGTGATGAGTGACCTATATTCTGCCCCCTAAGGCAAGGAAAGTGCCCCAATGTAAGCAATACCTTCCACATAGCAAGAAAACATTATAGGATGCTTCTGGTTGGGTGGAGGGGTTGAGTGGAGGGGTTGAGACTTAATTGCTAGTTGTACCCTAGGTGAACCAATTGGTGGCAGAGCCTGCATGGCTGCTAGGTAGACGTATATGGTACTGACTGCTAGAGAGGTATGATTTCTACCGAGTTTGGAACTAAGAAATGCAATATAATGCAGGATTGTTTGCTCCTCCACTGGGAATGGTACTATACCATTTTTGGTGCAAAAGTTAAGATACTGCAATTGGGCTGTGTACTGCCTCGAAGTCCAGTCAGTATCATACTGTTGATTCAATCGTCCAGGCCTGCAAAGTGAATTAAAACGTACGAGTAGAAGCAGGTAGGATGCCAAGAATTTACGAGGGCTATGGGCCCCTTTAACAATGTATTGTCGTGGCGCCAAGTAAAGTGGCTATAGGACTCAGCAGGGTCATGCTGCAATGTATAATTACAAACAAGTTATGTATGGCTATCTGAGAGATCGGCCCGTAGGGTTATAATAATAATAATTAAATATGAGCATTAATCACATACGATAAGGAACATAGAAGCATGCATATATAAGATAGAATTAAAAGTATGGTATGAATATACCATGGTATAAGGACATTCCCCACCCGGACATTCCCCACCCGGACATTCCCCACCCGGACATTCCCTATACACCCACGGGAATGACATGGAAATAATAAATAGGAGAAAAACATGCATGCATGATTTGACAACAATCAATATCTAAAGCTAAACTACATCAGTTGAACCACTATGTATGCTAATGTAATCCTGTAGGGGGCAGCATGGAAATTATTACCATAGAAGCATGCATACATAAGATTACTACATATGATGCTATTAATGAATAATTAAATATGAACATTAAATGCATGAGATAACTAATGACAATATTTAAAGCCAAACTACATCACTAAAACCATGGGGTGTGGTACCTCTTTAATAACAGCATCTAACAAAGTGACATATTGCAAGGTGAAATCATCACTATTAATCCCATCACTAACTATTCTGCCTGGGGGCCATGAAAGATTATGAATAATCTTTACTTGATTAGAATTAATTTTCTTAGAGACACCCAGGGTCGATCCCCTAGAGTTTGTTGGAAGGACACTCAACCCTGCCCAAAGAAAATGTCCTTACTCACAAAGTCAGATATCTCAGTCTTAAATTATTGTGCAATGACTCCAGGTGATAAGCTTTATAGCTTATATTGTACGAGGGCTATATTGTACAAGAATCTACGAGGGCTATGGGCACAGTGTTGTTTTGGCGCCACCTATAGTGGCTGCCGGACAAAATACAAAATACAAAATAAAGAAATTATGTCTATGTGAAAGCTCGACCCGTTGGGATATGATATTATCAATTAATGATTAATAATGACATTAAACACATAAGATAACCGACAATAATATTTGAAGCCGAACTACATTAGCTACAGTGTTGTACAGCGTATGTATATACCAATATGAACCACAGGGGTGGCATAGAATTATTATAATCGAAACATGCACGCATGATTATATAGAATATAATATTACATTGAGTAATATGTGTTAAGTAATAAATGATTATAATAATTTCTGCGGGCCTGGTGATAATAATAATAATAATAATAATAATAATAATAATAATAATAATAATAATAATAATAATAATAATAATAATAATAATAATAATAATAATAATAATAATAATAATAATAATAATAATAATAATAATAATAATAATAATAATAATAATAATAATAATAATAATAATAATAATAATAATAATAATAATAATAATAATAATAATAATAATAATAATAATAATAATAATAATAATAATATATCGCGCTGATACCAGTCAGGACTGTTCATAGCGCTATGCCAGAACGTGAGTTCTGAATAGGTGAGTTTTGAGTCTACTCTTAAAAGAGTCGACTATAGTGCTAACTCTAATGTTAGTCGGTAACGCATTCCAGAGTCTGGGGCCGATTGCAGAGAAAGCTCTATCACCCACAGTCTTCAGGCGCGTTTTTGGCACGCATAGGTAGGTACCATCATTTGACAGAAAATCACTTAGCTCTTGCAGTATCTCCTGCATTCATTCCTGAGAGATGCGAAGCTGAAATGCATTTAGCATCGCATTTGGATCCGTTTAACAAAGCCATTGGGTGAAGTTCGTCTTTAATAACTCAACATATTAAATCGCTATAAATCCCATCATTAACTGGTCTGCCTGGAGGCCATGGTAAGTCCTGAATAATCCCTACCTTCCTAGAATTATTCTTCTTGAAGGCACCTGGAGGCGACCCCCTAGAATTTGGTACATGGGTGTCGGTTTTGTCACATTGTTAAGTCCCCCACTTGTCTTCAGGGCTTGTCTGGAGAACTTATACAAAGTTTGTGTTCCATAAAATACTGTATACAGACAAATTTTCGCGACCTTTTTATTTTCGCGTTAATTCGCGCCAGGACGTCATTCGCGAAATTAAATGGACGCGAAATTGAAGATGCATTACGCAATATGAGGTCGTCATGTTAAAAAGCGGGAGTGACGGGGACAAGCTCTTATTTTTGGCGCGAAAACAATTGGAGTCTATCAACACGCATTGAAATATTAATATATTGCGCAAAGATGGATCCCTGGCTTCTCCTCGTGTTGCGGATGCGACGTCATTAGTGTTCTCCAATCACCCATCGGCAAAGCCCAGATAGGTGATCTGGAGAGGTCTGAGATTTTTGCTTTTTGGTTTTAATCTCGTTTAGATGTGATTTTTTAAATACCCAACTGTTTAAGTGATAATTCATATTTTATGTATGATTATGTCTAAAATCTCACAAAAAAGCTTGATTATTTTTTGGATAACATTAAATAAAGAAAATATAAATACTTGATAATAATCGCCAGCTGCAAAAATTGAATCAAACCCGTTTTAACGGCAGTTGAAACGGGTTCAATTTTGACGTTTAAACGGGTTTACCACAGTTTTTATAGCTGGCGATTTTTTACTTCACTAGAGCTCAATCAACTCCACCAAACTTTTCTTTGGTTGGAGTTGGTAGAGATCATGGACGTTCGAAAAACCCCTCCAGATCACCTATCTGGGCTTTGCCGATGGGTGATTGGAGAACACTACGACGTCATGTACATGATATTTACGTTTTACTTCATGGATAAATTCTCGACCTGCGAAGCATAATTTGTGATAATATTGGGTAAATACCTTTATTTATCATTTAAAACGCAATTAAAATCGATCCACGTGTGAAGGCATTTCTGTCAAGAAGGGAAGACACGACTCAACGCAACACGTGGTCGCAATTTTGAAAGGCGGAAGTGACGGGAAGAGGCTCTTGTTTTTAGCACGAAAACGATTGTTAACTCACATTGAAATATTAATATATTGTGCAATAATGGATGGTATTATTCTGTTCTCGACCTGCAAAGCGTAATTTGTGATAATATTATGTTTCTACCTTTATTTATCATTTAAAACGCAATTAAAATCGATCCACTTGTGATAGCATTTCTGTCAAAAAGGGGAAGACACGACTCAAAGCAAGGACGTCACGTACATCGTATTACGTTCTACATCGTGGAGAAATTCTTGCGAAAAATAATTTGTGATAATATTGGGCAAATACCTTTATATATCATTTAAAACATATTATTTCGAAATGCTTTGTTTTTACTTTGTTTTCACTGATTTCAATTATCAGCGTTCACAGTTTTGCATCTCGTCATTGTTTCCACTGCTTTGAGTCGTGTCTTCCCTTGTTGACAGAAATGCTTTCACACGTGGCTCGATTTTAATTGCGTTTTAAATGGATTGATGGTTTTGTTCTGTTCTCGAACAATTTGTGATAATATTGGGTAAATACCTTTATTTATCATTTAAAACGCAATCAAAAAGGGAAGACACGACTCAAAGCAGTGGAAACAAAGACGAAATGCAAAACTGTGAACGCTGATAATTGGAATCAGTGAGAACAAAGTCAAAACAAAGTGTTTCGAAATTTTTTGTTTTGTTCTGTTCTCGACCTGCAAAGCGTAATTTGTGATAATATTATGAACTAGAAATCCAAAATTCGCGAAAATAAAACGGCGCGAACCTGTCTTAGTCGGCGATGGCGCGAAAATAACTAGGCGCGAATTTTTCTCGGTATACAGTATAGTCCATGTAAATGTTAAATACTTTTATTCTCTTAATGTTTCCATTCCTATTTCGAGTCCAGCCAGTCAGCCTATCTCCCCTGATAACATCCCCGCAAGTCTCTTGTGAGAAGTGCGGTGTACAGTGTGTTCTCAAATCTAAAGTGTGTGGTCTGCTCAAGTCTCTGCCCAAATCTAAAAGTCTCCCCCACCCTGTGGGATGCCCACATATATACTTTCTTAATATGAACTTAGTTGAATGATCTCCCTGCCCATAAAAGAACAGAGAGAAGATAGGGGCATATAATACAATCCTATCTAACTACGTATGAACTATGAATGCTTTTGTGATCATTTTACCCCGAGGGGGATCCATTATGTTTTAAGTGTTTTGTGTCAAGTTTCCCACACGGATCCAACCTGATCCTGATCATGTAGTCCCCGATCTGATGCCTGCTGCTCTATTGTTTCAACAGCTCATTTGTATTCCTGACACTTTGTGTATCCTGTTGCTAATCACTTAAGACATTTTACGTTACACCCAAATCTTGCCTTGTTTGCAGATTCTAATGGATCCCACCTGTTTCTAAATGTACCAGGACTGACTGGACTATAATAATACAATAGATATATATATTAATATTTGATAATCTCATAATTAATTACTTAATTAAAAATATTTTAATTAGGTGTAATATGGTGGACTTTACAACATGACGGTAATGCATTAACATCAGATACACATTATAATAATATGATAATCTCTTCTTCACCTCCTTTTATTACGTCATGGAGATACACAAGTGAATAACACTATTGAGTTCATAATTCTGTGGTGAGTCATTTATGCTGGTCATTTATGCTGGGTGAAAGTGACACCATGTACCCACTGCAATAGGAAGTTTTGTACTACCCATTTCATGTTCAATGTCTCCCATTTCTAGTGATTGGTAACAGTGCGAGCATATCATCATCCAGTAGTGTGATCAAAGCATTGGTATTCACCTGGGTATCAGCGGTACATCACAATGGAAGATTGAAACGTTGATAGGGTACTCTCGCGATAGCATTCGCAGTTTTATGTTACGCTCAAAATCATTTGTGATAGCAATAGCCAAGTTGTAAAAGCAGTAAAACATGGTGGATGAAAATTGCCTAAACATTTCTTGAAGGCATTACATGTGATGTTGTTTGCAAGAAACTGTGTCACACTTAAAATCATTGGTGTATTCATCTCTGTTGTGAGTTGATGACGTTCTATTGCAGTTGTGTCTGCTTGTCTACCTATAATACAATGTTAATGTATTCACCTAATATATTCAGAGCGCTATGGCAAGAACGTACACGCGCATATAACTGCTGTTGGCGATCAAGCTTTTCAAGTTGAAAGAGTTTTCTGAGAATCAACAGTCACAAACCTAACATCAGATATGTGGAATGTAACATCAACCATCACTAACTTAACATCAGATATGTGGAATGTAACATCAACCATCACTAACTTAACATCAGATATGTGGAATGTAACATCAACCATCACTAGCTTAACATCAGACCTCACGCAGGCACCTCATAAAGGTGGCTACATCAAATTGGCATACATTTATATTTATTCTGTATTTCTCATCTTGGGAGGTTTTGGAAATATTCTGTCATTCATCGTAGCCATTTGCAATCGGAAATCAAAAAGCAATATCTTTATATATCTTGGATTTCTAGCAATTGTGGATCTGATAGTTCTGTATGTGCCGGGTATGTATTTTTGGGTGTACAATTTGTCAGATGGTAATATTGACATTGTATCAAGAGATGGTTGCTTTGTGGTGTATGTCGGTTATTCCAGTACACAGCTCGGTGCATGGGTTCTGGTCGCCATCAGCCTTGAGCGTTTTCTTCTGACTAGGTTTCCTAGACAGCCATCGGAAGCACCTGTCAAAAGAGCCAAAATAATATGTTGTTTTCTGATATTCTTTATTTGCGCTCTAAATGGTATTCATTTGTATTCATTTTTTGTGAAAGATTTTCTGGAGCACTCATTTTGTGTAATGCGAGAAAACATGCAATGGTTTTATGTACATGTTTGGGTGTACTTAGATTTGATAATGTATTCCTTTTTACCATCTTTCCTAATTATTATATTCAATAGTGCGACTATTGGCATCCTTTACATCAGTAACCGTACAGTGACTCCCACTGATGTTCCACAGAATAACAAGAACAAATCTAAGTTTGTCAAGAAGACCACGATGATGTTACTTATTGTAACTACATGGTTTATTCTGACAACAGTGCCCACGGCCATTTATGTAATGAAGGCAGACATTTCCATCGTTCCAAACGCAGAAGATCCTCTTGGTTTTGTCTTCATCATTTTGCAGTACAGCAACAATTTCATCAACTTTTTTATATATTGTTTGGTGTCCAAAAAATTTAGACAGAGTTTGAAACTTTTATTTAATATGCAATTATTATGTCAAGGCAACTGTCAGCTGCATTAAACACATTTCACGTTGGCAAATCGTCTGGTATTGATTGACCTAATTTTCAGCTTAATTCAGCACACTTTCCGACATGGACCGATGCACATTACCCTTTCATATTAGTCCTTGTCGTCATTGGTATAAAGATGCGTCAAGATCGGACGCAAATCATGATTATTTTTGTAACACGGATGGTTCCTTTTTTGCCTGTCGGCAACTATCTGTGTTATTCTGTGATCGGTACGATCATGGGAAATGAGGAGTCATTTCCTGTCCGTTGTAAATCAGTTTTTTCTGTGGTCAATATTGTTCAAGGAACTGACGCCACTGTGGAGTGTTCGTCCGTGTGCATGCAAGATTCCAATTTGCGCATGCGCCCGGGCGTATGAATATTTGATTAAATGAAGCAAACAAAAGAAAAGAAGTGCGTGATGTAAAAGCAGAAGTTCAAAACGATGTCATCGTGCTCGCCTATCGTTGCATAAGATTATCCCTATAAATTGCTTGGAAATGCTTTCCAATCACAAGAACAAGGAATATTCAGTAAGTTTAGTTCAAATTTGGTGTAAATCGGATAATTAGAACAGAAATAACATGCAAAAGTCTCTGATCGATGATTTGCGATATCGCCTGAGCGATAATAGAGCAACTTACGTAATCGAGCCTGAAGAGGCACATCTTTGCACCCAGTTGTGCAAGAAAATTCGTTCATATACCAAATTGAATGTTTTTAAAAGATGAATAAATATTGCTTTTAATTAATAAAAACCCCATTTTATCCATGCCATGTTTTTGTTGGGGGGGGAGGTTATTTTGATTTTTGTTTTGTTTGTTGTAATTTTTGTTTTGTTTATTTTAATTTTTGGTTTGTTTGTTGCAAGTTTTGTTTTGTTTGTTATTTTTTTCCCATCCGTGTTACATGTGGAGCACCACTTTTTCTTGTTTATAAAAAAGGAGAAAAGAACAGGAGAACAAATATTCACACAGATTCATTTTGTACTGACAGCTGTACTGATTGGTTAGTTTATAGACGTCTGATCATAGGTTATAATCTGATGTTGGTCATTTCTGATTGGATGATATTTTGTTTCGAATGGTATCAAACATATGGCAATGGCGGCTAATTCGGAATGGCGGAAAGAGTTCATCGATCTGAGTACTTTCTACTCATCTTAGACAGTTTTCAAACCATATAACATAACTCTAACAAAGCTGTGAAACTACAAAAACCAACATGGCCGAACATTGGTCGAATACTGTACCTGATAAGGGACTGAGAATAATGGAAAATATGGCGGGATGTTATTTCTTTGTGTCTAACTAGTGAGCTCAATTTACAGACAACACTCAAGGGCCAACATTAATGAGCTCAACTATTGGACTTCTTAATTGGTGTCACATGTATTTGACACTAACTTTCCTCTGAATGATTATCTCTGTTGGTTTGTTTGTTTGGGGTTTTACATCACTTTCAACATTATTTCATTCATTTCGTGATGAGACCTACTTGTAACAGATATAGTGCTGCCTCACTGAATTGTCATGTCGCAGGTCCTTGACATGACAACCCACCCGGTCACAGATTTACAAGGACAACGGGTTAACCCTTTGGCACGGGCCTCAGCTCACGTGGGAAATTGTATCATGAATTCAACCTCGGCATGACCGGGGATCGAACCCACGACCTTTGGATCACCACAGAGGAACTGAGGCTAATAAGCTGGCACTCTAACCAACTGCGCCATGGCCCGTGGCCTATCTCTGTTGGTGTCAATATGTTTACGTCAATATGTTTGCGTCATTTCAGAAACATCTGAGACCAGAGAAAATCTCATTCCTGAAATGAGATTTTCAAGCACATTTTCCTTGCTTAATATAAATGTTTATACCCTAAACTTTGGATCAAAAGTTATTACCCATCATATTTCCCCTATATATACTTCTGTGCCATTTGAAAGTGGACAAGTCTTCTGCTAAAATCCAAATCATCCATTGGACACTGTGTCAACAAGCTTTGTTTAGCTGACCAGTGATTTGTGCAAACACCTGCTTAGTAAAGCATTTCTAACAGTGGGGCACCCTAAATTGGGACAATGGAGTGATTTGGCTTACAGTGATTTGGCTGTTGGTCCATTAATGTTTATCCAATGGTACAGGCCTAACACCCTGACAGACCACAATAGAGGCCACATGATTGTATACATTTGGACACCCGGTGGTCAAAATAGTACTGGCAGTACTTGGCACTTTCATCAAAACACAATAACCATGGTCAGTGTATTTTGGTTGATTTTAGTGAGATAGCTTAATTGTATCACAGTTTCATGGCCTGTAAAATTGCCTGTGACTTCTTTGGTTTCATGAATGCTTTAAACATAAATGTCTCTGCTGAGACATATTAATTCCGGTATTTAATTATTAATCTCACTTCTTTCAGAGCTTGGCAACAACAATGAAACATAATGCTGTCGTAAATCAACGACTAATTAATTCAGCCTGAGGGACATACTACTCACTAATCACGGAATCAACACGTTGAGGTGTGCTCGTGCTGTCTCACGCAATATAAACCATAAAACTCAAAAGCTGTTCATTGCCAATTATACAACTGACACCTTTTTACTTTTTGGGATAATCATTATAATAGTAGTATGTGAATGTGTTGGCGTTGTATAATTTATGACAGGAAGTTGAATAGAACTAATTAATTCCATATGAAAGATAATTAGTAGAATATAGATGTCACTAATGCAATAGGCTGATGTGCATTGGTACTAAAAAAAGTAATTCTTTTGTGTCTGTATTTGTTTTTTAAAAGGTAAGGCTTCATTATTGTTGAAATGAATGATCCCAGAATAAGTTTAATTTCAAATAGAAACGGGGACCGGATACACTGCATGTTGAACATTTTAATTTTACCTAAACTTACCAATATTGGTTTTGGTGCTACATGTATCACAGATGATTTTCAAGGTGATACAAAAGGTGTAAATGCTTTCGCCGGTATGCTATATTTAATTTCTTAATTCCCACGATTGTTGATTTTTTTTCCTCAAAATAATGATTATACTGATACCAGTTAATGTCTGTTCTTAGCGCTGGGATTAGGAAATTCTTTTTAAATTGGTGTGTCTCCTAGTCTTAAAGGCACTATCTTAAGTACTACTCCTACTATCATTAGGAAGTGTAAAATGAAAGAAATGATGCTCAAACTATGTTTGAGCACATTTCTAACATGAATGCCCCCTCCCTATCCGGTTGAGGGCAAATTTGGGGAATATAACTTTGGTAGAGCTATTTCAGTACCAGGATGTTAATCTATTCTGGTGACATAACAAAGATGTGATGTAATTTATGTAAAATGTTTATTTCATTACTAAAAATTCAAATATGCAAGTAAAATCACAGTTGTTCCCAATAAATTATTCTTTGTCCCTACTTTAAAATTCTAAGGCAAGACAATGGATACCAGTTTATAAAGTCAGAACACAAATACCAATAATAGTACATCATACTCACAATGCCTGGTGCTGGTCTCTCTTTTCAGTCACCACACCACATTGCTTTTATAGTATTGACCTTGCCTATGTGGCAAGGAGTACTACTAGACTGACCATTTCTTTCAAACATAGGGTTGAAAATGGTATATTTACCATGGGTCTGTATAGAAATCTGTTAGTTCATTTGCACACTATGGTATAAAATTTGACCGGTTCCTGATCACCTCATGGTCTACGTCAGTGCCACGTAGCCATTCTTCAATGTCTGCGAGACACCTTATCATAGACCATTGTGATTTTTTTTTAATCATTAATTGTTTAATTGCACTAAGTGTTTTGACTATTTTGTGATAGTCATAAATATTTTCCATTGTTTTTGGATCAGTGCATTTGGTGCTTTGGTTCTGACTTTCATATTTTATACATCAATATATTACATTAATACTTTTCTTGATATTTTCTTATTATTATTTAACGATTACCTACCTTACCTATTATACCTTATTATCTTAAATGCCTGTCTTTCCTGATTATTTTATTTCCCTAGACTTCCTATAAATGAACAGAAGGGCATTCCAGGGCCTTGGTGCTATCGATGAAAAAGCTCTGTCCCTCACTGTCGTCAGTCATATGTTGGAACTATAAAGAATAGGCTGTTATTAGACCTGTGGTCTCTTTCAATGCATCTAATGTGTAGAAGGTCAAGCAGGTAACGAGGTGCTTTATCATTTAGGGCCTTCTAAGTAACAGAGACATTTAAAACAAAGATTGAAAACAATTTCTGTATTATCACTCGGTGCCACCGTCGCTACTTGCTGTTTCCCACATGTGGCCATTTGGTCAGCTTGCAAGGGAATTTTCAATGTTTTTTGTACAAATGAACCATGTTATCATCTTTGGATCATCATGTTGAGAGGAAGTGGATGTAGTAGATTATAAAGGTACTGTTTTATAGCATTTAGATGGGGAACTTTATTGTAATTTGTGCAAAAACGATTGCAAAATGGTGAAAATGACAGCACACACATGGTGTTTGATCAATGTATATATATATATATATATATATATATATAAATATATATATATATATATATATATATATATATAGTTATATATATATATATATATATATATATATATATATATATATATATATATATATATATATATATATATATATATAGTTATATATATATATATATATATATATATATATATATATATATATATATATATATATATATATATATATATATATATATATATAGTTATATATATCCTTCAGCTGCTTTACAGCTTTTAAAATTTAGTTATTTACTCATAATGCCTGTGAATGTGTTATAAACACTGGGTGACAGTTTTAAAATTGTTGTTATAGAGCAAACAATCAGTTTACAGGTCATGTACAATACATGAATATCACACCACACTTGCAGAAATTGACAATTCTATGTGCACGTTGTCAATTGTCAAAATCGGAGCAACACATTTTCAGCCATTTTCTTTAAACAATTTATACATTCAATTGGAAGATGTCACTTTTCTTGCTTATAAAAGGAACTCTTGGCTTTGTTTTGGTGGTAAAATTGTAAAAACACAAATGAAAAAAATCCCCTTTTTACCAAGCTGAATATTCTTAATTGATATATCACTATAGTACAACCAGAGACTAAAATTAACTGATAAAAACAAAATTGCCTGCTTAACACTGGCTACTGTGATCTTTAAAAAAATGTCAGATGAATGTATCTTATCTAGATGCTAATAACATTCTATATCTTATCTTTAAATAAATATTAATGATATAAATTTACTTAATAGTTATTTATTTGTCACCAAGCTTCTGATAGAGCAGAGAGCTGTGAGACGTATTAGTGGGGATAGACCAACAAAACTAAATAAGACCAATTAAAATAATTCTGTCCTTATTGAAGTAAAATTCGTGCAGATTAATTGATATATTAGATATTATTCTCATCCAAGACTGCATGCTTGCCTATGAACAGCTGATAAACACTGATAAAATAGGTTGATAAGGATCAGCTATATTTCTCAAATTTCAATAGGGGGCTGGAAATTTTTAAATTATTATGCATTTTATAACATACTGGCACCCAATGAACACTTTGTGAGATATTTAATGGTTTTCACTAAAAAGTAAAAAAAAAAAAAAAAAAAAAGAAATAGGGAAAATCACAGAACTCAGGCTTTCACAGTATCTACCACAAAAATCACATAAGAGAACTACACCATTTACTCCCACAAACATGCTGAAGTATCTTTTAATCTTCTATAATATGTTAACTTATTTCACAACTGGAATGGATATTGATTGATCACTGTCCAAACAGAGCATTAAATTCACGAACTTTACAGGTACTTTTCACAAACTAAACTTGCTGTCAGCCATTATTCTCTCTCGTGAACTTTCAACCCAGGCATGAACATGTGAGAGTTGGATGGTGCACCATGCTGACACCAAGTGGCAACCCTGCTCTTTCCAATCTTTGTTTAAATATCTCTGCAAGTAGTGAGGAGAATTCTGGCACAAACCGAGCCAGTGTAATTCCTTCAGTTTCTCAGATATGTGATCATATTTTCTTTCCTACTCAGATCAACCACACACTCACTCTGTGATATATCAGTATCACCAATTCTTACAGTGCTGATGTCATTTCTATATCTATCAGCACAGGTTATAATTAACATCTCAGTTTTGCCATCATTGAGTTTCATCTCATTTGCAATCAGGAAGAATCTAACCCCATCAATGCATTTTTCAAGTTCACGCTTAGATGTGTCTACATGATGTCTACATCTATTGCTAATGTAGATGTAGATTTGTGTATCATCTGAATAAATATAACTCAGTCCATTCTTAGCAATTGCATCAGCAAGAGAAGACATGTAAACTGTGAAAAGGATGGGACCTTGGACAGATCCTTGGGGGTCTCCATACTAAATGGACTTAAGGGAGGATCTATGCGTACCAACCTTGACACATTGTTTCTGGTCCATCAGATATGACCTTATCCATTTAACAAGAAAGTCTTTTTTTTAAAAAAGAATTTGTATACAGTTTCCTTTTTGAAAATGATTTTTATATTTTCCCATCATTTTGAAGTTGCTGTAAATGTAGAGTACAGTGACTGGCAACTGTCTGAAACTGGCAGTTGAAACACGGTCAAACATATAGAATACCTTTCTTTTGTGCATAAAGTTATTAATTTTAATATATTCTATGTTTATTTATGCAGTTGAGGTGTCCACCAGTCTGTGACACTGACAGGCAGGTTTTTGATCTGCAGGCCCCTCAGAAGTACATATCCTCCAAAATCCTGTGTTGTAATACCCACAACTAATTGCAATTGAGCTGAATGTTGTGTCTCACATGTTATCTTGTAATCCCACTGTCTTTCAAAATGTTAAAAGTGTTTATTTGTTACAAAGTATTAACCTACCGTTATATATAAAAGTAATGATATTGCTCTGAAGGCCTGTGGTGGAGGTCGAGACACGTGTGACCTGAATCCTGGATCTACACCCTACAGTGTTGAAATTTAATACTGCTATAAATTTCTAACATGTGTACATCGGCTGGACTGGCTGACCGTGGGGGTGACTATCATAGAACTAAAAAAACAGTGTATCATTTTCTTATTGTATCACCCCACAGTCAGGGTATCATTTTTTAACTTTGTATCATCCCTAAATCAGGATATCAAAATTTAAGTCAGTGATAAATCCAGGTTCTGGGTTTTTCAATTCAATCCCAGCCTCCATGGGTTAAAATTATGAGAGTATCCCCCATGTGTGATGTGTGGATTGGCTCTGGTCATCTCCGTTCGCTTATAGTATACTAGGTCTGTTAGAACAGAGCCTTTCTTGTAACATAGATTTCCTCTCGGTCTAAGACCCTGTATACAAAATAAATTGTACATCTCCATCTAAGTCTGTCTTGCAGTATATGATGACCAATGGTATCAAAGGCCACAGAAAGGGCAAGAAACGGTAATATTACTGACTTCCTATTATCCAAGTCACTTTGGATGTCATTTTGCATTAATGATAGTGATGACCCCTCCCTGACACACGTCACTCCACTCTCGATTACCCCATCCTTTAACTCATCATATATGCCCCACTTCTATTAAACGCACATTGTGCATCTCAATGATTGAAATTACAGAACATGACTTTATTTCTCTCCATCATTATGTGCTTGATCTGTTGCAATACTGTGTTTAACATGTAAATCTTATGAACACTAAACAGAGCCTTGCTCTGCAATGTTATTTCAACATACAATCCAACCCACCTCTTTAAATGTGGAAGCTAAATTGGCAATGTCTCCAAAGGTTTGTCCCATTTCATAACATGACCCAATTGGTTTCATATTTGTTATCAGAAAGTGAATACAACTACTCTCCCTCGCAGATCCTGGGTTCAACAAGGCTTTACAAGTAAAGGTCAAGCTTCTCTTTTGTATCCAATTAGTAATTGGTAAGATATTTTGCAGATGTTGTAATATTGCTAATTGGTGACATTAGATTAGAAAGCGAGTACTACAAAAAATGAATTAAGATGTTAGTGATATGAACACCAAAATAGTCATACGCAAAAAGCGTTTCAGAGGAAGTATGTGACTCTTCCTCGGCACGCAGAGTATTAAGATGTTAGTGAACAAAATAGGTAGACAAAAATAATCGTGGGAGGGACCATTAATTATTTAGGGATGATTTTTTATTGTTCAGTTGGGGTTATGGTTCTAAATTACATATGAATAAAATGAAATATTCTTAGCAAAGGTGTATGATCATGGAAGCCTGATTTTGGTAGCTTACTCCCATAATGCTCCCATAATATTCTATAATGCTCCCATAATACTCTATAATGCTCCCATAATACTCTATAATACTCCCATAATACTCCCATAATGCTCCCACAATACTCTAGAATGCTATAGAGCCTTATTGTACGTCGTAACACTGTCAATACGCATATCTTTTGACTTGAGGTGTATAATGCCAGTTGTAATATGCCATGTGTTTCCCTTCCATAACATCCACTGTGGCACACATATCCTTGCTATTAACTGTGTGCGTCATATGCAACATCTTCTCTATATATAGTCGTTGGTCATTTTGGCATATATTTCTTAAAATGAAGGAATACACATGTCTTAATGGGCTTTGTTGCATGCTTGCACTGGAGTGAGCATGATTTTGATAATATAGAGGGCACCACATGCAAAGCTTGTGTTATACATCACACAGATCTCCTTGCAATACCAACAATTATTGCGAAGAATATCATCTATTAATTATCTAACAGACATTTATGGTTTACCAGACCAAAACCTAACTCATTGCACTTGTAAAGAAATATATTCTCTCATGACTTTGTTAATGTTGATAAATGTCACAATAAGCCTATCCTCTCTTAGAAAGTTCGGGACAATAAGCCGTGACTAACGCCAATATGGGCCTGTATGGGACTCTTGAATTATTGAAACACCTAAATCTACGAAAATGACGAGCATTAGCCCCACTATCAGAATAAAATATCCATATTTTCAGGGCGTTCTATGTATTTCAACTAAACGCACATGATAATCTGTTGTTTATGTTTGAGTAACATCACTGCTACCCTGCAAACGTGGACCCACATGCCGAGAATGCTCTTATATAATTTACTTGTGGTGCCATCGCGCTGCTTCCTATGGCGTAAAATGGGAGTAAGCCAATTTTAGCTCAATTGTGTTGTTGACTGGATATTTGAGGTATCAACTGATTAAACTATAAGTCTGTATATCTATAAGTCTGTAAGTCGATAAATATATTGTCACCTCGGGTTGGCAATGTTGTCATATGTGCCCAGCTTTTGACACGACGAGATGGATTTTTGTTTGTTTGTTTGTTTGGGGTTTTATATCACTTTCAACATTATTTCAGTCATTTCGGGACCTGCTTGTAGCAGATATAGTGCTGCCTCACTGAATTGTCATGTCGCAGGTCCTTGACATGACAACCCACCCTGTCACAGATTTACAAGGACAACGAGTTAACCCTTTCGGCATGGGCCTTAGCTCATGATCATGTGTGAGATTATAGTGAAAAATGATTTTTACGTGAATAGCACAGCATGCTCTCAACCAAGTCACGTTTACTTCAAGAATATTTTGTTTTAATCGGATAAATAATTTATGCATGAGGATTTCCTTATTTTGCATATCCTGTGCAAGCTTGCAGGCGTTGAACATGAGCATGTTAAAGAGTCGCTATGTTTTATGCTAATTGAAAACAACATACCAGCAGTGAAAAAAATCAAAAGTTAGAAAAAATAAATAAATAAAAAAAATACTTTTACATAGTATGTAAAATTACATAAAATAAAGATAATTCTAATTTGTTATTTTTGATACAATATACAGAACAAAACAATAAAGTCTGAGTGTGAAATCTCTCCGGGTGTTATATATATTTCTTGAACATGCTTATGTTGATTTTGAGGCCCCCATAATAACTGTTTCTGTACTAATTATTTCAATCTTTTGAATATAATAGAACGTAAGAAATATGATAATAGATGAAAGTTAACTCAGCAGTTCTATTCTGTTTGAATGTGGACAGCAGTGGTTACACATAGCACTATCACATTATGCCAAACAATAATCCATCAAAGGACCCAAATATCAGATGCCAAAATTCCCACTGGCACTTGAAAGCCAACTTGGATTTAGAAATTTTTAAATTCCATTCTTTTCTTTACGTATATGTGATTTTTAAGTTGATGATATTGTACCCTAATTTCAGAAATGTCAAAAGGTTATTTTAATTTGATGACAAATGATGACAACATTCTCTGACTTTTATTTACGTTTTTACTGAAATATATCAATAAGAACCTTACAAAAAAGCACTAAATGCAATATATTTTATGATAATATCAAGTGCCTTCGGCTGACAGGGGTTGCAATCTTTTGCTTGTGCAGCTTTCTGATATATGTAGCTAGTTGTCACATATGCAGTTATCTCTCAGTTATGTAGCTGTCCCTTTGTTGCAACTATCTCCCACTTGAAAAGCTATCTTACTGTTGTAACCACTATCACTTGCGCGGCTGTCTCTTATTGTTGTAACTATCTCTCAGTTATAAAGCTAAATTTCATTGTTGTAACTATCTCTCAGTTATAAAGCTAATTTTCGTTGTTGTAACTATCTCTCACTGATGCAGCTGTCTCTCACTGTTGCATCCGTCTCTCTTGTGCAGTTATCTCTTACTGTTGTAGCTTTCTATTATTTTACTTTGCAGCTATATTTCACTTATGAAGCTATCTCTCACTGTTGTAGCCATCTCTCGAACAGCTATATTTCTGTTGTGAATATCTTTCATGTGTGCAGCTATCTTTCACAAATGCAGCTGTTTCATTCTAATGCAATTATTTCTCACTTTGTATCTGTCTTTCATTGATGCAGCTATCTCTCACTTGTGTAGCAATCACTTTCTGATGTAAGTATTTCTCACTGTGGTAACTATCTCTTACCTGTTACCTTTGTGCAGCTAACTCACTCACTACTATAACTGTCTCACTTTTGTACCTATATCTCACTTATACAACTGTCTCTCACTTGTGCAGCTGTCTCACACTTGTGCAGCTGTCTCTCACTTGTGTAGCTATCTCTCACTAATGCACCTGTCCATCACTTGCAGCTATTTCAATGCTGTAACTATCTTTACTTATGCAGCTGTGTCTAAGTAATGTTAGCATTTTATCTGTGAAGGCCCCTTTGTGCAAAACCTAGCGGGACCTCCACTGGTTTAATAATTTTCTTCAATAATTAGGTCAAAATCTCGATGGTTGAAAACAAAGCTCTAATATAGAAATATAGGCACAATTTGTGGGTAAAATTTCTTATTTAACTTGATTCTGACAACAAATGAGTGAAAACTACTTTATTCCAAATATACATATTGTGCAAAACATCGCATAAACTTGCAAAATAAAACTGAAGTGGAGAGAGGTGTCGCGTCAATAAGTTCCACCAGAGGGCAACATGGTGAACCAAAAACGAGATCGCATGCTCTTATCAGTGGCGAATTTGAACTCCACATATCAGTGGACATATGGCAACTTTTATTTATTTCAAATCTCGCCACACTTCCTCTCTGATCACGTTCATGCATTTTTATATAGCATGTAATAACAATTTCAATATACTTGTTCTAACAAGTGGATTAAAGTGCTCATTGTATAAAGGTACTTATCCCCAATTTATTTACCATAGTGGTGCCACCTGGTTTGTTGATATTCAAGAAGGGCACTTGTTGAATTTGTTTTTTCAGGGTCGACTGCCGTCTGGGTAGCTGGGGGAGGTTATAAAAGAACTAAAGATTAAAGGACAATTGCCTGGCCTTAATGTTACACTACATGTTCAATTCTAAGTAAAGCTCTAAGGTAATGTCACTGTGTATTGAGCACCTTTAATCACACATGCCAATTATTTGTGATAATTCTTTGATTAATTCTGACTGTTTGAGTTTCAACATTTGTGATCCACCAAGTTTCATTTATTTACATTCCATGCTGGAATAGGTTTGCGGACTTGACATCTGATATGATGACTGCCATTCTGTGTGCTGTGAAAGGAATACAAAAATATAATGCAACTACAGAATAAGACATCACTAGAAATGGCAGACATAGGGATATAACTTTTTTACTACTCAGAATACATATACAAATGATATGTGATTGAATGTCAACCTTCTTAGGCTATTTTGATCAAATATTGCCAGTGACCTTGAAGTGACCTTTCAATGACCTTGAAAATAGAAAGCCTATTTCCACGAAATTATGTTTTATTATCCTATCATCTACATCTTACAAATACGAGCTCGTAGAGTCCTTATTCATCAAATTCTGTTCATAATTAACAATTTAAGAGCAATTTATAGTTTAGTGGTCAATCTATAAGGGAAAACAGAGGAAAATACTATAAACTTAGTTTTTTTTTAAATAATATAAAAATGCCAGCTTGTCACAAAAGTGACAAATTGACTTTAATTTGACCTCACATTTATTTTTGAGGTATTAGATAAATTGAAAATTGATCTAGTTTCAGAAAATAATCAGCAATAAGTTGCTCTTATCATAATAAGACCTAAAAAAGAAGAAATATTCCCTGAAAAATATGAGAAAATTAGTCATGAATAGTAATGATTAAAGAAAATATAATAAAAAATATATTGAATGTAGAGTCAATTGGGTTATAACATTAAGTAGCTGATGTATTTCTAAAAAATCTGATGTATTTTATTTTTCTGAACAATATGAGGAAGTTAGTGAAATCCTTTTATGAATATGTCTATGAAACACATCACTAAAAGTGTCCAATCATTAAAATGGCCTATGACCCCTTTTACTATTTGGATAATTCTATTAGTGATACATGACAGAACTTGGGTCCATTTGATTGTTTCCACCCCAGCCATTAAAATGTCCCAGGGTATTGGATTTGCCTAAAAATGCCGAATCTCTGTCTATCTAGCCAAGCTTCATCATGCATGACATATTTTCACACACCATGTGGCAGAAGGGCCCATTCGAGCAGTGCGAAGAGAGAAAAGAGAAGTGGTCAATTAAAATCAAGTTTGTTATTGTGGAAAATAATATATTTTATAGTTTTTTTGGAAATCGGTTTCAACCAAGTGAACAGAACCATAATTAATGATATATAGGTAGCATCATGAATTTTAAGATAATTATTACATTATTACAAATTAAAAGAAATTTGAAAAAAACAATTGGTTGAATTTCTCACCAGATCAAAACTCTCTACAAATACACAGCTCATGCTGTGTTTTTCCAGGAGATAAAAAACTGACTTTGGAGGTGAGACACTGGACACTAGTGCGGAGTCTGCCATTTTGATTCGGGAACTGCAGTTACCGAATCCATTATCCCCCAGTGACTGGAGTAAGACCATGATAAAAAGTTGAATAAGAGCATACCGGCGAACGCATTCGCACGTATTATCTCTGAAGGTGGTCGATCTTTCACCTACCACTACGAGTCGATGCAGGTCCAAAGCTAACCTGCTAGGCTGCTATGTTTTATATTTGTCACAAGTTGATGGTAAAACTATTTTTTGTAAACACATATAGAACACCTACACATATTCATGCATGACGTTGTAATTGTAATGATTAACTAAATTACCTTCATTCACGGGATGAGTGCCAATCATATGTATTATCTAACTATGTGATTTTTAATATGTTTGTGATTTTTAATGTTTGTGATTTTTAATATGTTTGTTAATATCAACAAAAAGTTGTATTTTGGAGTTCATATTTCTCATCGCTCTTTAAGGCTTGATATTTCATGACATTTTTTTGCATTTCCGTACCTAACCAAGTCGTTCCCAATGTCTTAGCCAAACAATAAAAACTTCTTTATACAGGATCGCATCCGCCATGCCATATGTTGATGTTGACTGTCACCAGGGCCTCTGAGGTGAGTAGGGGCCAAGAGGCTCAGTCAAAACCTGATGGTGAAAATTCATTGACAAAAATGAAGCACCGATGGTATATCCTTTGTGATACGTCGCAGCGAAGACATATCTACAAAGTGAATCAATTATTTAAGGCAGGTAACAAATCTTATTTTTCAACATTTATAATTTGGACGGGGGGGGGGGATTTATTTCAGAAAAAATGTCAGATGCAGCATTACTTTGATGCAGTCAGCGTTACATGGGCTTGAGAGATACCTTTGCTTGGTAATTATGCGCATGATTTTTTTTGTTTTGAAGTGGCACTTTTTTTTACCATAAAATAGGGAAGAGCAGAGATGAGAAACCAAAATCGATTTTTTCCTGACCTGATCTATGCATCATCGAGATTAAAGACTTTGAGACAATATAAACTAGTTCCTCCTCGAAGTTTCACTGTTACCATCCTTAATAAAACTTTTTCACGAACAAGTAAAACTAAGTTCACTTCCTAATTTGTTTCACGGTAACGGATCATTCCATAAATATCCACAAAAGAGGGAATATTTCAATATAAAACTTTTATTAATCTCTCTGTACAATATAGATAAATTTGCCCCATGACAGGAGCATTTTCAATAACACACCAGATTGTGGGACGCTTTCAGAATACAAGATATCTTTGTTGGCAATATAATAATTTAAGGCTAGGCTAAATATTTTGGTTTTTACGTCTTTTATGGTGATAAATTGGCATGCGGGGTAGAACAAGTGTTTAAAATTCATGAAAGCCATTCGCATGAAATACATCTGTGGATCTGTTATCTTCATATACAAATTATTGAAATATCAAAATTTCTCAGCCGATGAAAGGATCCTTATGCTAAGTATATTAACACCACATAGTTGTCTTTATTAAGATTCCTGTACTTGATTGGTGGATCTGGAGGATGTGACAGTCGGTCTATGATCGATGAAGCGAGATATGGAGTGATTGTGGATGTATGCCATGGTTATAATGAGGTAGCAACTGGCTAAAATCTATATATATATGGGATGTTCTGACGCTAGTGTGGTAAAGTTGAAAACATATATTTATATATAATCAGACTTAATCAAGGACAAATTGCTTTCGTGTCGAAATCTGGATGTGACTTGGCCTGATGCTTCTTTCCCTGGACATCCTGATTTCACTCAAATAAAACAAAGCCCTTGAAATAATTCCTGGTAAATGACAAACTAATATCGCCATAATACAAGCGGTTTAACCATGTTGCATGTACTATATGTGTGTGTGTGTGTATATATATATATATATATATATATATATATATATATATATATATATATATATATATATATATATTCATACGTTTCTCATGTTAATTTTATCAACAACAAAAAATCATCACAAACAAAATGTATTTGTTTATTTAAGCACGTCTCTCTTTATGCCAAAAAAGTGGTGTTACTTATGACAGTATAATAACTGTAAGGCCAATATTTAAGCTCAGTCGAGGATAAATTACCTTTGTAAACAGACAATATATTAATGTCATCGTCAGAAAAAAAATATAAAAAAGATAAACGATAAACAATCTATGGCAACTTTGTGTCCAAAATATTGAATTTGTGGAAAAAATCAACCTTAAGGTTGTAGGGTCAAAATATATTGCAAGGTCTCCAAGCTAATTTTGGTTTAGCATTATCGGTAGCTTAAACTGCTTTATCGCTTTCCATGGATTTAAAAAATCCAAGTCCCGTATTAGATTCTCTGACTGTCACTGTGAAATTATTTGAGGTCACGTCAGTAATAAACACCTGATCCAGCAGAGGGCGCACATTTTCAGGTGGTTTCCAGAATTCACGGACCTCTATTGTCTCTGTGGGTTGGGGACCGCCAAAGTCTGGGTGTCGCTGGGGGGCGGGCCCAACCTCTACATCTTCAGTAGAAGTATTGTTAGCAGCTGTAGGCGTATTCTCTCCATTTTCCTGGGGTGTTTTTATTTGCAGTTGTTGTTTTTGTTGTTGTTCTTGTTGTTGTTGTTGGTCTTGTTGTTGTTCTTGGGTGGGGGCAGGGGATTCTTTTCTTTTCTTGGGGCTACTACTAGTACTACTTAAGTTATTTGATTTTCCCGTGAGGGCCTTCCCCTCAGTGCTGCGGCGCTTTGCCGATTTCTGCTTCAAATCTTTACTGCCAGATTTGGATTTGGAATGGTCCTTGTCGCCAGACTTGGCGCTCTTGTCTATAGTCTTAACTTTGATGATGGATACGGGGGCTCTGCCTTTCCCTTTCAGGACGGCTGGTTTGTTCTTGGGGGGCCTCCCTCTGGGCCGCCCCGTTCCCAGCTTTATCCGCATGTGCTGCTGTATATTAGTTTTGGGTTTGATCACTTTGCCTGGGTCCAGGGCTGGATTGGGCAGTTTGACCTTTATTGATACGGGAGGGCGGGAAGGTGTTGGTTTTACCGCGGCCACCGAGGCTGGGCTGGCTGGCGTCCCCGTTATCGTGGATCCATCACCACTGGCTCGCTTCTCTTTTGTAACTGTCTTATTTTCAGAACTTTTCTCCACGGCAGATGTTTCCAACTTTGCCCCATCTTTCCCACCCCCAGATCCTGGCCCGGGGCCTTCTCCTGGTGGTTTTTCCGTCTTTGGTGTTTCGGATGAAGAAGGTGTGTTGACTGTGTCACTTTTTTCATCAGCAGACGACTCGCTAGAACTACTATCACTAGAGCTACTTGAGGAGTTATTAGAAGTCATAGAATCCTCTTTGTCAGCCTCTCCCGAACTCCAATCACCGTCATCCGATTTAAGTTCGTCTTTCTGTTGCCTTTGATCATTTCCTTCTCCCTAATATATGAAAATGTCCCAAAATTAGTTCTCTTTCCAACCATTATTGTAAACTTATGTTAGATTTGATCATTATGACGAAAAAAATTATATCTTATGTGCAATCTCAAAGTGTCTGACACACAAGTTGAGTTCAAAGACAACCATCATCTATAGATAATTATTTTCTCACCTTTGCAGGCTTTTTCTTCGGCTTAACTCCTCGTTTGGGAGGAGGTGGGTCCTTTTCTCGTTGGCTAAAAGTACAAAAAAAGAATTGTACCCAAAATTGAGAGCGAGGTGAACTTGAAATGAATATGACACGGACTGGGAGGCGACCGAGTGAAATACACACTGTCATAATGGCGGCGGTTTGGTCTTACCTTGTCCGGAACGCCTCCAATAATCGCACATCTATGATGTTTTCTTCTGGTTCCCAGGTGTTGTACCTAAAATATCGAGTATTATGAACTCTTAGGAATAGTTCTGACGTAAAATTAGGACGGGACATGCAATAGAAATGGATAAAATCACTGGATAATATGTGAAATGTATGGCGACTTACTTTGGGCTCCATCCTTTCCATTTGACCAAATACTCCACGCGACCCTACAACAGGAATCGCCATTATATGCATGTTTTACAAAATGCTACTGTGAAATATTATGTCGGTGATGTAAAAGGGTTTCCTACCTTTCTGATGCGTCGTTTTTGGATGCATTCAGCGGCGAATACGCCCTCACCCACGTCAGAAAGTTCCATGTTTTTAACGGTTTAGCGTGTCTCTTAGCTCGGTAGTCCCTGTCTGTGTACGTTCAAGTGAACAGACATCCCATAATACTCACACGTGACGTCACCTCCCCTGTCAATTACACTGCAGATAAGCGAACCGGGTCGAAATATATATAAAATAAATAAACATATTTCAGAAATTTTATATCTCGCAACACGATTTCCTCCCCCCTATCAAATTAGAAAAAATAAATATTAAGAAATTTAATGAAAACAAATTTGGAGACGCGCTCCTTAGTTTGCGGTGTAGGTATATCCCGCTCCAGCTGCACGCTTGCTTGACCATGGTCGGGTGCTGTTTGGTCCCGCTCATAATCAGTCACAAAGAAAAGACATCTGTGTCATGTGTATTGTGATGGGAACATAATAGATGCAAGTTTGAACACCTTTTAGATAGATGTTTTTATCGTGTGGTGGAAAACATGACAGAAAAAAATAAAATAACTTGTCAGCGAGCGATGACTTAAACAAGAAATGTTCTGCCTTCCATCACAATCAAAATTGGTTTGTTTCACGACAATTGATTCTGAAACGTGAATAACCGATATAATCTCATTTAAAGAATTAAATTTACCAATAAATTACCTGAAGTAGTATTATCTTTTTCAAAGTGATTATACTCCAGCATGTATGTTGCAATTGTTTTCATATAAAATGTTGGTCATTAGTTCCTGAGCCAACTGTGAGGCATTACTGATAGTATATGTCTTCACATGGATCACCCATTATGACAATTATTATCATTAATATGTTCTCACAGGGGTCACTTTTTGCCAAAAAAAAATATTAGTAGTAATATGTTCTCACACGAGGCACCCATAATCAACATATTTATAGAATTGTCAAAGTGATTTCAAATTAATAAAAAATACCATCATCAGTGTTTATCCCTGGGAATAGATTGATTCAATTTGATTCACATTCAGTGTTAATCCTGACCTTAACTTGTGAACCTATATCTTATATCTTAATATCTTATATCCGTGCGTGTCATCATCAAGGATTATACCCCGATCCAGATCGAGGTATGCACCTGCATTAGCAAGACACCATCGAAATTACAACACCAAATTATAATCATTTCACAATATCCATAAAGCTTTGTATTGCATTGACTGTCACCCATAGAAAGCTTTTTATGGTGTAAGGACGTGAGGAGTGGGCGTGAATCTCAGTCAATGTATTGTAGTGGTATTTGTGGGAAAAAAACATTAATCCCCCCAAAAAAAAACCCCAGAAAAAATTAATAATAAAAACAAAATAAAAACAAAACACAAAAACAAACAAAACAACAACAACAACAAAAAACGCAAAAACAAAAACAACAAAAACATGTCACATCCCTCAAACATGATGAAGGTATCAATAAATAATTTAAAATATAATGATGCAAGCTACTTTTTGTGTCGCGAAGGAGACATCGGCCTTTATGGTCGTAATAAAGAGAATACAACGAAGGAAATGTCAAACGAAAACCACTCGCTTGAACATTTTCTAGTGTTGCATAATCAATGTTTTCTTTGATATCATTTAAATTGCCTGACTGTTACCATCCATTATGAACCTTTTTATGCTGTGGCGGTCCAAACTGTGCGCTGTTTTTGGAGGGCCGCACACCATTAAAAGTTCCCTTAAAATACCAATCTCTCGGACATTTCCTCTCCATTTAGGTGTCGCCATATGATCTTCACTTGTTAGTGATCAGTCGATGTCACTGGCAAAGTGGCAAGCGCTCACCCCTCCCCCTAAAAACAAAACAAAAACAACAACAAAACGAAGTTCATTATCAATGAGGAGAAATAATATTAAATGTACATGCTTACCATCTTCGTAGATCTTACCCGTTTAAAACAAATGCAAAATCTTGTTTCTTATATAAAAGAGGTTATTGGTATAGGACGGGCCGAATTCAGGAAATAATTGGCAAGGTATCGGACGCAATTTTCGTGGACCTCGACTACTTAAATCCTTTAAAAAAATTGTATAAATGTTAAAGAATGTTAATCGATTGCAAGATGGTGACTAGAGAACCAAATTCATATTGAAGTTTCTATGGCCGTAATACGGGGTCAAAGAAGAGCGTATATCTGTGGAAAGTCACAAATACCGAAGCAATGAATATGTCCTCTTTTTATGTCAGCTGATTAATCTATCAAAATTTTTTGTTTTGTTTCATTATTCATATCAAAGGCAACATTACATGATATACCGTAGAACAGATCATGAGTTAACAAATTAAATACAGAATGATCCATTTCAAATGAGGGGTTTACCTGTGTAGAAGGTTAAATGTTCAATAACATTTCAAGAACCCGACCCCTGAAAATTTCAAATAACCGCATTAGTGATTATTAATGGTTATGTCTTAGTTTGTGCCATGATTAATGCTGTAGAAGATACAACTGTACCAGTGTGTGATAAAGATATATTATTGTCCAGAACATCTGACAGATAAATAAAGAATAATCAAATTATTTCAACACAAATATCAACTACTCGCAAAAATATGTTTTGAAGTAAATTCTTTGCATTAACCATTCAAGGGAAATCCGATCGCCCTGTAAAGTTAATTTATAAAACATAAATAAAATGTCATGTAGATTCCGGAACCCATAAATACCAATGAGGTGCAAATTCTGTGAAATTTTCTGTTATATTAACCAAATGTCATCATCTACAAGTGATAAACATGAAAATAATACACATGAGCTTAGTTGGGAAAAGTAAATGATCAAATTTAAAATCTCTACTCTACTTTTGACCTACACAAACACACCTTTGATAATCCTGAAGGCATGAAATGGAATTAAAGCGATATGTACATCCCACAGATAGCAGAGCGATGATTTGGTTTTTCGCCCCTAAAATGTTGGTAGCCCTGAGTAGCATTTCGGCTAAATAATAGAAACTATACCACCCATTGGCCGCAAAAACTGCACAGTAGCAGTTTGAATTTCCCAAACTTTACTTGCTGTTTTTTTTTCCAAATACCAAATATTACCAGGCAAATATTTTACAAAAGAGGGTTTAATAAGACATACCTGATTAAACTCTCCTATTGACAATAAATATCAGAAAAAAATGATTCCTTAATATAGGATTCTGTACAAATAATACTTAATGATATTGTCACAACTCCAAGAAAGACCGAATATAGTCTCTTCAATAAGAACATGTTATTGTTGTTTTTTTAACCCATCACAGAGCCTCTAATTAACAATTACCAGAAGAGACACACTACTAGTAATTAATGTCTGGATGTGTTGGTTGTAATCGTTATCCATTGCAAAGTTTAAATGAAATGTTGTGAATGAAAGCAACATAAAATGAAAAAAATAGTTTTCATTGCAAATTAGGAGAACGTCTTTAAAATAATTTTGCAGTATAACAGGAATGACACGTGACAGAAGTGATCCCCAATTCTAATGTATACAATAAAAAGCCAATTCTAACTTGATAAACAAAATAAATTTACATACGCCTCCTTCACACATTATACATCGACAGAGAATTAGTTATATACGTTTATTCAACAGCATTGAAATCCTTCCTCTTGATCCTTAATTTTCTTCTTCCTATGAGACTGGCCTCAATAGTGTTCTCAACCAACACATATGCACACGTCCCTTTGTTTATGCTTTTATATATGTGTATGGATATAACCTTTATTTAAAAAGGATATTTATACACTCTTATACACTGGTTTCGTCTGTCTTGAGATCCATGGATTCCCCGTTTGAATCCCGGCTAATTAATGTCAAGTGCTTTGATCAGACAATGTCTCGAATCAACCCAATATATATATGTCATCTTTATAAATGTCAACTTGAACAGCTTCATCAAAATATATACATACGCTATTTTGCAATAATCAATTTTAGGTATTGACCATGTGAACGAACTTCTCAAATTAATTTTATGGAGGTTTGCCCGACATTGGCTACCTGCCAAGTTGACTAGAATTAAGAAAAACGATTATTTGATGGTTGTTACAACATCCATCCACGCTGTTAGACAGACGGGACATACAGACACGCTACGCGAAGCGAGGCAAAAACATTCGCATCCTCTTAGATTGACTTCTGCAGTCTTAAATCTCGAAAATCTCGATTTTTTTCTTCTAATTTTAACCACATTACATGCTAGATCTTTAAGAAAATTCGAGTCATATCTCTACCAACTTTATCAATAATTTAGTGCCTTCACAGCCTTGTCACCAGTATATCTGGATGAAAAATGGCTTGTGGGGGTGGAAATTGTTCGGTTTCCCACTTCATGGTGATGAATTTTGAACCTAATGATTCGTTTGACAATGGCGTTGATAGCTTGAAGATCCCATCATATGTAATGACACCCCTTTTCACGTGGGAGAATCAATTGAATTAATGATAAATGTGGAGAGTATATATCCATCTCAAGGTTGGTTCGTGATTTTGATTAGACCTGTACTTTTTGGATCCTCATTATTTGTCAAGGATTCTTGATCGTTTCCTTCAGTTCCGACATTTATAAACGCCAACTCAATCAGATCTCGATGGCGCTTAGTGCTTCTAAAAGATATCAAACGACTTAAAAAATCTCTCCTCTTCTGATCTGTAATCAGTTTGTTTCTGTCTTATACAATGTTGGCTTTTTTATTCTAATTTTGCACTAGAAGATGCCATAAAACGTTGATTACTGTTCCAGGGCGGAGATGTAAAATCATTGAAATACATACATTGCTGGCTCTAGCTAGAAACCAATCTTGAACTGTCTGCCACCAGATGACACTAATGCATGCATTTATGACCCCCCATCTAATTGACCACCAGAGGTCACTTTATAAACGCAGACAAAAAACTTTACAAAACCAAGACAAAATTGACACCTAATACTTAACCTTTGATACAGAAGATTATTTTCTACACTGTAGTGCAACATTAATATGAATCCCCATAATTTCTATAAATATTTTTCTAAATCCATAAAATATTATATGCAGTTAAGAATAACCCCATGAAATTGTATTCATTCCTGTGTGATAGATCTGTGCTCATCTCATTAAAACGTCCTGTTTTTAAACTGGAGTGAGTCTTTCAAATTGTGTTTTTCCGACCGGCGCTGAAAGTAGCTTAGGAAAATACCTATACCTATAAAATATCTAGCATGACTTAGAAAACAAATTGATAATATTCCTGACATCCTTACCATAATCATAATAAAATGAGAATTTTGGTGTTTGTTGGGGACAGAAGGCTGTTTCGCGAAAGCACAAAAAATGTGGGTCTGTAAGATATCTTTAAAATAAACATTAATCAATCATGAATTTTGAATGTGAAACTCAACAAAAGTGTGAATATGTAACAAAACATAATAGTATTTTTTTAATCTTATAAAAATGGCCTGATAAAAGCGACATAAAAGGTTGGTAATGATTGAAAATTTGGTAATGTTTTTCTCCAATTTCAAAACACCTGGCATGGAGAGGATGGTCATTGGTAAGGGTACCACGGAGGGGAAACTAAAAATAGTAGGTGGCGTCATGCTTTGAACACATGCTTGCTTAGATAAGTGGTGTGTAGTAACGTTTATACCTTAAAATAGTGGCAAAATCATCATGCATATATCTGAGCATTAAGCCTTTAAATATTTCTTAATTCAGATAATTGTTTTACTTGACAATAAAAAAATAATTGCAATATTTATTTTATTTATATTTTTGAAATAAAACAACTCTAATTTTACATCTTTAATGTCGATAAAAAGAGAAATAACCATGAAACTAGAGAACTACATAAGAAGGTTTGGCACCACTTCCAAGAAATGATTTGTGCACGTGTGAGGTCCATGCACTTTTGGCTGGCATGACGTGTACTTCCCTTGAAAGAAATCAAGCACATTTTAGACCATCTTGATTTCTTTTATGGCCGAACGCATTGAGTATATATCAACATATTAGCTCCCTTTAAAATCAACATCCTTCTGGACTACTTTACACGTGGTTTCTACAGAAAAATACACACCAAGGTGGTGATATTACTCCAGTCACTGACTTTCTATGTTTTCGGACCACTAGACATTTCTCTAAAGCATGGTATTTTTGTTGGGTATAAGTCAGCATTGTCGTCCCTACAAAATTACATCACAATATTTTTAAAACTACCAGATAGCTATTTCGTATAAAATCTAAAAATAACTTCACCTCGTCAGATATTTATTTACCAAATAAATAGATTATTAAAGAAATATGAGAATAGAATTGAAACAATTGAATGTTAAAGTATGATTTAATCGTCTCACTGGTAAATATTCTGAAAATATTCTGAAAATATTGATGTTGATATATATGCAATGAGTTCACTCATAAATCGAAATCAAGAGGGCCTAAAATGTGCTTAATTTCATCTAAGCGGAAGTACATGTACACCACATGCCTGGGCCACCTATTACTACTCTGCATTACACAGGTAGTATTCAATTACTACATCTGCAGTCATTGCCTTGTTTTTTATCCCATTCAAAGTTTGGAATTTCCCGAATCATAGATACTTGCCTTGCTCACACAAATATTATCAAATCTGCATTGACTAACATCAGGTCATTAACTGTAATCAGGTGTCTGACACATAAACTGACAAATCAGCTGGAAGAACTGCTGGTACAAAACAAATCTATTTATATTCCTTCACCAATCAGTTCACAGTGAGATTTTTATGAATACCTATGACGTGCGGTCGATTCTGTGCGCACCTTTATACCTTTGGTGACAAGAATGATAGAGAAGACCTGGTTTGGAGGATACCTATTACCAGTTAATAACAGGAACGTGAATGATCACAGACATGATGATGCTCCACTACAGAATGTGTTATTTCGCTTATTTCCCTGAGACACTGAGAGGAAAGTCTTAGGTATGGAGCCAGCATGGGAGTTGTTGAATGGGCTCGCGAGTGCATTCAGAGGTATTGTACGCGTTGGCGGCAAAAGGGCATAATAGGTAATGCATTATGTTGTTTTTAAGTAATTCAATTTTGTGTAAACATTTCTCTTTCTTATGATTGAGATGGTAAAATGCACAATAACTGACTGATTACATTTTAATTATTTATCAACATAATTTGCACCCACTCACCAGGAGGGCCCAGCTGAGGAGAACAGTTACCAGATGACAGGTTGTGCTCAGGCTTAACTCAAGCCAAACTCCTAACATTGGAAAATACCATCAAAAATAAAAAAACATGACTAAACACATATTTTACTATGTATATCATTATTAGAAAAACCTACAATCTTATTCATAAAATATCTCATCAGCCCACTTTCATTACTTACATGAAGAGATACACATTGAAAATGGAAGTGTGTTTTTATTACCTGACTTTCCTCGTGTGCCCTGTGGAGTTATATTCGCCCACCTGTCTATTTTAGCCATGTCCCCCACTGCTTAGGTGATGAGAGTGCTCAGACAAAGGGTCAAATTGAGCCTCTATTTGTATATATGAATTTTTGTAAGCAGATTATGTCCCTCTCAAGCATGAAATGATCTTAAGATAATACCATACCAATGTCAGTTGGACATTCTGCTACATTTAATTAACTGTTAGTTTGTTTTATTACTTTTAATATAAATAAGCACACTCACTCCAATTGTTTTGTTCTCCAAGCAATATTCTCAAAGCACATCCACTATCACACCGGATTATTGATATTTGATAAAATAACATTTTCTTGCAAAGCAGTGATGAAGATATACATCTGCGAACCATCTACCAGATGTTGACCTTACTTTCATTTAATGAAGATATACATCTGCGAACCATCTACCAGATGTTGGCCTTACTTTCATATAATGAAGATATACATCTGCGAACCATCTACCAGATGTTGACCTTACTTTCATAGTAGTGATATGTTTTATTGTCTGTGTTCGAAGCTGGCCGAGGCAAGGTTTACAGAGATGATTCCTCCAGAAACCCTTTGTAATTGATTAACACCAATAACATATTTTTTGTGTAAATGGTCATTCTTAATGCACTCAACCAACGTTTGTAATTCCAGTGTTGCTGTGATTTGCCAAAAGTGCCAAGTACTGTGTGGTCACATGAGTACAAACATGTGACCACTGTTGTAGTCCGCAAGGGTGTTAGGCCTGTACCAATAAACAAAAACAAATGTAAAAACAGGCTTCTGTTAGCCATATAACTCCAGTGCCTTGATCTGACGGTGCCCCATTGTTAGCAAGCCTTGACAAAGCAGGTCAGCTTAGCAAAGTTTGTTGACAAAGTGCTCAATGGATGATTTAGATTTTTGCTGAAAAAGATTTAGATTTTTGCATATGAGAAACAAATTCATGTATATGATAATATGATGAGTACGAACAATTGGTACTAAAGTGTAGGATGCAAATATTTATATCTTGTGAGAACAAGGTGCATGAAGGCTGATTTTGCGAAATCTTTAAAAACAAATTGGTAAAAAAGTTGTCGATATTAGGTAACAGAAAACATAATATGAGGATATGCCTTAAGTGGGAAATATTACGGTGTACCTCCAGAAATTAGTGATTTTCTTTCTTGGTGTACAATGAGTATTATTCCCTTAATATTTAATGGATAGTCCCTCATGAGAATCACTGACTCGGACAAAAACCAGGACACCCATAACCTATGCTGATTTATGACGTTGTTTTGACATAGCACCTGCAATATTAAAACATGGTATTTATGTAAGACGTTAGTATGAAACCAAAGTCACATTCTAAAACACATTAAATAACTCTAACCTCCACTTAGAGTAAGACCAAACGCTCGCCTTAAGTGGAGGTAGAGCTTTATTCAAGTAAATCGGTACAAGTCACACTAGAACACACTCTAGAACACACACTAGAACACACACTAGAACACACTTAATCATTACTAATTACTAATTATAATCTTATACCCAGAACTAATAACCAATAACTAACCCAGTACATAGTATATTTAATGTTCGGAGATCTAATCATATTATAAATGGTATCATCATGGCAAGCCCCTAAATAGGCCCTAATATTAGGGGCCAAGCTGATGGGCGGGAAGGGGGCATGAAGACACAAACCAGACTGACCAGACGCGGTAGAAAGGCGGGAACCTGGCGGTGACACCCTGAGGGCACCCTCATACCCGCATACCCCCCATGGCATGAGCGAGCAGAGGTGGCAGCTCCAGGCTTCCTCTAACTCAGGTTAAATAACTCTAACCTCCACTTAGAGTAAGACCAAACGCTCGCCTTAAGTGGAGGTAGAGCTTTATTCAAGTAAAGCGGTACAAGTCACACTAGAACACACTCTAGAACACACACTAGAACACACACTAGAACACACTTAATCATTACTAATTACTAATTATAATCTTATACCCAGAACTAATAACCAATAACTAACCCAGTACATAGTATATTTAATGTTCGGAGATCTAATCATATTATAAATGGTATCATCATGGCAAGCTCTAACAGCTAGGTACAAGGTACATAGGTGAAGCCCATGATGAAATCGTAAGAGATTGAGTTAATTAAGGTATGGTTAAAAGTCGTGTGAAAAAGGAGTTAATCAAGGCTTGGTTAAATGAGCCGCGTAATGAATGTGAGTTAATGGAGGTTGACGTATATATTGTAAGTAACATTGAGATTGCCAATTGCCTGACGATTGAATCTCCTCTGTGGAGAAGCGATTGGTAGCCGATTGGGTAGTATTACCAGCGCGAAGAGAATGAGAGGAGTAGGCCCCGGGTTCGAGCCCGAGTCGGGTTACGAGTTGCTTGATGCAATTGTTAAGAGCGAATTTTGTGAGCGGACGATTGTCCCTGCAGGGCGAGCAGATGAGCGGTAGGGGGCAGGCTCGTGCCGCGGCGCGTGGCGCGTGCGCGGAGAAGGTTATGTAAATAGCAATGCGAACAAGTCGTGGAACGGCTGCAGCCAATGTACTTTGTAAAACCGAATTTAGACGTCTTGGACCGGTGTATTCTTAAAGTGAAGTACGGGGTGCCATGGTGAGAACCGAAGGTAACGTCACTAACCGTTGGAGGGTGAGAAACGAGACGGTTAGCTGAGTTGGAGACCGAACAGTACTCACTACCACGCAGGCAGGCGAAGAAGCCCAGCGTGAGCGCACACTTGAAAACTAGGTCATCGAGTGAGTCTTCGAGCAACGAACACATTCGGGCCAAGAGATTAAAACAAATTGGAGATTTCTGATTCGGAGGCCCGTGGAGGTCGTGGAGGGCCCGAAGGGCCAGGAGTACCCGCGGTCGGTTAGTAGGAGGAGGTGAGTAACCGTTGAGAACGTGAAGAGACTGGACAGCGGCCAGGTAGACGGAGACAGAAGAGGGAGAGAGCGTCGAACCCCGAGCGGGGCAGGTAAGAAAAGCTACATATCTTAATATAATATCTTCTGTTGCAGGCATTGGTGAAATGTTATAGTGTTTACAAAATTTTACATATTGAAGCTGGGCGGAGTTGTAAGTCCTTCGTGTATTAAAACGATGGCCGGATTGTACCAATTCCTGAACCCGAGCATCCAAATCTGAAAAGAAATTAATGCAACATATATAAGTCTATAACATTTACATATCAGTGGGTATGGATGCAGGCTTTGTAATATTAATGTCACTGTGGGGGTTCAGCTTCCTGAACCGTTCCATGTCCAACCTGCTCAGCGCGTCGGCTGAGGCATTTTCGGCCGAAAACAAATGAATTGCTTTGTAGTCAATCTTATAAGATGATATAAAATAATATAAGACTCTTATCAGGCCCATTATTTTTGGATCCTTAGATTTGCCTGCGTTCACGCAGTAGCATATAGCCTGGTTATCGATGTTCATAATGACTTGGTGGCCCTGGAGCCTGGGACCGAAGGTAGCCAGGGCTAGAACCACTGCATATAACTCCTTCCATGCAATTGTCATGTTATACATCCAATGGTGCGGTCCTGAGAATTGCATTAATGTCCACGAGTTGTGTAAACTGACGCCACACGCAATGTCGGACGCATCAGTGAAGAGAAGGTCCGCTGTGCGTACGTCGAATTCCTTCGGGAACATGGCTATCCCGTTGTGACTGGAGATGGACCGGAACCACCAAAGAATGTCCGCCTTAGCCTGAGGGGATATCCTGCAGGTATGGTGAAGTTTTCTTAGTTTCTTAGATGAGTGAATCAATCTTCTGGTGAACGTTACGCCGTGGCTGACGACTTTGGCGCAAAACATCAGTTTGCCGATCAAAGATAATAGTTCCCGTTTGGAGCAACGTGATTTCGACAACCAATCCCGGGTAATTGCTTTTATTTTTTTTAGACGATCGGGCCCGATTGATAAAGTCCTGTTGAGAATGTCAATTTGAATCCCGAGGAATTCTATACACTGTGTGGGTAAGACAGTCTTAGAAGGCTGGATCATGAAACCGGCGTTTTCGCTAGTTTCTAAAATAATATTTAAACTCTTTGTGCAGGCTTGGGGGGATTCCCCAAATGTGATGACGTCATCAAGGTAATGTATTGTGGCGGGGGAAGTCCCCCTCTCCTTATATATAAAATCGAGGCCGTCGGCAAAGTCATTAAACAGTTTTGGTGCCGATTTGAGCCTGAAAGGTAAGACTGCCATGTAATAATAATTGTTCTCCCAGGTAAAACCCAATAGTGGTTGGTCGTCCGGATGGACGTAGACGGACTGAAAGGCGGAAGAAAAATCGCATTAAGCCGCCCACGGGGGGTCCTTGAAAGAGTCTATGAGGGTGACAGCATCGTATACGTTCACGTAGGTGAGTGAACACTGAGAAGAATCAATACCATCGTTGACAGCCTGCGTAGCAGGCCAAGAGAGGTCGTGGATGATGCGAGTCTTGGTTGAAGACTTCTTGATGAATGCCCCGAGGGGGGAGGCACGGTAGCCTGTGGGGTGGTCCTCCCGCTGAAGGGGACCTACGACCCTGCGTGACTCTATGTTGGTCTTGATAAACTTTTCGACCTCCTCTCTGTGTTCGAAGGCTGAGCGCCAATTCTTCTGTATTGGGTTGATAGGATGGCCGGTGAATCCTATCCGAACCCCATCCCTGGCTGACTGATGGAGGTCCCTAGCAAGGTCCCTATCTTGGTGGTTAAGGAGAGACGTACGCCAGAATTCACTGCATCTGGCCAAACCTTGGGGGAGCTCCCGTGCCCTGGCCGGTGCCCTGGCTGGTGACGATTGGCCCTGGCTGCTGCTGTGAGGGACCTGGTTGAGCACATCTCCCTTGTTTGCTGCAGAGGTCATACGGCAGGGGGCCCCTGCATGCCCTGCACTGGTGGATTCTTTTGCAGGATTTAAAATTACATCGCTGAGAGTTCCAGTTGTTGCAAATTTCTCCGCCTGGTGTCGCTCGGTACGCCTTCTTCTGGGCCCTAAACGCCGAGCCTGCCGGGCCCTGGATCGGCGTGGCGTATAGAAAAGGACATTCAGCAGGGGAGAAGTGATCATATGACCTGCAACGAGGGCACCTAGGTACCCCGAATCTAATCGCTGTAGCATCCAGGACGGAGGTGAGGTTGTCAAGGTGGATATCGCGAACCTCACGTGCCTCCCTGACATCCCTATATGATGTTTCACATCCAGGGCTGTATTCGCCGTCCAGGTGAATCTTTTGGAGAAATCATACATACGAAGGCTGTATTCGCACATGTGCTCATACAGTTGGCTGCTGTGGACCTTAATCATGAGACGTTCATAAGCCCTCCAGGCTTCGTTCCAGGTTTGTATATCAGATATCCGGCGCTTCTGCTTCCTGGACTTGTACCGCAAGGTACCTTCACTGTCCAGGTAGGTGTGCATAGCGCCCTGGTCATCGGATTGAATGTTCAAGTTGGACAGAAAATCGTCTAAATGTATATACTCGCCCCTCAGGGCTGACCTGAGGGTCTTCTCCGGTATGTTGGCCACTGGACATAGCTTTTTCAGATCCGTGAGGCCCTCAGTATTCCGTAAGTTCGGAATCTTCCATCCCAGATCGGGCATGGGTCCCCCTACTTCTACGTAGTCCCCGGCTGGGGCAAAGTTACTGTCATTTAATTCCCCTGGGGGGTCGCCTGGAGAGTTGGTTATCTCCCCTGGCTGGGAGTCCCCGTCCATTATTATTTTATCAGAAAATAAGTGGTGGTTACCTGACGAGGATGGTTGATTCTCCAGATGTTGGCGGGTGCCTGGGTTGCCTGGAGAAGCTTGAGGTTGAGCCCTGGGATATCCCTAGGGGTTGGAGGCGCCCTGGGCTTGGCTCATGGCTGCCTGCGTAGTTATTACAGCTTGAAGTTGTACCTGCATAGTAGCCATCTGATCCCTCATGGCGGAGATTGTGGCAGCCTGGACCTCTTGTATGGAAGGTAGTGCAGGTGGTGCAGGTGTGTATGTAGGTGCTTGGTCCCCCATGGCCGACTGGCGGTACATCGGGTGGATCTCCCTCTCCATCCTGGTTGACTCCCTCTCACCGGCCTCGGGAGATGAGGGGAGCTTTTCAGGATGCTCGGGGGCGAGGTCGAGGTCCATGGTTTGATGGGCCTCTACGATCCACAGAGGCTGGTTTACACACTTCTTCCCATATGGACCTGGGTGTCCGATGACTGGGCGGCCACAGTGTGTACAGGTTTTCTGTGTCATGATTTGGTCTGTCGGGGCGATTCCCGACCGGTACTGACTGTCGGGGCGACTCCCGACCGGTACTGACTGTCGGGGCGACTCCCGACCGGTAATCAGACAGGTGATGTTCATAAAATGTTCATAAAAAGTTCATATCTGGTAAGTTAAAAGGTGTGGTGACGGCTAAAAGCGTGAAAATTAAAATCCATATCAATAAAAACTTTATCCATAAAATCCATAAAATTATCCATAGTAAAATTCACAGAAAGTCTTAGCGATTATCACAGGTTAAGGTGTACCATCACACGTCTACACTTCATGAAGACACAACCTAGACTGACCAGACGCGGTAGAAAGGCGGGAACCTGGCGGTGACACCCTGAGGGCACCCTCATACCCGCATACCCCCCATGGCATGAGCGAGCAGAGGTGGCAGCTCCAGGCTTCCTCTAACCACGGTTATACTTGGAAAATAGCTTTAAGATTGGCAATATAGAAAGCATTTAGTCAATGGTCATAATTACTCCAAGGTCAATGTAATTGGTCTTTTGACATAGTCCAGCGTGATGCGTAATAAACAACCATAAGCTAACATATCAATTACTGACCAATCAGAATTAAATTCTCTGTCATAGCTTGGACACAATTCTATTTCCTTGAACCAAAACAAGTGAGACTTTGAATAAGTCGATGCCATACGAATTCCATATTCTATTAGATCCCATTTACAAAAGTGACAACATCAACTCATATATTTCTCGATCTCGACACAGTGTGGCATATTTTGAGATTTGTTTGAATGCAAGCATTGGTTTTAGTGTACAGAAACATAGTGCGATTTGATCAAATGTCACAATTAAATCAAAATAAAGCATACTATTATACTCTTCTGCAATATTCTCTAAATTGCTTTCACGATCAAATACGCAAAATATTATGCAATGTAGTCGTGTACATAACCATCGAGCAAACGTTACGCGAAACCTGGCTTAAATAATGTCAGAAGATCTGGAGATGGTACTGCAGAAATTTGAGAATGCTGATTGCAAATAAATCTAAAATATTCTTATTGTTCACCATTGCATTATTAAACATTTACGATTAACGGAATGTACTTTATGCAGAAAAAAATAACGAACTCCAATCGGTCTAATGGGTTTCTTTGATGAACAACACGTATTATATCGAAATGAACCAAGTTAAGAGATAAATTTGTCAGATTTATTACTCTATGAGTAGTCTGAGAGTTGTTTATGTCTGCTTATGGCAATTCAGATGATTTATATCATCTGATCTGTTGTATTAACAATCAGTCTAGTAATACACTTTTCAAGCTAGAATGACACGTTTTGAATGACACCTTAAATAACTCTCATCAGGCCCACGTGGCAGTTTGCTTGGCTCTGTTAGACACTGAAATTGCACGTCTAACATGGCAGGCCTGGTCCAGCCTGGCTCAGCAACAGCAATACATTCCCAGTGTTCACCCCGAGCATATCAATAACGGGATAATAACATTGCTGGCACGACTCTCAGCTTTGAAGTAAGTCTATGACCAGACATTTTGTGAAGAAAGTCAGAGGATCCCATTTATATCAGACAAGTCATAAACCCCATGATATAGACAGGCAGAGTAAATGGGGTTCTCACCAGAGAAATGTGGCCAAAGTACATGAAGCTTTGTTTCAGTGATGGTGATGGTGAAAGTTATGGTACTGTGTAGAATGTCTTAAACACAGGGCATTGTCCTTTCCAGCATCGATTTAGAATATTGAATTTGTTTTATGCATCTAAGTCTTCGTAGATTTTTCTAAATATTGCCAATTTAAGTCAAAGTAACAGCATGCATTAGTAATAATAACGACTTGAATATATGCAATAACAAAACTCAACGCATATATATATATATATTTCCCGTTTATTTTCCTTCCACATTATCAAAACTTCGAAATGGATCGGGTTAGGACGTGGGGTCAAGCAAATTACACTATAGTGGGACAGTTTCCCTGGGAAGCAGGGAGGGCTGTGGGACAATATCGAACATTAACGTGCTTGGATCATATATATTTATCCATCCCCAAATTAGTTACTGATTCAATCCCAATATCTTGCTTAAGATAGCAGAAAGGGGGACATTCATTTCAGTATTTATTGAGGCACCATTGGAAAACCGGTTACAAATGTCCCGTACATTGCTTAATGCAAACAATACGTCATGGTTAACATTCCAATATATTGTATGAATTAAATTAATTCTGAATAATGTATACCCACCAAACAAGACTTTTATAGCATATCAGACTCTGACACCATTGATAAAAGGGTAAGCACAGGATCATGCGATGACTAGTGATAACCATTTGGCTGTAAACTGATGGGTGAAAGAATAAATTACTATTCATAAGGAGTATCCTTTGAACTGAGTGGTTAGTGTCTCCGTCAACCAACTGAATACAGGTTGTGATCTGACGTTGGCCAGCTCTGACTGGATGGTATTTGGGGAGTGAGACGAGTATATATGACTCGGGGATTCATCACTAGAAATGGGAGACGTTGAATATGAAATGGGTAGTACACAACTTCATATTGCAGTGGGTACATGGTGTCACTTTCACCCAGCATAAATGGCACCAAAATAGAACACATTCTACAATTCATATACATATTCAATAAATAATTTAGCACCTTTCTCTTGTTGAAGAAAAAAAAAAAATATATGAATATTTGCAGAAAGAATCAGCTTTTCAATGAGTTAATCCCTTATCATTATTATCATTTTTTATGTACCATTATGATTAGAGCAACTTATTGGGGGTTATTTTCTGAAAATACACATATGTGTATGAAACTTTGAATGATTGCATTGGACAAATCTGAAGTCCATCAATTTTCATCTTTTGTACACCTACTACTTTCAAGCTATTTCCTCTTTCAAGCTAAATTTCCTCTAATTTCCCTTGCAGATTGGTCCAAAATTAAAAATTGCTCTAATATTGTTAATTTTGAAAGATGCAGATGATTGAATATTTATACTTATAATAAAATCTACCGAAATAGGAGTTTCATTTTCAAAGTGATTTAAAGGTCACTTCAAGGTCACCAGCAATATTTTATAAAAATAGCCTAGAAAGGTCCACATTCAGTCATGTATCATTTGTGGATGTGTACCACACAATAAAAATGTTATATGTCTATGTCTGATATTTCTACCGATGACCTGATTTAGAATGAATGTATTTGTTATAGAATGTATTTGTTATAGAATTGAACATTAAAAATAATGGTAACCCAGACTATTTTGTTTATGCACTGAATGGTTGAATACATTTTTTTCTGGAAATTCTCAGCCACTAAATAAAATAATTGAAAGAGATCGAGTGAAAATATAAACACCTCGTCTTGAATTCCAGATATCAAAAGTCTACATTATTACTATATGATTGCCCACTCAATTTATTCATGGCAGCAACATGCCACAATGCATCTTTCCTGGAGAGAATGAGTTCTATAATAGAATCTAGAGAAGTTGAGTATGATGTGCACTCCAGACAGTGGCAGCTTGTGGCATGTGGAGACTACTTGTGGCCTCATTCAGATGGAGTGCACACTCGTTCTCTAGATATTTGCATATCTCCATTATGTGTCAGCCCCTTAAGAGATTTTGAGGCGTATCTCGACCAACTTACGACGCCATGTTTTTTAGTGCTTTCACATATACCAGTATCACAAATTAACGCAATATGTGCGAATGCATTCGTCGCTATGACCAATTTATCTTTTTATATCATACGCTGGTTCTATACGAAAGAATTTTAGATAAACTTTTGGATTTTACATTTAAGGAAATACCACACCATCTCTGTCTGTTTGTCACATCCAGATTATGCGTTCAGATAAGCATCACTATGCTGAGTTTCTCTAGAACAATGGTTAGTCTCATATAACTCGCGATGGAATTTCCTAAGGCCTCGCTCAAAACTATCTATATGTTGAGCGTAATTGTCATCGTACCTGCATTTTCCTATGTTCACAAACAGGTTCTATGATATCTTTCCACGAATTTCGTTTCAATGTCTGTATTACATAGTAGGTTTGGTGTGAAAATCATGTTTCACCAATTTATTACTTAAAATTTGTTGCAGAATATATTTAACATATGATTAGTATATGATTCCAAAGTTATTGTCACACCGTGGCTTTTTCTCGAGCATACGGCTTGAACAAATTACTTTTCTAAACCTGGAATTGAACCCTGAAATTTGAACAGCAGAAACAACTATTATTATTATTATTGTTTACAAAGTACATAGATTTTCGGATATATTGAATATTTCTTTATAATCCATTCAATTCATCTCACATTCTGTCATGTTGATCCATTCAATTCATCTCACATTTTGTCATGTTGATTACACATCTCCAAGTAAAAGTTTATATTTTGGATGCTTTGTCAACAATCAGGCAATGTAGTAACTCCATAAATGTACCTGCAGTCAAGCACTGAATGTGAATACCATGTACAAGTGCCTTATGGACCTGCATCAGATGTGGAATAAAATTTAGCTTTGACACTGATTTCAAATGAAGACTGAAGTTTTATATGTAGTCAGGGAAATTGACCAATTTCTCACGGGTACTTCTGCTAACCTGTTGCACATCTGTAATGACCACCGAGCTACGTGCGGCCCTTTGACGTCGAGATGTATGAAATTATATAGATGATAGAGCTGTGATGCTATTGATAATCTTAATTTATGTGAAAACGATCTCATTACATGATTGATATATATATATATATATATCAATCATATTTTAGTCATTTCGTGATGAGACCTACTCGTGGCAGATATAGTGGTGCCTCACTGAATTGTCATGTCGCAGGCCCTTGACAACCCACCCGGTCACAGATTTACAAGGACAATGAGTTTACGCTTTAGGCACGGGCCTCAGCTCATGTGGGAAATTGTACCATGAGTTCAATCCCGGCCGGGGTTCGAACCCACGACCGTTGGATCACCAAAGCTGGAGCTCTAACCAACTAATAAGCTGGAGCTCTAACCAACTGTGCCACGGCCCGTAGCCTCACATAAATTCAGATTATCAATATCTTTGAATTGATTGTAACAAAGAGTAGAAGGAAATGTACAGGTATGTGAGAACACTTTCCATACCTTTAATCAGAATGTGAAAGGAAATTCTTTATTAGACATTGCAATATGACAGTCTGATAAGGGTAACATTACTCGACATCACGACTCCAATATCTGCCTTTCTAATTACTTTTAAGTTGTGTAAGTTTTTTTACTTTAAGTTTGTGTAAGTTTTATTTCCATTCGGGAACCGGGACCCCCACTTACTTTTTTAGATTCTACCCCTCAATGCGTCCACAGACAATGTGAGTTTATTAAGTTTGCTAATTTGTTGATATCTAATCTAAATTTCGATTCTTGATTGTACATGGATAATTGATTTTGTAAAGGTAATGTCAGGGATAAGTATAAGTCTACCACGATGTATCAGGCCACGGGCGATGGCAACGTTGGTTGGAGCGCTAACTTATCTGCACCAGTTCCTCTGTGGTGATCCAAAGGTCGTGGGTTCGATCTCCGGCCATGCATACCGAGATTGAACTCATGATACAAATTCGCATATGAACTGAGGCCAGTGCCTTAAGGGTTAACCGTGCCTAAAGGGATATTAAGATTGCATTATCATATGGATATGAGGAGATACTCCACGGTTTTTTGACAGCGAATTGTTAATAAATTATGCCAAAGCGAGGAGTTCATCCTTAGGAGGAAAGGTTTGAAAGCTGCCAGCACAAGATGTGTCCCGCCCCGTCCCTATAGTGAATATACATTGTACTTACCACACAAAATGCATATCCTCATTCCATAGAAAATGATAAACCCTTTACCAAAATCCATCTTTCATACAATTAGTGGTCCCTAAATCTACCAAGTTATATCAGTGATTTCTGATAAGCAACATAAAAACAAAATTGACAAAGGTTAGCTTGAGGCTTAACGTAATGCTTGTTCTCAGAGGGGGCACAATTCTAGGATTTGTAGTTCTGAAGACTGCAAACGTCATCAGCTTTGTTTTATAAAGCAAAACCATATATAGAAACTTCACAGGAACACAGACTCCACAGTTTTGATGTGACAGCGGTAAACAGATTGTCACTCATATCACATCAGTAAGCATCTTCAGGGTCAGCTGTTGTCATTTTGAGATGGCACTAGTAACATTTTGCTTCCTACATGTTGAAAGTGTTTTCATGAGATAATCAGAACATTGTGTGGTCCGTCTTATTCTTATCTTTCTGCAGAGGCTGGTGTTATGTAAAGAGCTTTATAAAGCACAGGTAAAGACAGTCAAAACATTTGCACACTATTAATGATTTTTGACACCAGTATTCCTGAGCGGAGCTTAACACCTGTGACACCTCTCACGAACAATGTATTGCGGGTAATGGCGAACTCGCCGCTAGATGGCGAACCAGATGCCATAGGTGAGTGAAATGTAAAAATATAGACACATTCACATTTGGTTGATTTTCCGATCTGATATTCTAAATGTATTAGCCATTCAAACTTAAAATCATTTCAAGAAAACAATTGTTTTCAGGGCGGCGGTTTTAGGAGAACATGAGGCAGAATGTTTTGTGCTCCCTGGAGAATTCTCCCTGGAACCAATACGATGAAATTGGACAGAGGGGGATAATTAAGATGCCATTCACCTATAAACAGAAGCTTGCAAAGAGACAATGCATCTCTGTCGTGGGTGTCCTCATCAGTTCCATCTGCCATAATTCAGTTTATTCTCTGTGTGTTTCCAATCATATTGGGAAGAGCCCTGAATTAGATCAGACTGTCTTTAACGGAATAAGATGGATGCACCCACCTTACGGATTGAAGAATATACATTTTAGAGTATGAAGAAGGTAAACAATATTATCTTCATCCTCATGTGAATTTCATCTCACAAATATGGCAAAATGGATCGGAATACATAAACAGTATGGGCAAGCGGTTGTACGAAACACGAACCACATCATCAGGGAGAAATAAAAGGGGTTTGAAATATTATGTCGAACAAGAAGGATATTGTTTGATATCTGGTTTCGTCCTAATATATTATGACATTGCGAAAGAGCGATTATTAAACCAGGTTTTATTTTATGCTCATCAGGTTTAGTTGGTTGTTAATTCTATACTCTTGTTTAATATGCAAACGATGAAATATATACTAGTTTTGACTACGACAAAAATGAATATGCATTACTGCTGCCAAAATATCCACGTAATACCATCCATCAGATTCTGTCGGGAACTCATATTGCTTTTTCTGAAATATTGTCCTTAGTTACTTATATCTATACACATACGTGTTTCTACAGCAGTGCAAATATACAACGATGAAGGGATTTATAAGCAACTGAAATACAACCCTCGTTAGATATAACCGTCAAGATGAATCATCTGGGGATAATGACTTTCAAAATAAAATTGCTTACCAAGTTTGTGCCAGTGTGACAAAGCAAGCTGACTAATATCTGGGAGGGCCTCGCTTGATGTTTTTCAAACTCTATACTTTGAAGGCAGCCTAATTGACAAGATTAAGCATGTCTGTCTGTGTGAGAGCCCCCCCCCCCATCCAATCTTAAACCACCAGAACTTTGTCCTACTAATGACCTCATCACTGCCAGAAATGCCTTCCTTAAAGCGTTCTTGAAATAGATATTCTTCTTTATTGTTTTCACTTATAGTATTTAAACTATTGAAGCAAAATAAATGAAATATTCCATTTGAAATAAAAGTAAATCATCAAAACAAATACAAAATATATTTTCCTTTTCGGACACGAAGATTCACCTATAAAAAGTATTTAGAAAATATGGGCAAAGTCAAAGGTGGCCAAGGACATGTTTCACAGATAATATGGGGGACATCTTATCAAAATGAAATCAGCCGAGTTTTAATGTTTAGTTCTCAAACGTAAGTTTGTTGAACACTCTATCCAAATCCTAGCACGGACCCTACAATGCCAGTCATTTGACCGGTCAAACTGGCCGAAGATCGCTACCTCTCGCACTCTAACATCACACAAAGTTGCTTTGTCTATGCCTCCTTTTATCGTGGCTTAGCATGGCCTGAGATTAGGATGTCACGATGTGCATGTTGCAAGGATATCTAAGAGTGACCCTAGTTCACTTATAGATATCTGTCACATGATAATTTGCAGCTATGATTACCACTCAATGTTCTCGTGGCAGTTCATTTGTCTCCTCACAACTTTATCTCCGCTTCCTAGGTCACATATGTCAATTTCCCAGGCTAGGAGGGGATATTTATGGTGCAAGAATGTCCCCATATATCTGCGACTTGATCGCTTTTATAATGGCAAAAGTGATAAATTTGGGTTGTAAATTGTATTAGTGGCACTTAGGAGAATAATACTGGTATATCCATATGCGTTTGCCCATCTTTCCATCAAAGGTATCGTGTTAGACATGTGTGATTTTGATATGCATTACATGTAAGGCTTTTGAGAGATTTTGAGAAAATTTTCAACTTTCAACCAGCTTGGCATCAGTGCTTTCATTTTAGCTACGATGACCACAAACGACTTTGTCTCAAACACAGTCCGTTTACCTACACCCACGACTCGCCACCTTTCTCTACTACTTAACCTTTCTCCAGGTTAACTAGATGCTTCCCCTATATCTTGCCTCAAAAGAGTTACACCTCCAATGAGTTACACCTCCAATGAGTTACACCTCAAATGAGTTACACCTCAAATGAGTTACATCTCAAATGAGTTACACCTCAAATGAGTTACACCTCAAAAGTATTTCTCTTAAAGGGAAAATGAATAGACTGCTTTTCACAAAACTGTGATCATGAATAAAATTCAAAGTTATATGATATGTAGCACAGGGAAGAGTGAACCCTTCCTTTACAATAGCTCCGAAGTTGTATGATGATTTCACTTGTATGATGATTTTATTGAGAGAGATGTACATATATATGAGGAGGTGCGCATGCGTGAGATGCAAGATGGCGTGAGATGCAAGATGGCAGTGTTTTGATCTAGCTCCGTATTTTGTTGGGTTTTCTGGCAATTTATGGTACTCTAACGCATCAAAAACACTCCAGAATACAAACTCACCTGTTCCAGCACACCTCTACCTAGAGTCTACGCATTTTTGAAGACTCTTGTAAACAATTGCAGTGTAAAATCTGATCTGTAACGAGGGCTGGTATTTGATTCGCTTTACACGAAGCGCAGCGCTCGTCACACAGATCTTATTATACTCGTGGCGAGTGTTTACAAACCCCTCTCTCTCTCAAACATAAGCTTGGAATCACCTCCTAGCTTAAAGGTTCCTAATCACCTAGGCAACCTTGTCTAATCACCTAGACAAAATATCTAAAATTGTCCAAGAACCTGGACAAAACACTATCTTTTCTCGCCTCATACAGATACGCCGAATCACCTCGGCACCACAGCTGAGCCTTCGCTCGCTCTTTTCTAAACATTCTGTATTTACTGAGGTAAAGAAATTAAGAAATTAATAGATTGTCATAGATTTCAATATTTTTTATTGGAATTGAAAGGCATTTGGTTAATTTCGAGCAGCCATTGACCGCTCGCTCACCCTAGCTATTTACGCAGTTATAAATAGTACATACACAGAATTTCCTACAAGGGAAACAATTTTTCAAAATATTAAGCAAGCGACTCACCGGTTGGCAGGCCCTGACGTCTGACTAATCCGATCATCCAAGCGCTTAATATTATTTTTTCCCACCTTTACTGTACAGTCGACTGATATACTTTGCAGTGAAAGGTCCGTTTTGTTATTATCCAAATATTCTACAATAATTCCAAGATGGCTTGTTCCACACGCAGTTCAACTCGTGATCTCAATATGTCTCTTGATGCTGAAAGCACTGCCTCTCCGAGGCCTACTCCTACTGCTCCGGCTGCCCTACTGTCTCCTGTCCACTCTGCCATTGATGAACTGGCAGAGTTGAGATCCACGTACGCTGACCTGGTCAAAATGAACGATGCGAACGTGGCAGCCAACATTCGCCTCACCGAGCGCGTGGCCTCTGTCCTCGCTGAGAAGGACGCACTTGTGGCGGAGAAAACAGCCCTGGAAGCCGACAAGACACTTCTTGAAGCAGAGAATGACAATCTCACTTCCGAGCTGGCTTCCTCTCTTTGTGCCTTAAAGGAGAAAGAAGACGTTATAGACAGTTTCATCCCGCCTTCCTCGGAGGTCAGGGGCAGCAAGTCTTCTTCTCTCTCTTCTCTTCCCAGCCTTTTGGTCGTCCTCCCGAAGGACGGCAATCAGGCGAGAATTACCGACGGGATCAGCCGATCCGATTGCTCGTTCAAGTCGTCCGCTGAAACCTTGCACTTTCTTCGGACAGTTTCTGACAGAGCCAAACAAGCTGATCACCTCATTATTCTGCCGGATATTTCTTCGATTGTGGCCGGCGAGGATGGAACAACTGCCTTCAACCGTTTGATGAATGAGGTCGAAGGCATTCGTGCGATGGGCCCCACCGTCACCATCATCACCCCGCCGGCTCCAATTGACACTTTGCAGAGAAAACATTGGACATATTTCGTTAGTTTTCTCTCATCACACACAAAAGTGCTCCCTGGATACTCTTATAAGAAGATCCAATCATTTCATGGATCGACGGATCTTGCAACCAACAAAGATGGCAGTCTCACTTCTTCGGCCGTGGACATGATCGCCAAGGCCATCAACTCCGCCGTCTTCCCCGAGAAGATCCCGTTTGTCCCGGACGTCAAGAGTGCTCTCCTCTCTGACGAGGAGAAACCCAAGCGGAAGCGACCAGCTAACCCACGTAAGAGGAAAGCTGGTCCTCCTCCTTCCAGCTCGTCGCATGCCTCCTCCTCTTCCGCCTCTTCACCTTCAGTCGCAGTCGTTAAGGATATGCTCGCCGTCCCAACAAAGATGGCGGGCAGGATTATCGGCAAGAAGGGCTCCAACATCCGATCATGGAACCAGATACCTGGACTCGATGTAAAGCTAATAAACATTGATGACGATTCCAGTCTCGTACGATTTTTCGGTCCACGAGACGTTGTTTCCAAAACTAAGGCAGAGGTGCAGAAGATTGTGAATTCAGCCTGATGTGCCTGGCCAGAGCCATCATCTATAAATATGGACATGTTAAATATTAATAATCATACTTGTTTAATACCATGTTCTCATATTAATTGTGTAAATGCAGAGAATAAAATCTTAGCATGTACATGTTTTTTAAGTGTGAAAAATAAAAGATATATACCTTCTTCTATTTCTAAAGCTGAACGTCTTATTCCCTCGCCGCCTGCTCGACGGCTGCAATCCAAGTCCATTCTCACTTGTGACAGACATCTTCAGCTCATACTTTTAAAAGACACGTTAAAAAACATATTCTTTACACAAATATCAAAACCTGATAATTCACCAGACTATTCTATCTCTGGTCGATTTCTTATTTTCAAAAATAAAATTTCTTTGAGAATAATTGATAATCTGAATGAATATTTCTCATCTAGCAGTCTGGGCCCATGTGCTCCCCTATATTGCTGGCTACCGCCACGAGATGGCTCTGGCGAGTCTCCACCGGATTTCAATATTATCGCTCCAAATTCCTTTTCAAATTCATTGCCAAATTCCAAGAAAGCACATGGGGTTAATCCACAACTGACCCCCGACCTGTTCTCACCATCTTTTCTTAGAAACTTACTGTATCCACTCAGTAATGCTACAAATGGCTCGGGGCCGGCATCCCCGAGCTGTTCACGGCATCCTCGTGGTAGCACACAACGAGGAGTTTCACGGAAATACCCGAACCATAGTTTCCGGTACCACGAAAACAGACGAACGACCACCAATCGCTACCACTGTCTTTCAGATCCGGAAACACCCGAAGCACATCGGCTCGTGGAGACACGTGGTCCGAATGTAAACATAAACAATGTCAATACACAGTCGTCTACTGTTTTGACCAATCACGTCTCAGGGCCGGCTCCAGCTACACGTGCTCGCTCTGCTCCACGTGGTCAGCCACGGATTGTAAATAAAAAACATTCTCGTATTAAAAATCCTAATAGAAACGGGAAGAAAACATTAAATATTGGATGTTGCAATGTACAGAGCATATCTAGCAAGATCCTGCCAGTAAAAGATATTTTTACTGAGCATGACCTTGATGCCCTGTTCATGACTGAAACTTGGATGCATGACACAAAATCTGACAAAGTCAAGAGTGAACTTAAAGAAGGGTCACTTGAATTTGAGTCTTTTCCTAGGATCGGTCGCACAGGGGGAGGATTAGGGATTTTATACAAATCTGAACTCCCCTTCACAACCAATAGGGCCAACCAACCAGTAGTCACCACCATGGAACTCATGGAGTCATCCATCACACTAAAGGGAAAAAAGATAACATTTGTGGTGATATACAGACCTGAACCATCTGATCGGAATAGATATACCTACTCTGAGTTCTATGATGAGTTCACCCAGTTGGTGGCACATTATGGTTCCTTTAGTCATGAGGTCATTTTCCTTGGTGACTATAACTTCCATGTCAACCTACCCTTAAAGCCCGATGTCATTAAGTTTAATGACATCCTATCTACCTTTGATCTAACACAATGGGTTCAGGAACCAACCCATAGGTTAGGGAACACCCTTGATCTAATCATGACCTTTAGGGGAAATAAACTCATGAAGAGTCACCTGGTAGATGAGTACCTATCTGATCATAAAATGATTAAGATTTACCTTGATATTATACCTCCTAAACCCCCCAAAAAATCTATCAAATTTAGGAATTTCAAGGGATTAGATCTGGAATCCCTAAGAAGTGACATCAAATCCCTAACTGACAGAGACACAACCTGGGAACATTTATCACTGGAGGACATGGTAAATTATTATGATAGGGAACTCACATCACTCATGGACAAACATGCACCTATCAAGGTTGCCATGGTCACCCAACGCAAACCTGTACCTTGGATGAGTGACCAATTAAAGCTCGAAAGATCTCTCAAGAGGAGGCTTGAGAGAAAAATGAGCAAGACTGGCTCTCAAATTGACAAGGAGTTGTATAACTCTCAGAGGAACAAATACAACTCAATGCTTAAATCTGCTCAATCATCATATTTTTCCAACCTGGTTGAGGAAAACAAACATGACCCTAAAAAGCTTTTTAGAGTCATTGACACAGTCATGCACAAGAAAAAGGACACACCTATGCCCCAATCTGACTGTGAGATTACTCAAGCTGAGAAGTTCAACACATTCTTTCTTGAAAAAATAGAGAGAATCCGCCTGGACATTGATAATGCTCCACCTGGCCAAACTTCGCCACCAGGTGACACTGTGAACAATAGTACTACATGTCTGGAAAGGTTCACACCCTTAACCATTGATGACGTACGGAAATTAGTCAAAAGGTCAGCAAAGAAGTCATGTGACCTGGATCCAATTCCGACCTGGCTCTTACTTGACCTCTTAGATGACCTCCTACCAATAATTACTTCCATCATAAATAAATCACTGATGGAATCAGCAGTATCAGAAAATATGAAAATAGCCATCATAACACCTCTGCTGAAGAAACTTGGTCTAGAACTGGTTGAAAAAAACTATAGGCCTGTTTCCAACCTAACATTTGTCTCTAAACTAACCGAGAGGGCGGTTGCAGACCAACTAGTCCCCCATCTTGTAAGGAATGGTCTTACTGACAAGTTTCAATCGGCCTACAAAGAATATCACAGCACTGAAACCGCTTTGTTAAAAGTGCAAAATGATATCTTGGGTTGCCTTGACAATAGGAAGGCAGTTATCTTGTTGTTGCTTGACCTTTCCGCTGCCTTTGACACTATTGACCATCAAATCCTCTTGGACAGGCTGAGGGATAGATGCAATGTCAAAGGTCATGCACTCTCTTGGATTCGGTCATACCTAATGGACAGAAAGCAATGTGTGAAGGTGGGGATCCATAGATCCTGTCTCAAATCCTTAAAATATGGGGTACCCCAAGGCTCAGTCCTGGGTCCTATACTGTTCACCATTTACATGACACCCCTATCTGACATACTTGCAAAATATGGCCTGAGCTATCACATTTATGCAGATGATACTCAGATCTACATCCCTGTTGACCACGCTTCTCCCCATCATGTGGATATGAGCAGACACAAACTGGAGGAGTGTGTCAGTGAAGTCAGAAACTTCCTCATATCAAACAAGATGAAGATAAATGATGGAAAAACAGAGATGCTCATATGTACTGACAAGTACAGTACTACCACCCATAGCAGTATCCCAACCACAATCAGAGTGGGTGACTCTGATATTGCTCCTAGTCAATCAGTTGTTGACCTTGGTATCACATTTGACTCCAACATGGACATGAAGGCCCAGATCAGGAAAATGTGTCAGAAGGGCTATTATCACATCAGGAACCTGGCGGCCATCAGACATTGTCTAGACGAGAAGACCGTGGTAACACTTACCCATGCTTTTGTTACATCCACCCTTGACTATGGTAATGGTCTTCTGGCGGGTCTTCCTAAAACCGACATCAGGAAACTGCAATACCTCCAAAACTCTGCAGCTCGGGTAGTTGGAAAAATCAGGAAATTTGATCACATTTCAGGAAAATTAAGGGAATTGCATTGGCTTCCCGTTCATGCGAGAATTGATTTTAAAATTCTTCTTTTAACCTGGAAAGCCCTTAATGGTAAGGCTCCGCCTTACTTACGGGATCTACTCCTGATTAAAGAAGGTGAACGCTGTCTAAGATCCAATGATGGCACCCACCTACAGGTACCGAACACCAGGCTAAGGACAGTAGGTGACAGGGCCTTCTCATCTGTAGGTCCACGTCTATGGAATTCCTTGCCTACTAATATTAGGACAAGCACGTCAGTCTCCTCGTTTAAGAGTAGGCTGAAAACTCATCTCTTCAGGATGCATGTCCTGAACACAGCGCTATGAACAGACTTGTCTGGTATCAGCGCTATACAAATTTTATTATTATTATTATTATTATTATTATTATAGTCATGTGGAAAGAAGGATTTGAGTGATGATCTTGTCAACGCCGTAGGAGTTTGGCACACGAAAATAGTTATCTAGAGAGGGATTCGTGTGATGACAGTAAATAGATAACAAAGGTTAGTTGAATATATTGTCCAAAATTCTGAAATTACAATCTTATCTTGGGAGCAGAGATTGTTCAATAATTATTCAAACGGAAAAGGCTGTTCCCACTCCATGTACAGTTTTATGGATACCGCAAAACTTAGACATATTACTTTAAATACTATTATGCACATCATATCAAATAATATCCTTAATTTGATAAATCTAAGACAGACAAATGCAAAGAATTGAAATGCTATGAACTGAAATTCATTCGATGCAATAAGAGTAAAACAAATATAATATTTCTGCAGAATGAATACCATCTTACAAAAGTCTTAAATATAATGACAATATTGTTGTGAAATAATGTAATTGTAATTGACGTTGAACATGAATGGCATGAAAGGAGAATATGAATTAGAGAATATTCAATATAATGGATTGAATTGTCATTTCATCGGAATTCTGCATTGAATCTTTTCACAATCTTGCTGGAGGTGTCTTAAAGTAAAGACTAGTTAACATGCAAATGCATGGGCTGATAATAACCGCGTCTCGAATTATGATCGAAGATGTGAAATCCTCCTGATAAATTACCATTAAAGTATTAATATTTGAGTAAACCGTGTCAATGTCAAGAGTAAAACGATAGCTTATCTGAGAGCCTTTGTCTAAATTAATTATATCTAATAAGTGCTAGCGAACAGGAAGTCTCTGAATTATATGAAAGTATAGATAAAACTCTGAGGCAAGATAATAATAGTAATTAGTTTGATCGGGAAATAAACCTGAAAAATAATGGTGTAATGAATATCCATCAAAGTTTGAAATTTTATTAGACATTTTCATACAATTCTAGAAATAAAGTTTCTGTTTAAGAACGACGAAACAAACTTTCCTCATATCACATTTCAAAAAAGGAGAAATACATGATATAAAATGTTCTTCAACATCATAGTGTTTCACGTTGATGTGTTATTCACATTCCTAAAATATTTCAATTCTTAGGTGAATATTAACATGGTACCATTTATTCCTTTGTTATAGGTTTTGGGTCTCACATTGCATATTTCACCCTTTGTCACAGATTAACAATTCTACACGGAGAATACTTTGTTAAGAAAATGGCAGATATTTACAAAAACTTACTTTAATTGTATCTGGATAATCCCTTCATCAAAGTGAGGTGCCTAAATTTTCTTGAATAAAAACATGTCCTTGATGTCACAAAAGCATATCCTTGATGTCATAGAAACATATCCTTGGTGCCTACTGAACAATTATATTATCAACCAGGTTTTAAACAATTTGTGGAAAGATTGGCATGTGTCTCAAAAATCTGTTCGAATGGGATTCTTTCAACAGCAGTTTTAATTGTTTTGGTCCAAAAAAATTGTGTGACAATCAGGTAAATAAAAGAATGTGTCACCTATTCATGCAACTTTTCCATTTTGACGACTTTTGGCAATTTTCAGCAAAAACATTCCATTTGTGTGAAAATATGGTGCAGTGATGAACAGACAAGCTAAATTGATCATCAAAAGTCATGCAAATACTGATGGAATTGTAACTAAGTTGTCTTTAAGATATCATACTTGTCAGCTCTCATATTAATTATATACCCTGTATAAAATACATAATATCAGTGCTGAATACATTCGTATGAGCATAAACATACAATCGGTAAACATACTGCTTCATGACAGGAAAAAAACACGGGCCTTTCTATTCCTCCTCTCCTCCCAAGATGATCAATGGCTATGAGACTACGAGACTCTTTTCGGACGTTTCTTCATGTTAAACGAAACGAATTCAAGGACACAAGAAAATTACACAAAAATCAGGATCTTTAAATTGTGCTGGCTCTCCGTTTAATCTGAGACTATTAAAGCAAGGCACAGCACTGACGACAAGGTGGACGTGATAAGTTTAGTGGGTGTCATTGAAAACATAGGGTAATGGACTGTAGACCGATCTGCCTCCCACCGGCAGACCGGATTACAGTGCCATCAGCAATCGCCGCTGGTGCCGTGTGCAGGCTACACAAGCGTGAAATGCTGACTGGTGCCAGGCCATTGTCAGCTTAGGTTCTCCTCTTATCTGGGACGAAATGTCAGGATGGGCTTCTATTATCTGTTGCTATGAATCCCCTCCTCGATGCACGGTGTCGGACACTCTTCACACAAGCAGTAATCAAGGATTATGCAGGGAAATGCCATCTGTAATGGCTGGCCTGTTTTATTACCGTCTGCATCTACAAATACCATAAAACGTGAAACGCGAGGAAATTATTATTGCACAAACTCATAAATCCCCCTTTTTAAATGAGAAACTTATATAACAGGATAATTTAAATCCATATTGGTATTAATGTATATGTGCCCGGGTTTTATAAAGTAAATTCAGGTCCTTGCCATCATTCCAGCCAGTACAAGGAACAAACATCTGTATTAGTATCAGAATCAGATGTAGTCTGTTTGGACTTCATGATTAATGGTAAATCATGCATGTGGAATGATATCTACACCTCCTTCTATAACACTCTGAGAAGAATAGAGAATGTTTAATACCGCTGAATGTCAAAAATTACGTGAACAAAATACCATTAAACCTATTTATATGTAATCATGGGGCTTATCTTTTCGAAACAAATTAGGCATAATCAAAAATAAATATCATCAATGGCCATCCAAGTTGTAAAACAGTTAGCTATATGAATATGGTGATATATTATGTATTACTTCAAGTTTGGAACGGTGGTTAGAACAAAGGTAGACAAAGCAAGTTTTTGCTGAAATGTGGATCCATTTGTGAAAGCAAGCATTTTCGCACAGGGAAACGTTATTTCTTCATTCACCTTGACTAACCTGAGTAAAATCAGAAAAGCGTCGCAACCATTTCTTGAATAGCATTTAGGAGATATAAAACTAAATTAATCGCAATTTTCTCCAATGTAATGCATTTTCAGTGTCAACATTCCTATCATCAATATAAGTTAACAGGCTCCATGGCATTATATCCACAGAATTCCTTTCATTATATGCAACTGGGAGATGACTCCTGGTTCGTGTTGTATTCAGATTATGACCTAGATATTGCATTTGAATTATTCCAAATTGGTCAGTCCAGTGACCAATTCTGTCCACTACGCCATTATGTCACCACTTGCTGACATTATTGCAAAATATGGACGGAGCTGCCACATCAAAGCTCATCACACTGAGATCTATATTTTTATGGATCTGTGTAGTATACACATTTAGATCTGACAAATAAATCAAAGACGTCAGGGTCTTCCCTATTGAAAATAAATTGAAGCTTAATGATGGCAAGACAGAAATGTCAATCTGTTCAAGCCTAGTAGCTAACTATGATTTTTGAAATATTAGCTCAATAGTACTCTGCATGGCGAGTTATAAATCCTGGATCTGCTATGGAGAGTAGCTCAATAGGCGATGCCTATGTTAAATCTAATGAGTCATTAAATGACTTGGGCATAATACATGATTCAAAATGGAATATGTATGCAAAAAGGGCTATCAATTCATGAGAATCATATTTGCAATAAAAAAACTCTTGATGATAAAATGGCAGACACATTCGGGCTTTTCGGACATATTCCCTGGACTATGGAAATGGTTTTCATGCCGGCCCACATTTCTTAAAGAGCTGCATAAATTCCACGCGATATTCATGTGAGAGATTTACGGCTTATTGCATTCGGCGCGTTTATGCGTGTTGTGTCAGTTATGAGTATTGGTATTTTTGGGGGCTTTTGGGATCAAAATGTTTGAATAGAAATGTTTGTATGTACATACTAGATAACAACAAACTTGGATTTAAATCATAAAACCCAACCATTTGCAAGTTTTAAAAATGACACTTCACTGAATTTGGCGGGAATCAGCTTTTGTATATTGGCGTGTCCAGAAATGGATATAGAAGGGGGTGTTCAATTTAACAATTTCACAATTTATATCATTTGGCATTTCTTCTTCTTATAGGACTTTGTATGATATTTGTGAACACAGATATGCCCAAAAATTAATAAATACTTGTACAGAAAAGATACTGTAGTGTACCCCATTTTAACAAATGTAAAACCCTGGACATGCCACTGATGCCTTTCACACACTGTCCTTCTGTGACGTCACACTGATACAAGTCACTCTGTGATGAACGCGCCATTTATCAAACGCGCAACGTGCCGAATGCAATAAGCCGAGATTTACAGGTGCATTTACCTTGTTTTCCTTGAACATTAAACTGGACATACAGAAAATACAGTGAGCTCTTATCTGTTGTAATATGTAGTCAGTTTGTATATACATTCATTCTTTCTTCATTTCACGGCATGTTTATGTTACTGTGCATGTGGATACCACCTCAGTCCTCCCAGGGGTGAGGAAAAACTAAACAAACTACCACATCACAGACACGTCTACTCCAAAATACCTGCCCAACAATCTCCACCCTCAACAAAACAACTATCATATCCACCAACAGCACCCAGCCCACAAACCCAACCATTCTCATAGCCACATAAACGTTTCTACAACTGAAAACGGAGTCAGGTCTTGTAGCAAACCATGCTGTTCTTGCTCACATAAAACGAAAGTTTGCAGATGTCCATGAAAAAAATAAAAAAGGAACATGCATTTTGTTATGCGTGTCATGTTGACCTGTGGCCTGCTCGAAAGTCAATAAATGAAATCAACATGAAAATTAAAGTGACACTTGGATCACCTGTTTGCTTCCCTGAAATTGATCACATTACGTGGCAGGCCGGGGACAAATATCTTCCGCGAAGCAAGTGACCTACATCTGCATGTATATTTCTCTGTCTTATACATTTCTTTTGGGCTTCTAGTGTAACGCGAATGTACATGTGGTCACTTTACTGCATAATGGCAACGCTGCAGTTGACCTGTTAAAATCTGACCCGTCTTTTCTGCTTTTGTACTTAATTTTGGGTAATTGTTCACAAAGTATGAATGAATGTGCGCTATATACCTACGACCTTTCTTAATAGTTCACCTTTTTCTTTACCCTCCATAGCAGGACTTCTCTGTCTATCATATCAGTCCCTGCCACCAAAGCTACACTGTGCGCACAGAATCGAGCGCAAGTTACCAGTTTTCAGATAAATGTGCCAGACACCTGGTTAGTGTATGACCTGATGTTGGTCAAAGCAAATTTGATGATATTTTTGTGACCAAGGCAAGTATTTATGACTCGGGGATTTCCAAACTTTGAATGAGATCATAAACAGGGCAATGACTGCAGAGATAGTAATTGAATACTACCTGTGTAATGGCGAGTAATGAGTCTCAGATCAAGCCACACAGTGCAGCGGATGTTGTGTATGAATTAATTAATGATTATATCATTTCTATTCATATTAATGATGAATGTTACAAAAAAGATAAGTCCTTTGAAATCTAAAGAAATACATAAACATTTGACAAACATGATGTTTTTTGAGAAATGGTTGAACCTATTGTGTCATGTCTTTATGGGTATATCATTATCCAGAGATTATAAGATCTTTAAAGCTAAAACATAGACATGTGAATCCTAAAAGCTGTATACATATTGAGATGTAAACGTATTTAAAAATATCACTCCAAAGGTTTGTTATGAATAAATTGGCCAAGTATGGTACATGCAGGGTTCAAAAGATAACACCTAACTTGACTAAATAATACCCCTGTGATAGTTTGCTGGAATCATGGCGTTCTTTTTCATGTCACTGTTTAAAGTTGTTTCCGTATTTCTCAGTTTTATATTCACATAATTTAAAACAAAGCAACATAGAAATGTGCTAATGTCCAATCTTTTTACTAAATGAATACATTGGACGAGAGAAGAAGAGAGGGAAAATAGTTCTTCATGTGTCTTTAGAATCCTCTTCTTGATTTCCTGAAAAGAGTGGAACCCTTTATTTCACAATTAGAGATAGACCATTCATCATTCATGAAAGGAAGCATTTTTCCTGTGACAATCTCATTTTATTCTTCCGGCTATGTTTTTATGATTTTATGTAACCTTTAAAACAATCACAACATCTTTATTTTGGTCTTTATTCTTAGTCTTTTGCCCTCCACTAAAAGGACCCAGCAATATTGGTTTACAATATGCTATCTCAATCTATCAGACGTATTTCGTCTCAAAAGATGAAGGTTAACAGCACATTATGTGGGTGCGAACGACCTATCGAAAAATGACATATCTGGCGAGAAAACGTCATCAATTTGTGTGCTCTTGATCTCTACGTCTCATAATTATGTTAGCATATTGGGAAACCTTCATAATGTGATCTCATAGTTTATATCTGTATTAGGATGAAATGGGCCAATAGTGATATTCTTTCCAAAATCTGCGGTGTCATATCAATCATTTAAACATGGATATCTTTAAATTGTGGGGATTTTTTTCCAAAGAAGTCATTCTTTATTAGCAATTTCATGATTTTGAAGTAATTTCATGCAACACATTTTGTTTGTTTATTTGTTTATTTTTTGGGGGTTTTACATTAATTTCCACATTCTGTCCATCATTTCAGGACGAGACCTACACCTTAGAATAGTCACATATGAATTGGTGTGAATAGGCATGCGCTATAACCAAACGCGTCAGATCCTAACAACTCAAAGGATTGGATAAGTTTAAACATGAAAGTGAAAGACTGGGGTTGAAGAAGCACATCTTTTTATAATACAGACTGATATACTGGAGATTGAACATTTCCTTTTCCATCGCATACAGGATTGGTGTTATTTACGCTCTATATCAATTTTATTTTCAAGATTACCTGTAGAATATCTACAATTGAGTTTCGAATTTCCCTACAATATACAATCATATTGGTTTACCTCCACAACGCCGCATGTACAGACCTAACCTTCGGCGAGGAGTTAGCAATGCAAACATTATGGAAATTCACAAAAGATGAAATCTCCATAGCCATTTAACTGAAATATGGTGTACAACAAATATCAAAGCATATTTCCAAGATGTGGGATATACCGATGGGAATTCTGCTGAGGCAGACTGCCCCAGACTTTGTCATTGTTAGTTGTGTGCTACTTTGCGATATTATACACCATCCGATGTCATTATCAGGCTTGGTTTGAGTACTAAGAACACACTATGACACCATACAGGTCCTTGTAGCTGACAGGAGAACATGGGGACAATGCCAGACACAGGCCTCACTGGGCCTCACAGACAGCCATCCACCAGTCTGAGACACTTGACAGCTCAATGTAGTCTGCTGGAATATTCAATCTGGCTTCATATCTAGTTCTCCCTCTGGGGATGACTATCATTACACAACAATCATGCCACTCAGAGAGTCTTTCCATAATCACAATTACTACCAGCCATAACCGAAAAAAAATAAATAAAAAAGAGAAAAATTAGAAGATTCAGAGTGGTAAGCTAGTGGTGAGTAGAATGATCAAGTCCACGCCAATATTGTGGATGTGAAATCCTTATCATCTCGCCCAGCCAGACCTAATTAGAGATGGTTGAGTAACGGTGCCTCGTTTTACATCTATGGACCAATCCAATCGTATCAAATGAGTATTTACTTTCCAAGATGAAAATAAATAATATCTATATTTGGTCATGTAAGGTTTATGATTAAATCCAAATAACATACAGAAATTACTATCTTTAAAGCGTGATACTCTTAATTTGAAAGTATTTTATTATATTTGACAACTAAATTGAATTAATGGCAGTCAAACCAGGATTTGCAGATCTGAGGCGCACTACCACGGCAGAAGGATATGAAAAACACCAGAACAGGTTTGATGCAGTAAACATCATATCCACTCAGCAATAGTCATTTTCTGCATCCGTAGACTCTTAATACGTATGTGAGCATCAGAAATCCATAAGTATTTAGCTACCATTCTTTTTCAAGTGTGAACATTTAAAAAGAAATATTCAGCTGAAAATGCTCCCGAGGGATATCCCCATTACTGCAGTATTGCCTTACTCTAACTAGGGAAGATTTTAAGGTGATGGCTATGAGAACAGTTGAGGTATGCCATTGGGAGACAGAAAAGACAGACAATCTCTGCAACTTGACATAATGAAAGGATTTGTGTCAGATGGAATCAACTACCAAACAAATAGGAGTTTATAATATTTGATATGATTACTTGTCGTGACTTAAACTTACTGCAACAGTTGTGAGCAGAACAATATAGAGTAAATTCCAATAATGGCTGCTTAGCTGCCACATTATTAAAACATGCGCACTGTAAAATGAAATCGTACACAAACTATTTTAATCATCTCTATCATATAAACACGCGCTTCACCAGTCATTTTTCTGAAGCTGAAATAGATTGCTTTATGATTGCCAATAACTGAACACAAAAAAATAAATGTTTGCAGAATCTGATGTCTGAAGATGATAGCATTTGTCATTACAAATCAATCAGTTTGGAACTAGATTTGAATTAGCTTAATGTCACAATGCAGTTTGCTTTGTCCCTACCGCAGACTCCCACACCGTATTATCAGATACAGAAACGTGCGATTCGTCCCCATCAAATCACGGGGCTACCCCAGAATCAGGATTGCATATGACAGGGTCAATGTAAATGCTTGTTTAATTCTCCCACATTATTGTAACAGTTTCCTCCTTTGTCTTGTCACAAGCTTATGTTCTGTCTTCGAATTTGCACCTTCATGCCGGGCACAAAAATGTCATAATTCCCATGAGTATTTATTTGCCTTTGGAACAGAATTGAGATCATTCACCAAGGATTTGTCTTCCACTCAATTGTTGATAAATTTGTGAGACATTAATAAAGCAATCAGTAGTCTCAGGCACGCTTTGTAAATAGAACAAATACAAGATTTAGATTTAGCGAGTTGAGTCAATTACAAAGAGTATGCATTATTTCCTCAAGTACTTTCAAGCATCATTTATAGCTGTTCTTGTCAAATTCTTCTTGACATACACAAATACTAAATCAGGATTACAGACCCCATAATTCCAAAAACAAAGCTCTTCAATTGTCTTCACGACTTTTTTTTATATTTTGCTGTGTTGGTTTTTTCTCCCAACAACCGGGCTTATACCCATTTCTTAACAAGTTTTATATATTTCAACTACAAAGGTGTTAAATCTATCAATAATTAATTCCCTGTCTTTAAGGCGTAATTATTGGAATTTTTATCACTTTTCAAACGTTTGGTATTCTGGTGTCAAATGTATACATCTATTCATTCTCTTCTGAAAAGTTAATGCAATGTGAAACATACTTGTCCCTCAATAAAATCATTATTTAAGAAAAAGACAAATTGTTGAATATCTTGAACACTTAGATATTCTATTTCTTTTGGCAATTTTTTCTTATGAATGCAAATATGGCGATGGTTAAAATGATATTTGCTTCCTTAACAGTACACTGTTCTATGCAACACACTCATACATTCAATATGTATAATCTTTCAGCAAGCTCAGACACTAAGGGTGTGCTCTGTGTGTGTAATATGAAATCGTGTACTATTATATTAATAAATAAGTGTTCTAGATGTATTGATCAAAATAAGCGCACAGTTCGGAAGCAGCCAGAAAGTCACGTGACTTCTGCTCGTTAGTTCTCACGGCAATGTGGTCTCCTGTACTGTCTGCCATTCTCTGTTACAAAACTACCACTCTGTGAAGAAATGTAACGTACAAGTCCTGGCCGTGAGGCAATAGCCCCAGACACTGACACAAAAAACACATCGCCGGCTGAGCTGAAGGTAAAGCCAAGACGCGGCTCAAATGCATATTCAAAAAGCGTTCTATGCTGCAGCAGCATACATTTGTGTCATATAAAAATGATTTAATAGCGATAAATGAAAAGCCTTTTGACAAATAAATCACACAAAGCTCTAAAACTTACCCATTTTTAAGTGCACGTAACTCCTCAGAGTCAATCTTGAAAGACATAAAAATGGTTTACCATATATTTTTCAGAAAACCTAAATGTATACAAGTTGAAATTTTATCCACCATCGAGCAGACTGTACCAATTTAATTACATTTAATTTTATATCTTCATTAATTTGGATTTCATAAAAGGGTGTATATATATATATTTATAACACATGAAAGACATCAAATACCAAATTCATGTGTATCACCACCATGATAATAGTTGTATCTAAATTTGCAGTTTTATCATATTCACGCGCCTGTAAATGTAAACATATTTTATTGACCATATGAAGTGACAACAGAAATGTAAATGTAATCATATTTAGTTGATCATATGTAGTGAGAACAGAAACATATGCTTTTATATCGAGATATGCACAAACCTTTGGGCACCTTTGCCGGCCATATATTTCCAAATAAAAATTACTGGTCAATACCGATATAAACAAAACATTCAAAAATGGTTTGATATGCTTCACAATAGCATAACGAGTTTAAACAATTGTGAAACTAGAGAACTATTTTAGAGGCATTGACAACATTTCCAAAAGGTGATCTTTGCACATGTGAGTATATGCATTGTTGGCTGATCTCACTGTACTCTGCATGGCGAGGTAGAGTCATATACTAGCTCTGCTATGGAGAGTAATAAAATGTTAGCACATCCAAAATACATGCTCCTTCAGAGTCAAAATTTTTTCATACTCAATTACTACCTCTCCAGTCATTGCCCTATATTTGATGCCATTCTAAATGTGGAATATCCCAAGTTATAAATACTTGCCTTGCTCACAAAAATATCATCAAATCTGAATCAACCAACATCAGGTTATAAACTGTAACCCGGTTGCTGACACATAAACTGACCAACCAGTACAACCGCCAGCACAAAACAAAACAGATTTTTATGAATACTCAAAACTTGCGACCGATCCTGTGCGCAGCTTTATACCTTTGCCGGCAGGGACTGATATGAGAAAGAACTCCTGTTTTGGAAGGTAAGCCCTTCAGCGTTTATTTTCAATTCCTAATTTTGTTATGAATTATCACCCATCTTTTTTCATCAACCAATGATAAATTGGCAAGCTTTATAGTACCATATATATATATTGGGAAAGAAAGTCATACAGGCCCATATGATTAATATTGTTAAGTTTGGATGTATCTGTCATGCAAGATTGGAATGTATAGTTGTCGGATAGATTTTCTTAGTCATCGACATGAGTTTCGGTCTTTTTTTTAAAAACAGAATAGATGTTTTTTCTGGACGCCATTATTTGCATGATGGACGAGGGCATGGCAAAGAAGAAAAATGGCTCTATTTCTGCAAAAAAGCGGGGAAAATAGTATAGATTTTTCTTTATGCCATTAAATACCACAGCTGACACCAAACACTGCTCAACACACTATTCATCAAATACTATGCTTTGTGTTGACATGCCTATGGCTTGACACAAAAGAAATATCTCAAGCCACTTTGTTAAAAAGAAGTAAAACATTGTGCATTGGGAAATGTAAGGCCCCACAGAATACAATGACGATGGTCAAGTGCCCGGGGTTAGGTGTCCAACATTGACCCCTGGGTGCAATTTGGGTGTATGATATCAAGAATTTAGTTAATCACATGGGTATAGATCCATATATGTCAAAACTCCTTTCGTTAAAAAGTAAGCCTCATGGCATTACAGTTAGTTAAGAAATGGTATGGGCCCCATGTTTTCCCGTAGTGCACACGTCCATTTGCCTCTTGGAGGACTGGTTGTTGGCTTGATTTAATACATAAAGCATCATAATAAAGATATAAAGTTGATTATCTACCTACGTCCCACACTCATCAATGCCATTCATGTCACTCAATACCAATTCAATAACCACACAATCCCATCTATCTTTTGCCAATCTTTGACCAAGACCATGTGAGATTTATGGCCTGGTATAAATATATATCTGTCAGACATTATATCAATACTGTTGGCATGATATATGTGGGTGTCACAGAGACCCAATCCTTTCCTAGCTTATCTTCCAGTCCATCTTCATCACAAGTCAATAGTAACTGACCCATTCCTCAACAGAACTGAACCATTATCACTTATGTCTGCTAATGGCCTGTTGCCTTTTGCAGGTTTGAAAATAAATGCTGCCATAATGTGGAATGAAGACAGATTTGCACCTGATTGACTACATCTTGGTATCTATTGGTAAACATTCAAGTTATGGTCGAACTGATAATAATATCACATAGATTGCTTAAGGTTAAAATCTTAACAGTCCAATAAATTGAAATATCCGTGACACAAAATGCGTACTTTATGGGCAAGTGTTAATGATACATGAAGTATGTTTACATTTAAATTATAAGTGAATGCACAATTCATATCATACCCAAAATATTAAGTCTTCCATGGGATATGATGTATGTCCTCAAATACAGAAAATGACATATTTAACACGCTCAACACGCTGGCATCTATGTTCTGAAATAATCATGCGGTTCTGAACAATGTGTCATCTTGCAAGTATTGCAAACGGGAGATCTGAACTTGAAAGTTAATTGTAATAATTCATTCCCTTTGATGCCAGTCACTATCATCATAAACTACAGATATTCACAATATCCCAGGACTCTCAAAGTAGGGAGGGGTGAACGTGGGCCCACTTAAAATCTGCTCAAATAGATCTTTGAAGGCGCTGGAACAGATAAGTAGGGAAATATCTCTGCAGCACTTACTTATCTTTTAATGGTCTGTATATAAGTTCACCATCTTAAATCTATCTGTATTTCAGAGGACCAAAATCAATGTTAAAATAAATAGTCCTAATTTTAGGTCTATATATATATATATATATATATATATATATATAAATTTGTGGCAACTGACGATGTGGATAATAGCACATTGGCATCATAAGGAAAGACACCATTCACAATATAACACAAGCTCGAGGACACACTTAATCATAATAAACTATTGTATTTATGAGATGACATCTTGCCTGCTGCATATTAGACTTCACTGTTTAAACCCCCTTATAATTAAAAGATATTTTCTCTAATACTCCAATCATCTTTTTAACCATTTATAGGGAAGAGCCAAATTTATCTTTTGAGATGGGATGAAAATAGTGTTCCACAGAAAAAACCAATAAGAGTGATGCACGCCTAGATAATGGATGAAAGCCTGTAATATACCTAGAATTATTTTTCAAACACGTTAAACCTTGTGATAAGTCTCAATGATAGCCACCGGTTGGTCCATATCACCGTGTCTGCGGCAATATTGTTTTCTCTCGACAAACATATTTCCCGCTCTGGCTTTGCTCTGTCGTTGATATGGGGACGAAATGGGCTATTCCGAGCCTATATCTTGACAAGAAGGGAATTTATTGGAAACGACAGTAAAGGTTCTTATTTTATCCCTGATTTAATTTGTGTCTTGCATAATTTGGAGATTATAGTTAATGCCACATCTTCTCTTGATCTGGCACAGGGATCTAGGTGTCTAGCTGGGCGATAATGAGAAGATTTACACACCTTGGAGGGCCCTTTAATCTGTGCTCTGAATACTTTGAGTGTGTAAATCTATGGCTAATGTTTCTACTTTCCCCTTTGAAAAGATGTCAACCACTTGTAGGGACATCATTAGAATTGTTAACTCAGATTCATCCATTTATGTTTTTTCTCATCATCCTGGAACTTGAAAAAGTTCGTTTTTTATTTGCACCGCATAAGAACACGATGACAATGGGTGTATCAAGTTATGTGATGACCAGCGACGGGTTACACGCTAGTAGACACCTTAATCCCCTCTATCATCCTCGATAACAACGACACAGACACATAAATACGATCTCAAACTGACCTGGATGAGGTTATATGCGAAGGCTCCTCACAAGCCTCTGGAATCTGGTGAGAAATCGATACCCAAACTAGCCCTCATGTCGTTTCGTTTGATCGTCACAAATTCGTTAAGGTGTCCTCCACAGGGACAAGATTACATCCTTGGCGACTTAAATTGTGAATCATGGACACTTCTTACACAGCAGGCATAAAGTCAGGTTAATCTCTCTCTAAAAAAAGAAAAACCTTTCTGCTGTTTATTTCAATAAAAAAGATGAATCGATGATTTGACGAAACAAAGTTATAAATGTCAACAGATGTCAGGAATGATGGGCTGCTATATGCCTCATATTATCATATAAAGCAACGTCAAGGGGAAAGAGTTTATTGAAGCAAGCATCCGATTTTCTAGGCACATTGGACTTTGTCAGCTACATCATGTTAAAATATGATTAACAATGGTTCAAATATTGGTTCAAAAGCCTGAAACGATAGTTCCACGTGTTGTTCATTATTGCAAGCCTCAACATATTTATTTATTGGGGTTTATTATGAGGAATTAAAGTTACAATGCCTCAAAGCACGAATCGTAAGTTCACTGTTATTCATTGCTGTAGTTCCAACTTACAGTGATAGCAAATAACGGTTGAGAGCATGAGGTCAAAATCATTTATATCCAGCATCTTAGGTCTTAAAATGGGTGGCTATCAAAGCGTATTGTGAACATATCATATTGACTAGGGAAAATGACATGAACGCACATGCGCACAAACCATTGGTTTAAGCTTAATCTTCCGTCAACATGTGGACTTTGAAGTCGGTGGCATTATAAGTTCTCAAGTGTCCTGAACCTGAAAATCGTTTGGCCCTTGGATAATTAAATCCATATTGTAGCACATACACCTTTTTATATTTATTCAGCATATACAGCACTTCTATACCTGTCAATACATATGTGTTTGCGAATGTGTTTGTATCTCTTTATGTTGATACAAGGGCACTTATATGATTAGGGCGGCCTTTGAAGGTCATAATTCAAATATACCACATACTAATCATTTCCTCATGTATACTACTTCGATATAACCATAGACATTTAACATGTGTTTAAATATCTCTGATATGACTGGTGAGACATGTTTTGTCTCAAAATAGCTCCACCTCTTAATGAAAACTCCCGACATTAGGTTGATGCACATGTATGACAGGAACAAGAAGGGTTATTATTTGGTAAATGTGATAATGGTACATTTATATTTCATCTTAATTGTCAGCATAACCAGAAAATCAGAAATGAATTTAAAATGTTTGATTGCTATGGGATTCAATTTGATTTGCATTGAGGAAGGGAAATACCTCTCTTTATTACCACGCTCCTGAGCATCCTGAAGGTAGGGCGTATCAAAGCATGACCGCCCCCGCCCCCCCCCCCCCCCCATATTCATTCATATCTAATATAAAACAAATTCCTTTGTTCCTTATTACTTATTGAAGCGCTTAGAGCAGACTTAGTCTGATATAGCGCTATATAAATCATTATTATTATTATTATATTATTATTACCACATATTCAAAGAGTTGAAGCATGTTGCATGGTGAGGTTCAGAAAGTCATCCTATTCCCCTGAAGTGTGTAATGTCAGGCCTCTGAGCAGCTCACACTGATTATCTTACACCATGATTCATACTTTCATCTCGGATACAGCACATCAGATCGTATGTCATATCCTTATTGTCTGTAAATGCAAAAGGTGCAATATTACAACAGGATTAAAAAAACTTTGGTTCATCTTCACTTAGTTCATCGACAAATAATATCCTAAAACACAGCCAAACTAGTTGTTTATTACGTGCTTAAAATATGATTGTATTATTAAAAATATGTTTGAATAATATGTTTGGGATTGACTTTGGGGAAGTCAATCCCAAGAATGTTATCACATAGTTGTCATTCGATGCTGATCGATGTCATTTCTATGCAGTGAAATATTACACTCTCTGTATGTATAGCGTTGGATCTAAAATATGCCTTAATGACACAGCATATTCGATGTTACAAACATTTAATAGTGACTTTGTATTTTCAACCCTTTAAGATGTCAAACATGAAATGTTAAATGTACATTTTCTTAACATTACAAAAACAAATAAGATGATTGATTTGACATTTCCATTTCGCGTCAGACGCAGGATATTATGAATGATATTAATGAATAATTTGAGGAATTCTAATTAAAATATAAACCTGCATAATCAATCACAGTTTGCGAAGCGCTTTGTTTGTGAGAGTGTAGCTGTTGCGAGGTAGCTAGCTCCTGTCCTGTCAGGAAGTATTAGAGGCATGCTAATCAAACCCCCATAAAACCACCAGGAAGAAATAGAGATTTAAGTTTATTTTCGTACTGAGAGTGCCTTCCTTTTAACTTTTAAAACTTCAGTTTGTTACATTCTTATTGCATGATTGACATAATTTATACATTAATCACTAATGATGTACTTCTGTGGAATATTACATTTCTTTGTACAAAACATTGAAATGTTTCTCAGTTGGAATATCTATTCAGGCCAATATATTCTGTTGTAGGGGAGGTGTTTATCAATATGTTATATTGATATTATACCGAATTAATATACGTTATTATATTAAACGTATATTTGATATTGTGTGACTTTTTCTTCCACGGGAGCATAGTAGTTTTCCTTCTGAAAGCAAGCAATCATTATTCCAGCTTTTAGGTAATCTTTCATGTGCCACAGTGAATGTGTTTTGTCGTGATAAATTGTTAGATTTATGAGACAACATGAGAAGAAATCAAACTGCCCCATTGTAACAAATCAAGTGCAAAAGAAAGAGCCTTACTTAATCGGGCCGGCCAGGGCCAGACAAAACAGACCGATACTATTCAGGACAACAGCAAGAAACACAACAGTTCCATTTAACTTGACTATTTTGTTATATTCAAAAGACAATGTTTTTCTCGACAGGGCAGACAGACATATTTATCAGAGGAAAGTTGTCTGGTATATTTTCAGACCAGTCTCTATTGCTTATTTGTCACATCCAGTTGCATTCAATAGGCCTGTGCATGAATAATAGTATATCGCATTTGGACGAAACTGGCTGTGGCAATGAGGTAGACAATGGCGTTGACGTTTTATACAATCTTAAATGTGAATGTTTGTTTTCCACAAATGTGAGCGAGTCAGATTTCGGGCAAAAGAGTGACATTTTCATATTTTCCAGACCGATTCAGTGCCATGTCAATGACGGATTATGATTACAGGGCAACTCCAACCGCTAATTCCCTCATTGTAAGACTAAACAACGCTGATAATGTCCCTCTTATCTGTATTTTTTCAAAACCCTGATTGATAAATAAATTATGAATAAATTATCCCAAACATGTTATTGTTTCAGCAATTTTCCCAATAAACATTTACCCAAGGCTGCATCTGACACATGAGCATCTCATATAAAACATATGCTCTCATCTCAAAGGAACGGAACTTACCTGCGCATACCACAATGCAGATCATGAGAAATGCATATTCAACATACAGACACGGGATAACTTCCTTCAAATCTTTTCTCTTCTGTGTCATTTATAATTTAATATATCAATACCTTGTTACCCTCTGGAAAGGTGCGCACGGGATCAGCTGCAAGTCATAACCATGAATAAAAATCTCGCCTAAATAAATGTAAATGACTATTCCAACATGTTTTCCACAAGATACGGCCTATATAACCGTCGGCTATTTCGGCATATAGTGCCTAAAATGAAGGAATGTATATGTTTGCACTGGAATAATCATGATTTTGATCATGAAGAGGGTACCACATTGAGGTGACCTAACAGAGGGTGGTGTAAAAATATATACATCACTGGTATCAAAAATCACACAGATCGAATGGTAATACCAACAATAATATGCAGCAAGAGGCTCAGATTATCATTCATCAGTGACTTGACAGACATTTATGATTATAATATATAATCTTCAGTCAATGATATACAGTATGATTTGCACTTACATTCCAATATTGGCTGTATATCTATCGCATTGAGAACATGGCTGCTGCAAACAGATGGAATAAAAGATAATAAAGTGCAGCGTACATAATGTAGATTGTGTCTTAAATGATCCATTAACATTATTATTGTTTAGTACAGAATAAATATGGTCACAAGATCATTACGCAGTATAATCGTCGAGACGAGACGATTATACAAGTAATGAACGAGTGGCATGAATGGATATTTCATTCCTATCAAATGGTGTAATCCATTTCTGTGATCAATTTCTCCAAATTTCAAAATCATTCCTCAAAGTCATTTCACCTCTGACAATCATGTACTGGTTGGATAACAATATAATCATCACCAGCAGTATCAACACGACGATATATGTGGCCAAGATATTGCAACCACAACCACACAGTGTCCATTTACTCCACCTTCCTCATCCCTGAACCAGACGGCAGCGGTAATGGAATCAAAGTCTGCAACAACTACCACATTAACAGGGTTCACAGATTGCACATGTCAAGGGTCCACTCCTTGGGCGAGGGTCTAATACAGGTATTTCCCAATCAGGGATCTTCTTGGGCTGATGGCATGAACCAGTACTACTACATGGATAAAAAGTTACCTAAGCATTTTTGATTAATTTGTATCAGGTTTAGAAATTATCTATAAGCAGCATGGAGGTTTGCTGGACAATCTACATTATCTTGATGACATTCTATCCATATATGGAAGTAGTGACATTAAAAATCATAGTATAGTTGCTATCAGTGATAGCAAAATCACTGATATAATTATCAACACTTACAAGGAAGCTAGATCTGAAGTGCAAGAGGGCAAAGCTTTTGGCCCAGACGGGGACTTACAGCTCAAAGGAATCAAACCACCAAATTAGCAGCTGTGTATAGCTAAGGGGAGAATGCAGGAGATACTGCAATTATCGTAGTGAACACCTTATAAACTTTGACATTAAGTGATTGAGCTGTCATTTTTGGCTAGATGATTCAACTTGATTAACAGTATTGGTATCAGTGATTAACATCATGCCTAGGTGAACAGTCGCATTTCAGTAAATGATTCTTAGATAAAATATTGACATGGATTTTATAAAGTGGCTGTGATTGATAGAGTTTTCATTTTGTGGGCTTTTTGTACGCTACCATTAGGACATAAAACTTGTGGCTAATATACACATCTAAGCTTGAAAATGTACTTCAATAAGAATGACCTTTTCCAGAGTTTATGCACTCACATTTATTATTTGAATATGGAGACTGAGCAAAGTGAGGCGTCAGGTGAAAGAGAACCTTCTGTATATTTTATATTTGAAATATTAATGGGCTTTATAGAAAAGGGATTTCTTCCGTGAACTGATAAATAGTACAAGACATTAATTGGAATACACGATTTCTATATCTAAGTTCATCCGATAAATGTGAGACATTTTCAAATCCAATTCTCAATGAAAAAAAAACACATAAAAAATGATTTTGACCGCAAGTGAATAATGTGAAGGGAAGGAGGCGAAAGCAGTCAGATATTAATTAACACTCTTGTAGATATTAATACAAAAAGGCACGAGATGCTTCAGCTATTTGACTATCATTTCTGCCAAACGACCTTCATGCAGGTATTAATGTCTATTCCCTGAATCACCCATACCAATAAACAGTCTAAAAAAGCCCGTACAAATATCTGCTAAATGATTTTTCCCCGTACGACTTATGTGAAAAGGTAGACGTGGGAGAATGCAACCATGAACAAAGAAAGAATGACAACGTGTTGTGTAACCCTTCATAAATGGCATAATGTCAAAGAGTTTGAAAATGCAATATATTTTAAATGTGGAACCAATAATAAGTAATTATGTAATTATATACATTGCAATTACTTTTAGATAATAGCAACCTGTCCGTAATTAAGATGAAATTATTAATATGTATCCCTATTGGAAAATCAAGGGTTGTGTGTCATATTCTACTAAACATATGTCCAATAGAACTATAGTATTAATTATTCTTGCTTCCATGCTGGTGAGCCAGGACTATGCCACCTGAGAGACAATATATCAACATACGTCATTTAGTAATCAAGCCAGGTGTCAGAGACAAAACATCTCAGGAGCGAGGTAGGGAGCTTCTCTCCACAGGATGAGATAAAGTAGTGAACAGGAAATGAGAACTTCTATCCCAGCTTCCGGAAGAAGAGAAGCGGTGCCAATGGACACCTCTAATCAGAGGGATTTACTGATTACAAACTTGAGTATATTGACGTATCCATATGAGTGATTGGTACTCTAAAATATCCCTACCCAATCACACTCACTAAACTGCAATTACAATAATGTCTAGATCAGGGTAGGTCAGTAAATACAAGAGGTCCAAGTTCGTATTAACGGTAATTATATATTTTAAATTAACATGCAATAAATCAAATTTATCGGAAGTCAAAAATCAAATAATCTGTATAGCAATAGATATTTAATTAAAGATAAGTATGTTAGAATGTAGGATAGTTGGGGAATGGCGGTAAACAACCTGCGGAGAGTGTATGCGCCGCACATGTGCACTCCACAACGCGTCCCACAGGTACATTCTACAACGTCACTAGATATGGATACCTAGCATACTGTGATATTAATTGAAAATAATGATATATGGACCAGCATAGCGTATTATAGACTGATTTGTCATATTCATGATTATCAAATATCATAATATGTAGTGATTGTAATCCAAATCCATATATAACTTATTTGAAAATGTTTCTCATACATTTATTAGCAACCTCAAAAATCATATTTTTTTTATAAGACCAATGTTATAATACCATTCATATTTCACTTTGTTCATCATCATATTTTGGTTTGAAATTCTTAATGAACAACTTCTGATGCCAACAACATCAAACAAATTTTTTTTCTAGATTTTAAAGCTACTATTCTTTCAACACAGGACAAAGGCAACTTCGATTAAACCAGGCCTATTTGATATATATTTCAGTCTGCATTCTACTTTCCTTTTTTAGAGCATCCTCCATTTCGTCAATTACACGTCCTAACTTTCAGGAAGTGAAAATATGCAAATATTTATAAAGATTATATACTACACTTTCACTTATATCATTTTTAGGGGGACATAAAGGGCATCCTCTATCAGTACCCACCTCTAGTGACTAGATTAGAATAGCCTATATTAGAATGGCTTATATTGGATTAACAATGGCGATGGTGTTTTTTTTTTACTTATTTCGTCTCTTAATACTTCTCCATTTTGAGCTAAAATCATTAAACTATGAATCAGGTAACAGTTAAACAACCAAAACAACAAGGTAGATTTATGAAAACAGAAGAAAATGCTAAGAATCGGGGTTTGAGGGAGGGTCGGCCGGGTTACCTGAAACAAAGGTATTGTTTTATTTGGCCTAAGCAATTGCAATCAGGAGTTTATAATATGGTAAATAAACTTAAGGATATTTTTCTTGCAACCCGTATCATAAACACTAGACGTCGTGAATACATATATGACACACTTTATTTTGATACAAGATATCATGAAATGGCTTATTTCTTTAACAAGTGACTCTCTTATTGGACGATGTTTTAATGCTTATTTTATGATCATACTTGGACGAGCAAACAATGGGCCATAGCATTTGTAAGATTAATTTATGTTTCAGTTGGTCTTTCTCATTAGTCATGTTCATTTATTGCCATAGTTGGAAACATCGGGTTAGTGAAGACTAACTTATTGAGATTTGCCTACTATGCTAACTCAAAGATCAATTGATTCCGTAGATATGATGCTCAAAATAGCCTGAACGAGACATATTAAATAAAGGTCGTTACATTCAAAGAATTCAAAAATCGAAAGGAATTGTATTTGCATCTACCACTAGTTTAACTTATTGTCATAAAGTTACCTAAGATGACATAACACAAGTTGTACTTGGGATAGAGCTTTATTAATAAAGCGAGATGCCACAATACGCATCATTACAAACACCATGCACACACATTGATAACACATGAATAACTCACATCTGTCGAAAAATCACACACCTTAAAATTAACATTATAATAACCAGTGTGGTGGTAGAGTGTGAAAACCGATAACATGAAACTGATGCATATCTGCCGAGTCGAGTCATCACAAACATTTATATAATATGAAGGCAGTAATAATAATTGTGGCTATAACTTGGCTACATATGGCTAATAATCCCCCATAATCGAATCCCTAACTTGCTGGACTAGAAGGGGGGGGGGGGGGAAGGTGGTAAATAAAATAACTGAGACTGGCGGGCTTTGCACTGCCCTCCTATAAGTACCCACTGTGCTGTGGGTACCAGCATAATTGTCCTGACTACCCCATATAGAGAATGCCTAGCTCTGTGCTACAGTGACACTTGATGATTATTTATCTAACGGGCCTTAAACCTGAGCTCTAAGCCATCCTTAAACTTATAGAAGATCAATGTAATTCATAAGTTTCAATGGTCAAAAAAGGCATTTTGTCGTAACAGTACTCAAATAATAAAGATGATATGCACCTTTGCATTAATAGATATATCTAAAGTATTACGTATATTTCACAAAGATGGTACCAATGACCTTTTACAGCTATATCAAATATCTACCCATTAGACATGGTGTCAAATGTATTTTAGAGTGGCTAGAATTTGTCCATCGTATTGTCTGATGAGATTTGCTCATTAGATTTAATAACATTTCATTGTTTTCCGGTCGATTTCTACCTACAATTGGTTCAATAGTCTTTGGAACATATACTCTTAAATGTTTCATCATAAATCGAATTAATGGGTCTCGGTATTGCTTTCATATTCTATTCAGAAACCCACAGCGATGCCAGGTTAGATCATGATCAATGCCATATTACCTACATATATAGATACCAATGACCCATTTACCATGGCATGTTTGATTAAAATGGACAAAAGTCATAGAGCGTCAAGCCATTCTAAATAAATTACCAATTTGTAAATGTCTTTCCTCTTGGTTAATAAACACTCACAAATTTGCTCTCTCAAAATAATGTGTCTGGCGTGATACCAAAACATTCTAAACACATACAAAATAGAAGAATATAATTTCAAACTACTCAGTGCAATTTGTTCACAGAACATCCTGAAAAATAATCCACAAAATTTGTCATTATAGTGATGTCGAACAATAGGAAATACTCAAATGTGAACTTGTATCATTATTATATGAAGAATGCATTGTGCGCATGAATAGGATTTGACTGTTTTCTAATAGCTTACTTATGAATCTTATACATCTTATTGCACTTTACTCTTTCTTGATCATTCTTGAGTACTATCAAAGTTAACCAAATTTCTATGGACTTGAAGTGCATTTTTTTGTTACATTATACTAATAAAGGTGTTTTGTATTGTATAGTCGGGGTGTATACAAATCACTGCAACAGATGCAACCCACCACAGCCAAAAGATAACTCTGTTTGTTCCTCCAGACACTTGTTTTACCAGACACGAAACAATTTCGGTGGAAAAAACACCTCATCAATTTTGTTTTAAATCTCCCTTTATTCCTTAAGTGATCCCACCCTTTTAATCTAAAAATTGTAACTGATTTCCGTAGAACATTTGATTATTTTCAGTTTATTGAGAATAGACAGTCATGGACAGTCAATAATTTTGAGGGACATGTGATGGTATCGCTATTATTCTATCCCAAAATAAAACCAGATAATGTTAAAAACTCTAAATGGGTATTGTCTCATTTCTTCCAGCCAGGATCAATATAATAAAGTTTTCAATTAAGCAAGTAATGCTGCAAATAGTTTTCGTACGTGATGAGCATCTCAATTTCCTCATGTCTCATTTCATCAGAGGATGTGCATCCCTCTTTATACTTCAATTATTCAATTAAATCCACAACTACGTTTGGCTAATTTCAATACACACTCATCTTCAATTTGATCTCACCTATGTTATAAGTGCTATTTTTATTCCCATCTTAATATTTAAAGACGATTTACCATAGCGCTGTACATACTAGTGTCTCACCTATTAACGCGCTTTTCTCATAGAACACACCTGATTGTTCTGAAAGTGAAACACAGGCGTACAGAGAGTTGTGGAGATAAAAATATCGGGAGTGCATTTATATGTATTGGTCATGAAATAAATATCAAAATCATTTGTGAATGTGGTAGCCAGGCTGTGAAGGCACTGAAGCCAAGCTAGTTAAAATTTAAATGAAATCAACATCTCTTAAGAGCCTAACATTATAAAATCTATGAAAATATCATAGATATTTAAAGGGACTGACAGATATTTTAGGCTGCTACCAATTCCCATCAGAATGTTTTCTCTACCAATGATTTGATCTCTCTCAGTCATGTCAACCTCCTTCAAAGTCCTAAGTTAATCTCGGGGATTTATAGCTGTTACTTTGTCAGTTGACACATACATATATAAGCTGGTTAGAATATCTAAAGACCATAGTGACAAATCGGTTTTGCATGACATGATCACTCAATGCCACAATACATTTGACCCTTACCTCACATTTGAGCCCCGAGAGGCACCTCTACATACTACTATGACATATTTCTAATTATTTTAGGAGAAATGTATTTGTGATCCTATGAAAATAGTATTCGTCACCAAAAATAAATGTATAAGAAAGGCATACTACAAAAGTATTGTTGTAGGTAAAGCCATTCTGTGTAAAATGCTCAAAATGTCTGCGAGCCTTTAACAACGTCAGACATTGAACTACCACCAAACACTATTTCAAAGTGATCGTTGAATATTTTTAAGGTGTATTGAGTACTTTACTCTTTATTTGTAAGATTAATTTGAATTCATGACGAATTCAGATCAATAATAGAATGTAAAATCCTAGCACTTTGATTCGACATCAACACAGTTCGATGGCATATAACGGTTTTACTCCTTTTAATTGAGCTCACTGAATTTGAATTTAAAGTCTTAAGAGTAACATTTCGCAAGTCTATGTAGGTTTTCATCGAAGGTATAACAAGTCATATTTAAGTGGATCTAAATCATATTAGCACAGATGAGAACTGTAAGTGCGCGCAATCTTAAGACGCAGGATGACTCCCTGAGTTTTGCATCCATTGTATCGTTCTAATCTGAATAATTTATCTCAAATAATAGTTACGACATTCTTACCAACAACAAACAATCAACATGGGAGTTCCTGCCTTTCGCTTTAGATGGGCTGACTGCTAATTTCACTTAATCATTTAAATGAAAGTCGTTTGATATTTCTGTGTTATAAATCCTTTCTATTATTTACCTGAATTGTCATCATATCTGACCAACACAAACAGATATTCTAATTATTGTGAAATACTGAGTCGGTCTATCACACAGCATTGTGATATGATGATATGAGGAAGTTCAAGACTTGGTTGGACAACATACGAGCTAATCGCGTATGGGCCTGACAGGTGATATCCTGCATACCTGCAAGTGTCACATCCGGGTACCTGTCACTATACAAGTCAAAATCAGGTTGCCTACAAATAATTGATAATGTAAAACTATCTTTTTAGAATAAAATTCAGTTTATTAAAACAATAAGCCTTATATCAAATAGAATGCATAGCTATATGTTCTTCTTGCTTATGGTTTGAGTACACCATATAATCCATGGGAATTACACAAGCAATGTTATAAGATATTTCTGCCAGAAGTATTGAACAACAAGGTTTCATAATACCTCTAATAATGGCTGTTATGTCAGTTCTGATGGCTTGGGACCAGAATAACACATGACCGCCTACGTATCCTTAACACACACAAGGAGTTTCTATATCTTGGAGTTTCTATTTCTCATTATATGTAAATCAACCAGAGTAGACATGTAGATTTATATATTTCTGTATATCGTAGTTGGATTTATCAACAAAATCTAATATAACATCCAAACTATACAAGTTTTCATTGTTATTTCGACAGCAACTCAACGAACTCCTTCCATAATTCTCATATCAGATAGGTCTGGATACCCAATGCGTAATACCTTTAATTCTTTTTTTAAACTTTTGTTTTCTGCAATACATTATGCATTTGACGATTGTTTGTTTAATATTTGTGTGGTGTTACCGTACAAGTTCTTACATATGAGAGATAATGCAGCTGAAATACAAATTTAGGTTTTACCATTTGTAATGTAGCGGACAAAAGGTTTGGGGAAATAGTATAGCTGTCATGGTGTAAATCACCAGCTGTTTACATGTTGACGAGTCTATCCCGTAGATCATCGTACTGCTTTGACAGGGTTCTCCTCATTCCCACATGTTACCTTCTGCGTTATTCACATGATACGTTTTTAATTCTTTATGATGGATAATGATGTCAACTGAATGTAGGTCATCTGCAACACTAAGACGGATTGCCAAAATGCAATATTGCACACATATGCTCATTATTGTAATCCTAGGTTTTGGTATTTATAATCAAAAAGTTCCTTCAATCTGAGAGGTCCTTTAAGATTGCCTATCCGTTATTCACCGTATATTTTTTCAATATTTCAAATGCGATAGGTGACACATGTTTTGGTCTCATCGATGACAGTTTCTACTTAAATATTTCGTCCAACAAGTCGTCCATGTCGGTACTTTATCCAACCTTAAAACTGTTGTACACTTGTAAGAAAACAGATTTCTCATTGATGATAAGTGCTCATTTCAAATCCTGCCATGTGTCTTTCTTGAATGATTTTAGCAATATATATATATATATATATATTATATATATATATATATATATATATATATTATATATATATATATATATATATTATATATATATATATATATATATATATTATATATATATATATATATATATATATATATATATATATATATATATATATATATATATTGCTAAAATCATATATATATATATATATATATATATATATATATATATATATATATATATATATATATATATATATATATATATATATATATATATATATATATATATATATATATATAACAAACCTAAATGTCATACTTAGCACTTAGTACCTAATTAAGAATCAAATCTTCTTCATGGAGGTGGGGGGATAAAAACACATCCGTACTTCTGGGAGGAAAGGCACTCAATTCCAGTTTGTATGTATTTGCTGTTTTGTAGCGATAAACTCAGTCCAGGAACCTAAGTTCAGGAACATTCCTGAACCAGAAAAAAACATGGACATCTGCATAATGGTAGGCTACAAAATCTTCTATTTGGGCTGTCCGTCAGAATTTTTCTTGTGATCAAACTTTACTGTATCTCATTTGTCTGTCAAAATTTAGCAGTCATGTTTTGGGGATTTTGTGTATTCTCTCAAACGACCTATTTTGCCGAGAAAACTATATTTGACAAATGACAGAATGCCGACATTCCATAGTTAATTAAGGTAGAAAAAACCTCAGTAAAAATAAAAATGATGCACGCATGTATTTAAATTTACTGTGATGTCGAAAAACCTGTGAGAATGATAAATATGTTCATTTGTAGGAGCACCAAATTTGTTGGGTCAACATTTATACTGCCTATGAATTCCCTACTTCAAATCGCTAATAACAATGATCACACCACTTTGATATAATTGTATTATTATATCCCCATCTAGCATGAGTAATAACTTCTTAATCTCATACAGATTTTCTTGTAATTGGTACTGTGTGGCGCTAATTCCTCCCATTTTACCCAGATCTCAATTTATATCTACGTTTCAGTCTATTCTTTTCACGTGGAAATGCTTTTGACGAACATAGTTGGATGAGTAGATTGGTCAGGAATGATGATTTCGTTGGAAAAATGTCAAGTCTTGGGCCTTAGGTGCCACAGGATGCATCAAGATCTCGCGTGATTATAGAAAATAACAGTAACTGCTCCTGATTGGGGTCAGATAGAAACCACAAAAATGTACTTCGTTAGTTTTCCTTTTGTCTGTATTTCCTTGTAGCAATTATATATGGAAGCGTGACGTCCGTTAAATGAGGAATGGTGTCATAACAATGCATTGTTTCATGTGATACATTCTAATTCCTTTTATCCTATCACAGTTACCGACTTCAGAACAATGAACAATTAAACATTTATATTTTAGAAAACGAAACTGAGCGACCTTGTATTGGTGTTTAATAAGTCACTCTTATATTTTTGCTCTCAAGAAATGTTGGAAGAGATATTCTTTTGAGACTTATAAAAGCATCCACTAAATATGACCTCAAATATATGAAGACAAATATTTTTGCTTTGATACATTTTGCTGGAAATACGTAGATTTAATTTTTATTATCAATGTTTGTATACAGTATGTGATTGTGAAAAGTGTAAAAAAAACATTTATGTAAGGCTTTCTAAAATTTCCGTTGCCATTTTTTGTTGAACAATCCCATGACTGTTTGCTGCTTTCCAACCAAGTCTTAGTCTTCTTTGAAACTGAAACTTAATCAATTATTTTAATTTGACTTGGAAATATATCATCTTCAATAGTCAGAATATAAAAAAATACTTGCATACAGGACCGACCAAACAGGAACTACAAGATATCTACACCAGATGATTGTCAGGCCTTTGAATAAAATTAGCTTGTTAATTATATTGAAAGGTATTTGCATAGTGCTTATTACGCTTTTCATCTGCTATAGATATTCTACATCCCAGATATTTTATATTACTTTCATAACGAAATTCTAAAAAAAACATTGAAACTTTATATCATGGATTTTACCCTTATGAACTCGTTCCTTTTACTTGTCAATTTATATGATTCAGACCATTACAACGAGCACATGCCATGCCAAAGCGAATAGTTAGCTATGATGAGCTTCTAATTTGGGCGAATTCATAAAAATTTGATCATTAAGCATGGTAGGACAGAATATTTTTCAAACTGCACCAGTTCTCCTCTGATTATTGCCTTATACAAAATCCTTCTTTTAGATTACAGACTTCTGTTTTGGAATATTTTGGTTTATAAGATTTATATTATATGAATCATGACTAAATGTTTCTTCCAAAGCATTTCAATTCCCATAGTATAGAAATACATGTGATTACCAAGGAGATGCTTAATAGCCCTCACTGACTATCTAAGACTATTCTTTTCTCACCGACAATTTTCTATTGTTTGTGGTGGCATTTAGTCTTAATAGGATTTACTAATGGGTGGCACTCGGAGAAGACTCATGAGAAACGTATAATAGGTTTATCGTTAAGATAACAAGAAGACAAATACATAAGACGAGCACTTGTCTTTGACACACCAAATAGGACTCCCATTCCATATCCCTGTCATGTATTTCCAAAGGATACAGTAAGTATTATGGTCTACCAGCAAAAAAGTACTTGTTCAGCAACAGCTCATTCATTTCTAGATTGAGGGCTACTTTGATCTGGTTTTATGAATATCATAAAATAAAAATTTCCTTCTAACTTAGCGTTCTTCTCATAAAGAAATATTCATGAAATGATTTTCTCTTAAGAGCGACTTCGAAATACAATGTGGGGGATAAAAAAGTTGAAAATGTCTCAAACTCAATAATATCTAAGTAACACGTAATGTTCAAACTACTTTGCCTTTTAAATATTCAATCTTTACTCGTTGTTTTAAGTAATATATTTAAGCACTTGCCCTGAAACATATTAAAGATAGAGCCTGGACCATTTTACATTTTATCACCAAAGGAACCCATCACATTATCAACTTGCATAATATTAGAATTAATCACTCAGATAGAGGACACTTATGTGTTTGCAATCTTGTAGTTTTTCCGTTAATTATTTTGGGCAAATGCAAGAATAGATTTCACGATGAGCTCAAACTGGACACATCAAGAGAGGAATTGAAGAATATTTTAGGTAAGTCCAATCACTGATCCTCCATTACCTTTTGATGTCTATATCTTTTAACAAAAACAACAAACAATAATTTGGCGTTTCTTGAAGAAGAAAGACATTCATTCGGAAGATTATTCCAAGGTGTAGGGGTACTGACGAAACAGGCCCTTTCTCCAATTGTTTTCATTTGAGATTGAGACACTACTAGGTCTAGCACTAGACCGCGCTGCTCTACTTTTGGATTGGATATTAAGTAAATCACGCAGCTCGGGTGGCAACTTACCATTTAGAGCGTTCCAGGTGTTAAGCAGGATTTTAGATTGATTCTGGCATGAACTGGAAGCCAATGTAGTTCCATTAATTGTTTAGAAATATTTTCTACTCTCCCCCACTAGACATGTTGCAGAGTACTGCATATATTTTAAGTTCTTTAATGTCCGCTTTAGAAAGGCCGGTAAGAAGGCCATCTTGGGTTGATGTCATAAAGGGATGAGATTTCAGCCGTTGTTTTTCTAGACACTCTCCAATAGCAGATACTGCCATATGTTTCCCATATGGTAGTGCCCCGTTTTACACATTTTCTCAATCTGTGCCTACATGTGCATGTCCGAGTCGAAGATGATATCAAGGTCTACCACAGACGCATTGGGTGTGATGCCAGTATCATATTTTTCACTGAGCTAAACGGTGGAGCCGTACCTCTTGGTAGCACATAATAATGGTGGGGGTCATTCCACTTGGTAGCACATAATAATGGCGGGGGTCATACCACTTGGTAGCACATAATAATGGTGGGGGTCATTCCACTTGGTAGCACATAATAATGGCGGGGGTCATTCCACTTGGTAGCACATAATAATGGCGGGGGTCATACCACTTGGTAGCACATAATAATGGCGGGGGTCATACCACTTGGTAGCACATAATAATGGCGGGGGTCATTCCACTTGGTAGCACATAATAATGGCGGGGGTCATACCACTTGGTAGCACATATAAACGGTGGAGCCGTACCTCTTGGTAGCACATATTAACGGTGGGGTTATGCCATAGAGAACCGCATTAGCTTCCAGCCTCTCACAACACGTGGACAACTGCACGTGCAGGGATACCGATGCGTACGCAAATATGATGATATATCAAGAGAGGAAACAAAAATCTATGCATTTCCCGACCTTTCGAGGCATATGATGTTGTAAACTGTGCAAACGACTGCTTTCCTTCCAAATTTGTATCTGGCCATCTTCTAAAATGTATTAGCTTGTGGTCTGTGATTTTAATATTTCAAAAATATATTAGGAATGTTACTTTATATTGTTCCAAAGTCCAAGGTATGGCATCAAAAAAAATTCAGATCACTTTGGTGCCCGGAAGTAATTGGTAGCTGAAGGAGTTATGTAACGTCACAATACATTTTCACGAGGGGTCAATCAAAACAATACCCACATCATTCAAAAGTGTTGAACTCACCAATCAAAATTTAGCATGCACGTGTGTAGGCTGACTTCCGGGCACAAAAATGATCTGAATTTTCTGCAGCCAAGAAAGTTGGCAAAAACATGGAATATATTTAATTTTTTGGAATATTTTTCTCTGGAATTGTTTTGTCTTTGTATTCTGCGTCTGCTGTCCAAAGCACACCGTTCATAATGCTATGTATGCTCTACGATGAGAAATTCCTGACAAACTTGTTTCATCTCTTGAAGTACATCATATTTGCGTTACGTAATCGCCTCGTGCACGTGCCAACCATTGACATGACGTCATTGACTAGCACGTGCAGTGAGAACAAACTGATGCGGTTCTCTATGGGTTATGCCTCTTGGTAGCACATAATAATGGTGGGGCAATATTTCTTGGTAGCACATAATAATGGTGGGGCTATTCTTCTTGGTAGCACAGATTAGAAATTTTGTCTTTTCATCATTGTATTCCACCTTATTTGTGATCAGAAGAACTCCATTTTTGGACAATGCGTCACTTGTGTTTAGATGTGAGCATACTTTGTCTATTCGTCTGATCCATAGATATAACACATGCGATGAATGCTTTTATGGGAGTGACGAACAGGCTAGAACTGGCTAGAAACTGCGTGCGCAACCAAACTTTCTTTCCGCCACGCCATTTTATCAGATTGACATGCAACAGAGCACAGAGCAATTATCCATCGCCGTCAACGTTCAATAACCGCCATCTTCACTCCAAAACCACAAACCACCTCCTCCCCACCACCATTGTCCCAGGCCTGCTCAACCGCACCAGCAAGGATCCCAACTCAGGGAACAAAACCAAGATAAAAAGGGCAAGTTAAACCAGGTAAAAAGGGAAGAATTATAGGGGATGGGAGTAACTCGGGGAAAAGATCACACTTCCGCCCACCTGGTTGATATAAGCAAACAAAAACTGGAGGAATGTGTCCATGAGGTCAGAAATTTCCTTATATCAAATAAAATGAAGATAAATGACGGTAAGACAGAAATGTTTATATGTACTGAAAGGCACAATACTGCCACCATCAGCAGTCTCCCTGATACTATTAAGGTTGGAAACTCTGATATTGCTCCCAGTGAATCAGTAGTTGACCTTGGTATTACCTTTGACTCTAACATGGACATGAAGGCTCATATCAGAAAAATGTGCAAGAAAGGCTATTACCACATTAGGAACCTGGACTCCATTAGACACTGTCTAGACGAGAAGACTGCTTTCACACTAACCCATGCTTTTGTTACCTCTACTCTCGACTATGGCAATGGTCTACTTGCGGGTCTTCCAAGATCAGACACCATGAAGCTACAATACCTTCAAAAATCCGCAGCCCGTGTCGTAGGAAAAATCAGGAAATTTGATCACATTTCAGGAAAACTACGTGAACTGCACTGGCTCCCTATTCACGCAAAAATCGATTTCAAAATCTTGCTCCTAACCTGGAAGGCCCTTAACGGTAAGGCGCCACCTTACTTACGCGATCTCCTCCAAGTCAAACAAGGGGAACGTTGCCTGAGGTCTAATGATGGCATCCACTTTCAAGTTCCAACAACCAGGTTGAAGACGGTAGGCGACAGAGCCTTATCGTCTGTAGGCCCCAGACTCTGGAACTCCCTTCCCATTGAAATTAGAACTTGTACCTCAGTCTCCTCCTTCAAGAGCAGACTGAAAACACACCTCTTCAGGAAACACGTCCTGAACACAGCGCTATGAACAGACTTGTCTGGTATCAGCGCCATACACATCTTATTATTATTATTGTTATTATTATTATAAGGGAAGCATGTAAACCAGGGATTGCATTGTAGGGAGGGAATTAAACACTGAAGGAAAGGACTGATATGTACAGGGAGTGAGAACCAGTTGTAAATATTGTAAATAAGTTCACTGTAAACCATATCTGATATTAAGAATGGAACCATTACTATGTTCAATATTAATGTTAAACTCTTAATGGATCTACCCAAATATGGGCCCAGGTCAGCGACCTGCGTGATATCAAGTGGCTGAGCCACTCAACAAAGAAACTGTAAGAGACTATTGCAATCAACATAACCCATAAAGTGCCATATGAACTTGATCCATCTCAAGCTAATATTACATGTATTCAGGCAAGTTACAGATTTACACTTTCTGAGGTAATGGAGAAATCAAAATGACGCATAATAGCTGTATAAATAAATATGTATTTTATTATCATAAATAAAGATATTAACATTGTATTTCACCTTATTTGTGATCAGAAAGACTCCATTTATGCACAATGCATCACTTGTGTTTAGATGTGAGCATACCTTGTCTATTCGTCTGATCCATCGATATATATAAATCTGAGTGTCATCTGCATGGACGTGGTATCTCAGGCCATACTTTACAATGACGTCAGCAAGAGTTAAAATTAGTTATACATTAGTTTATAATACTTATATAAAACCTGTTCATTATCAAAATTGTAATTTTGTCTTTTGCTGTAATGTAGCTATTACAGGGTCAATATATCTTACCATGTATTTCCTCATTGATCAGTATTTATTCATTTGTAGGTTTACTTCTGATTAGTTTATGCTTGTTAATATTTCAGCGAGGATTAATGAGATGTCATGTTTAATCATAAGCACTCTGCTGACACAAGCTTCCCGTAGACAATAACTCTTAAACAGTAATTAAATAAAGATCATCAAGCTTGTCTCTTGGAGTAATGAGGTTTTCAAAATATTCTTTATGCAAATCAGGCTCATCCTGGTTTGAGCAGCTTATATTTTAGCCATAGATCTTTTGTGAAATTATAACCTTCACATGAAAATGTAACCTTCATAAACTCCATATGAAAAATATCACCACACATGATGACTCGAATTTCAGAACGAGAAAGATTGCTTCCGAAATTATATGTTGAGGTATATTTATGAATAACACTTAAATTCTATTTTCAACATATAATTCTTTTTCTATTACAGTATGTAATACAATCTTTTCAGTAAGTGAGGTATTTTGTGTACATAACATGAGTTATAAGATACCAATCATAATTTATATATGACAAGCCACAATTATTATCGGCCAATATATGTGTTGTGTCAAATTCTTATGTTAATATATTTCATTATATATCTGATCTGCACGCAGTGTTTCCGATGCCAAGCATTTTATGAAAGAATTATTTAATACGCGTTATATTTACATCAACTGCTCAGGTGAATTTGTGAATATGCAGATGTTTAGCCAGAAATGGGCTGGAGCAGGTGCTACACGTTGCAAATATATTTTATTGACAAACAATTTATAGTTGTCCTTGATAAATGCACTATTCCAATGATCTTCTTGTAGAATATACTTTCCAAATAAGCTCTCTGTTAAAATGAATTAATTGTTATGTGAAAAGAGAATGGTATAACAAGATTGAATTATTTTATTTGACAATATGTTAAATTAACATATTTTATCAATGGAGTGTAGAAATAAAGTCAATGAAATCCCCCTTTTATTCTGGTCAAATATGGCCCGCTGATATTTTGCGGGAAGAGACGTATGTCATACATATCATGTTAACAAAATAGCATAATAGAATACCAAGTCCGTGAAAATATTTAAGTATTGAACTTACAAGAGTGTTAAATACATTTTCAACCACGGTTGGTCCAATTATCACATGCGGACTCTGGGCCAGATCAACTTTCAGATCATAGTCGCTTTGATTCTGTCTGCAATGATTAGCAGAATAGGGGTAGAACCTGCTATCCAGTTGATCTTCACAAGGTTGGCTCTGACCACAAGGATGACTCAGATCCTACAAAGGACTGAACTATCCCAGTTGTTACTATTTGTCAACAAGCTATAGTCGAAATCAATTTCTCCACGTATATGTCTCGACTGGCTAATATCATTGCAATCAAGTGGAACAGGAGAAGAGCCCTTCGATCTAATGTTACACCTAGTGGTCCCTCAGATAAATATGGTGAGTGCTGGGGACAGAGCCAGCCTTCTCAGCCATTGCCCCAAACTATAGGATGATCTGCCCAATCATATTAGGACTAGTGACTCTGCTAGGGTCTTCAAATCTCGTCTGAAGACCCATCCTTTGACATTAGGACTACTGACTCTGCTAGTGTCTTCAAATCTCGTCTAAAGACCCATCCTTTGACATTAGGACTACTGACTCTGCTTGTGTCCTCAAATCTCGTCTAAAGACCCATCCTTTGACATTAGGACTACGGACTCTGCTTGTGTCCTCAAATCTCGTCTGAAGACCCATCCTTTGATATTAGGAATACTGACTCTGCTTGTGTCCTCAAATCTCTCTGAAGACCCACTTTGTCCTGAATAGTACTTAGAACAGACTTGGTGTGGTATTTAGTGTTATACGTTTTATTAGTATTATTACTATAGTTTAAAGAATAATGGAAACACATTAATTTAGAAACAATTCGTGAATATCAAAATCTTTAATCTGAGACCCCCGTTCTCCTTCAAGTTTCATACCGCTGTGTTGATACTCTCTCAGTTCTGTCCGTTATCATATTTCAACAGAGTAGGACCTATGGAGTTAAAAATTCAATTGTATCCCATATTTCTGTTTTTTAAATAAAGCAATGTTTTGTGCGTACAACAACAGGAATGACATAAAGGGATAGCACGGATGCAGATCAAAATGAAGTAGACAGCCTGCTTACTCAGTTCTAGGTCAAGGAAATAGGTTAATACCCCTGATGGTTCAAAGATCTTGGATTACAACGACACTCACTGTACAGATAACTGTCAGAGCAATCTCAGGTAAAAATTATCTAACACATAAAACACTTTTTCATGTGCCTTTTAAACTCAGGTCAGCTGTACACATAATGTATACATATGCAGCCATATAGTCAGTTCATATGGTTTGTCAGAGGTTTTTGAATTATGACCTGTTGAGGAGGCGATATCTCCACTCTGACATTACTACATATTGCCTATCTGGGTATTTCCTTCGATTAAAACATCATTTGTAAGGAGGCATAATGTGTTCACATCTTCATGATTGTCACGTCCCATCGCTACATCGGTTGCTTCTGGTTTCCCTTAAGCCTAAACATTGCCCTTTCTTAATAGAAAGTGTCATTTGCAAAGTATCTATAATTCATTGTAATTAATATGTATTTTATAAAAGCATTTCATCGAGGCATCAAGTGTCAAAATAATAATAAGTTTCAGTTAGTGTTGACAAATATGATTTAGACTTTAAAATATTTCTAATTATGTTTTGCAGTCAAAGGGAATTTTAACATTTTAACAATTTTAAAAAGCGTTTTATGTGTTAGATATTCCTATGCAAATATTGAAACAGCCGAACTTATTTTCTTTATGACAGACGATATAGAAATGAACCATACAATCTTATTAAGTGTGTATTAATATCAAATAGAGGGACACATATTACATTATATATTTTATTTCACATAATATTGTATAATATTCAGGCTTTAGGCTTTGCGAGTTTTGTCATGAACTCATTAACAGCATAAATCTCAGATAATAGGCCAAGCGATCAAATCTGAAATGCACATTTGATCAAATATCTGACGATTCTGGGATAGTACAATTTAGCAGGTGAATTGCTACATAAAGAGTAGAGAATGTCTGCAACAGAGGGCATAATAGATGTCCAGTCAAATGTACACAATGTAAATATATCTCTCAACTATGTCAGCATTGCTTGCAAAAATTGAAAAGAAATATCACAAATGAAAAACATGTCTCAGCCATGCATGAATTTAGTTTAATTTAGTTTTAATCTTTCTTGGTAAAAGTCTTGAACAACGATCGATAGAGGCTTTTAAGTTCTTTTCCTTGACGTGTTTTGAGATGAGCAAATGCCTTCCACATAGTTACACTAATCATTTAGTCAATAGTAGCCCGTCTCTTTTCATGTCCAACATCTTGGAATGAATGTGAAAATAGACCCCCTCCCTCCTTCTAGGAAAAGGGGGTGTAGATTACCAAACATAATGGAGAGAAACACAATATCAAGAATCACATCCTTTAAAACTTGTACAAATGTTCAAAAGAGATGTGAAATATATTTAGCTGAGGTTTTGTTCTTTATTATCAAAATATGAAAGCGAAACCCAAATTCCGCTGTCAGCATTAAGCAAAGAAATAATACAATGATAACCATGAGAAACTCAACCGATCCAACCCCTAAGGCTATAAGTTGGTGAAAGCATTTTGAGAATGAGCTCCGAGTAGATCATGATTAATTGTCACAGCATCCCGCCATAGCGCATTATTCTGCAGTGAGAATGTGGCAATTATTCTGTCATCTCACAAACCTATTTTGCAATTGTGGGTAGAAAATTCCAACATCTGATGAAATGTAATCTACTGGAGGAAATAAATCAGACTACCCGTGAAAAATAGCGCAACCTATTAGTCCATAAATGGTAAAGAGGTATATTCTTACTAATACAAGTATATCCACTACACTCTACAGAATATTGAAACTTAAAAAAACTAGTTTTGCAACAAATATTGGCATAGGCCGACTGCCGATCTCCATATTATTTTTCCCCATTGATAAATACACACCGGAACTATGCAACTTTACTGGCACCAAACAGGATTACACCTCTATATTTAATCATTGATAATAGAGATTGGGAGAGGGTATACGTAGTGGGCTAAAATTCAATAGAATATAAAAAAGATTACCGCACATTCTTCAAAAGTGACTCATAAGAATACATGAGAAAAACAATCAATATAGGACTGGATGATTTTAATATAATATTATGAATGAATATTCTTGATACTCGTATGGTGTGTTGTATGAACTATATGCACAAGCTAGTGATGTTTGACTTGTATGTATTGGCTAGTGATGTTTGACCTGTATGTACTGGCTAGTGTTGTATGGGCTGTATGTACTGGCTAGTGTTGTATGACATGTATGTAATGGTTAGTGATGTATGTACTGGTTTGTGTTGTATGACCTGTATGTACTGGTTTGTGCTGTATTACCTGTATGTACTGGTTTGTGATGTATGACCTGTATGTACTGGCTAGTGTTGTATGTACTAGTTTGTGTTGTATGAAGATATGTACTGGCCAGTGTTGTATGTACTGGTTTGTGTTGTATGACATGTATGTACTGGCTGGTGTTGTATGTACTGGTTCGTGTTGTATGACCTGTATGTCCTGGCTAGTGTTGTATGTATTGGTTTGTGTTGTATGACATGTATGTACTGGCTGGTGTTGTATGTACTGGTTCGTGTAGTATGACCTGTATGTACTGGCTAGTGTTGTATGTACTGGCTAGTGTTGTATGTACTGGTTTGTGTTGTATGACATGTATGTACTGGCCAGTGTTGTATGTACTGGTTTGTGTTGTATGACATGTATGTACTGGCTAATGTTGTATGTACTGGTTTGTGTTGTATGACTTGTATGTACTGGGTAGAGTTGTATGACATGTATGTACTGGCTAGTGTTGTATGTACTGGTTTGTGTTGTATGACATGTATGTACTAGCCAGTGTTGTATGTACTGGTTTGTGTTGTATGACCTGTATGTACTGGCTAGTGTTGTATGACCTGTATGTACTGGCTAGTGTTGTATGACCTGTATGGACTGGTTTGTGTTGTATGACTTGTATGTACTGGCTAGAGTTGTATGACCTGTATGTACTGGCTAGTGTTGTATGACCTGTATTTACTGGCTAGTGTTTTATGACCTGTATATACTGGTTTGTGTTGTATGACCTGTATGTACTAGCTAGTGTTGTCTGTACTAGCTGTATATACTCTATGTACCAGGCAATCAGTAAGCAGATTATGCAAACAAATTATTGGATAAATTAATGGATCTTCATGGGTTGAAGGAAAATATTTATATTTCTGAGTCAAATGTTATCAATACCACATTCGTCTAACCCCATGAATCATACTTGTGACGTTATTGAATAAAAGCATTTGACAGGCTATGAGCTAGGTGTGGAAGCTATATATCTGCTGGGTGTTTATTTGGGTATAAAAAGGCGGGCTTTTAACATTTCCATTCACTGCATAGCTGTTTGCTTTTTGTGGATCATAGGGAATCTGAAAAGTTAAGATATTGTCGAAATTGCGTGATCAATGCAATGTCAATTCTCCTTTTACTCATATACAACTAAAGGAATGAAAGCTTAAATCACAACCTTGGATGAGATCATTTTTATTCCATGTATAAAGTTATCAATTTTACTTTTATGAACTTGAGATGTGGATATTTCTGATCTGTTCCATCCAATCCTTAAATTCAGTGTTTCAAAACCTAACCTAGCCTTACCTTAATTAATATTTCTGCCCAAATCCGAGATCACTTGTACAAAAATACAAAAAGTCTGTGATCTAATAGAGGGAATGATGTAAATCAATAGTGTCCCATACTATAATCCTGTGCTCAGTGGGGTGTGGCAATGCCTTGTAGTTCGTTGCAAATATTATGAGCAACTAAACAACGGGGGGGGGGGGGGGGAGATTTGTAGGTTTTCTAGGGAATGATATTATTTACAGGGTGTTCCACCACTGAATCCCCGATTTTTTCTTATTTATCTCGGAACTCAATTTTAAACTTCATCAAAGAAATGTTTTAAAGGCATAAGGTAAAGTTTTCACTTTTTAAAAATGCTTTTCTATCTTATCATTGAATGGATCATATCCAATACATTTTAGGATATACACAGGTATTTTTAATCTGATTTTAAATATCAGATTGGCATAAATGTGCTTTCATGCCCTTAGTTTATATATAGAGTAATCCTAGATATAGACACATGGCTGAGATCAAACCTATTTTTATCATTTAGTTTATGCTGTGGATATCAATTCCCAGCACATACATGTTAAACATTGTAGGTTTTGGTATTCCATATTTTCCTAAGCAGTAGACAATGGTGTGTAGAAGCATTATGTTGATATGTCGATTTATTGATAGATCCTGATTCCTCTTATCAGTTTTTTGTGCAAGATAAATTCATGTTATGAATCTGGATAATTCATTATGCAATATTTTTCATATGTTGTACAATTCCACCTTACATGTTTTCCCTTAAGCCAACATACCTGACAAAAAGAGGAAAGTCTCAGGTAAGGGTACCAGCAGTAGAGATTAAAAATATGAGCTGGCGTCCTGCTGGGAACACTTGCTTGCTGAGATTAGAACTCAGATTAGTGGGGTGTGTGGTCACTTTCACATTTCAAAAATAGTTGGCAAATCACTGAACACACATCTGAGCATTATTACTACACATGTTTCTTTAATCAAATTGTTGTTTTATTTGACAATTTAAATAATGATTGTGTTGTGGCCAGGCGATAATCCCATCGATCGTCATGGTCCACTGCACTGGCCGTTCACCTTCCCCCAATATTCCTATGCCGGGCCAGGCGGGAAACTCAAAGGCTATCCTGAGCAGATGATCTCTGGATGCCATCGGTTGAAGACCCCAAAACTAAAGGTAAGTTTTAACTAGCATTAAGCTTGGTGTGCACTTTAGAAAATAAGGTTCACATCAATTGCAATATTGGAACTTATTTCAAATATAGAATTTCTAATTCTTTATTGTTAATAGTGTTTAAACAACTGTGAAACTAGAGAACTATTTTAGAGGCATTGACACCATTTCCAAGAGGTGATCTTTGCACATATGAGTACATGCATTGTTGGCTGATCTCACTGGACAATAGAAATGTGCATACAGGTGACATGTGACCTGTTGATTTCCATCCTGTCAGTGACTGATATGGTCAAATATTGACAACTCCACATTTTGAAGACATTGAATATTGTTTTGGAATATACAATATACCAATCTGAATGAATGTATTTAAGAATGAGCCTTGTTTGCAAGTATGTGTCAAGGGTTGATGAATTGTAACAAGACCTTGGATAGGTACAGTCCATGTTTATTTTTAAATTTGGATCCAGGCTAAATGTTGAGTGAGCAATCTTGCCATGAGAAAAGGTCAAAGCATATCATCAGACCTGTGAGACACATGATAGTGCTGAAACACTTGGAACTATTGCATTACACTGGATATATTCATAGATGCTCAATGTTGGCCTCATGATCAACGTACTCGAAGTTTAAAGTTTATGATAAAATCTTGAAATTGGATCCATGTTATAATTCTTTTTTTGTCTGAACTAAAATAAAATTGGAATATGAAGATTTCATTTTTTTGTTCTGTGTAAAGTTACTATTTATTATATTTCTATTTTGGCAAAAAACATATTCAATTCCATATGTTCTGACATGCATATTGCTCAAGTATTACCCCAGTATGAAGATTTTATATTTTTTTACTATATAAAGTCAGTATTATTCATATTGTCTATGTTTGCAAAATAAAATAATAAAAATTATATTATTCTGATATGCAAATTACTCAATAAGAACTCCAATATAAAGATTTCATCTTTTTGTTTTGGTATCAAGTCATTATTATTATTTTATATTCTTCTGCAGCTGCAATAGACAAATCAATTTATGTTTTCTGAAGTACATAACACTCAAATAGAACCCCAATATTAAGATTTCACCTTCAGCATGAAAATAATGCTTTTCCCAACCAGGATTTGAACCCTGGACCTTTAGCATAGAAGACAGACTTCTTGACCACTATGCCATGTATCACCCTGTTACAGTACTGTAGAAAACTTAGTCACAGAATTGTATGAAAATTGAAATTGTCCCATTTCCGATTGTTCTTGGAAAAAAAACACATTTTAAGTGTTCTGACTTTCATTTTACTCTAAAAAGGTCCCAACATGAAGATTTCACCTTTGTTTATTGTATAAAGTCATTATTTTTTTTATAATTCCATTTCTATCAAAACAAAAAACATTTCAATTCTATATGTTCTGATGTGCATGTTGCGAAAATAAAACTTCAAAATGAAGATTTCAGTTTCAGCATGAATAAAAAAAAAACAACTTGTACCTGGTGGGAATCGAACCCCAGGCCTTTAGCATTGGAGACAGATGTCTTACCCACTGAGCCATGTTGAATAATATGATTTGACCTTCTCACTGATACATCAGACAAATAGTCAACATCTGTTTCATTTATAAAGGGATATTCAGTTATTTCACACAACAGCCTAAGTTAAATTTGTAGTGTAAAATTTTCCAAAAATATGTTTATCTAAGATGATATCATTAGTAATTCAAATAGATCAAAAGAAACAGATATCTATAACTCATCACTCATTTAAATCTAACCATTTTCTAGTTGATTCTCTGTAGGTAGGTATATAAGGTTTGTATGTAGTTATTTATATTGAATATGAGGTTAGTCATATAATGTCCATACACATTTTATATATTTAAATCAAACTCATAAAACAGAATTGGAATAAGCCAAAGAAAATCAGTTACTGGAGTGATGCACATTTTTCTGGACAAGTCATATGGAAAGTTGTCCGGTAGGATGTTAGTTTCATAGGGAGTTAATGTGTTGATTGATATGTACTCAATGAGTTCACTCATAACAGAAATCAAGATGGCCGAATGATGGTTGGGAAAGTACTTGATTCCTCTTAAGGGGAGTACACGTCATGATGTGTGACTTTAAGAATTAGAAATGTGCAAAACTTGAAATCAATACATTATACAACTACAATGAATTGTTCAGCAATACAGCAGCTGGCATAATATGGTTGTAACACATTTCATGATATATATATAATATATATATATATATATATATATATATATATATATATTATTTTGTCAACATATTCGTTCATTGGAATAATTAGTTTAAAATCATATCAGCAAATCAGATGGCATTTCTAAACATATTGGGCAGTTCAATGATCAGAATAGATTTTTTAAACCATATCTTGTTGCCTCTGAAATGCAATGGAAAACTCCCAAGTCGTCAATTATTAAACCATGGCCGATACCTTTTTAAGAATTATACCATATGAGATGCATGTTCTTGATGTGTATAACATACGGGAACTACAGACATACAAGCAAATCACAACCTGAACTACTGAATTATAAATATGTTATTAGCTTACTTTTGAATCCATCACATTTTACAAACTTCTTAGTTCTGCCAACTACTTTTGATGCATTTTGTATTCTTTACAATATCTTTATTCCAAAGTATGGAAGAGCAATAAGTAAGATGGCAATAGTCCAACTTTGATGTAATAAAAGCATGTGCTTATATATCAGCAATTACTTGTTGATACATTTCGACATTTTCTAGTTCTAACAAAATATTTAAAATTAAAAATAGAGTTTAACCCATTTTGACTCGTCATTCTCATACTAGGATAAAAAAGAACACTTTGGCCAATTGGGAGCCATAAATATCTGCTTCCCAAATTTCAAAACCGGATAATTAAGAACTTCACATTGCACAGCTTTTGTTTAATCTATCAAGCAGAATATGATGACCAACAGTATCAAACACGTCAGAAAGGTCAAGAAGAACCATCTCTGCCTTCATCGAGATCGGCTAAAACATTCTAAGCCTTAAGCAGAGTAGTTCTCCACTATAAATCATTTATATACAGATGGAAGAAATCCTTTAAATTATCAATATCCAATTGTACAATCACCGCCTCTCCAATCAGTTTGAAAAAATATTATTTAAAAATATTATTTAAATCAATGGTCCAATAATCGTCATTTTGATGGCTGATACCAAAGATATGTTATGCACAACAATCGGCAAAAATTCCTTGAAGCATTCATTAATCAGCTCCTGGGACATGAGTTGATAAGAAAGCATTTGATTAAATTTTGCACTTATAATTAATAATTTAAATTCTGTCCACTTCATTTACACATTTGTATTTGGAAAACCAACAACGTCTGTTTCAAGATTATCACTTTCAATATTCTTGTTGTCCCATTCTGATATATTCTTTTCCAATTTTTCCGACTTTCCACTTGAGAAATCACTAAATAGTTTAGAAAGAATACTATAATATTCAATAGGGGAAGGAATCTAATTATTAAATTTATTTATGATATTAATTTTGTTGAAGGATCTTTATGATTCATATGTATAATATCAGCATAATATTCTCCTCTAGCCAAATATATTGATATATTATACTTATTACACTGTTATTGATCTATTACCCAAGTTATTACTAACTTTCCAATCGTAATATTTCCATTTGACCAAAGCAATTGTATTCTTTTGTGAATATACCTTAATTAGATATTAATATATTGTTCTATTTTAAGCTAGACAAAAATTCATAAATTCAATACTTAACACAAGCAATTTTTAGGAAGTTGGGTGTGACAAAGAGCTTTTCTCATTTTCATTTGGAACACAAATTTTATCCTTGTAAAAGAAATATTGTAAGACAGGTTTACACTTTTTAAAAATGCCTTGGTATTTTAGCATTGTATGGATTATATTCTCAGATTTTTATGATATACCTGACTCTTTTTAATTTAATTTGAAACATAAGATTTGCAGAAATGTGGTGCATTGGTTTTCATGCCCCTAGTTTATATACTTACTATTTGATTTGCAGACAGCTCATGGACAATCCCACGATAATGTGATGACTGCTTATATCAACTTGAGGCTTCAAATTATACATATTCTCTTCCACCTCTTCACGAAGGCTAAATATCTTGACTATTGTCTCGTCATCAGACATTCATATAGGTGACAGAGTAATATCTCATATATAATGAATGAAAGCCCATGAAAGTCATATGAATATTCAGATTGCACAATCCGGCTTATGAGGTTCTTATAAACTGGACACCGGCAACAACTGCTCTGTTGTTTTATTATCTGTGAAATCAAAATTACAAATTGTAAAAATATTTTGAGAAACTTTGTCTCACATTTGAATAATGCTCCTTATGGCATTTTAAAAATAACAATTGTTTTGTTTTGCTAATGGACGTGCAAAATGAGTGCAGGTGCATTTCCTTCTGTGGTTTTAAGCAAATGTGGATCTACAAGCAGGGAGTACGAAACGGACAAAAGACAACGTATGTGGCATCCAAATATGCATGCGTCTTACACAACCACAGATGTCATAAGCGGGTTATTCACGCCTGCATAATCAGATTGACGTTTATTCTGATCTTTTTATTTCATCGTGTTTATGTTAATGTGTGTATACTGTGTATACTTTGCACCGGGACAGATCCTTTGCACATTTGTGGTTGTACAAATCCGAAGGATCTGAATGGAGCAAGTAGAACTGGATTTGAGGGGAAATATGGTGATCAAGAAATAAATCAGTAACTATGAAGTTTACCGATTAAGCAAATAAAAGCACTGGGTTGGATACATTATTATCGGGTTACACAAGAAATCGTTCTGAGACTGAGCAAGAGAAGATGGGTAGTGGGTAAGAAAAGGCGGGCGTGGGGAAATGGTGGGGAGTGGGGAATGCGTAAGACAAGGTGGGCAGTTTGGAGTGGGAAAGAGAAGGTGGGGAGTGGGGAAATGGTGGGGAGTGGGGAAATGGTGGGGAGTGGGTAAGAGAAGGTGGAGAGTTGGTGAGAGAAGGTGGAGAGTGGGTGCGAGAAGGTGGAGAGTTGGTAAGACAAGGTGGAGAGTTGGTAAGAGAAGGTGGCGAGTTGGTAAGAGAAGGTGGAGAGTTGGTACGAGAAGGTGGGGAGTTGGGCAGAGAAGGTGGAGAGTGGGTAAGAGAAGGTGGGGAGTTGGTAGGAAAAGATGGAGAGGTGGTAAGAGAAGGCGGAGAGTTGGTAAGAGAAGGTGGAGAGTTGGTGAGAGAAAGTGGAGAGTGGGTAAGAGAAGGTGGGGAGTGGGTAAGAGAAGGTGGGGAGTGGGCAAGAGAAGGTGGAGAGCTGGTAAGAGAAGGTGGAGATTGAAAGAGAGTTGTAATGATATTCCAGGAGACACGTTTCCTAACAGGACAACATTCATCTTCTTTCACGACTAGATTGACAGGTCTTGGAGACAAACAGTATTTGTTTACACGTTTCATTAGGTGATAAACGAAATGGGACATTCAGATGATAAATTTGAATAAATTGCAAAAGTGAAAAAGGGCTCTGGTATTCAAAAATCCATGATAGGTAACGTTAACATTTCCTTGCCAACTGATGTACATATTAAGATAAACAAAATACAACTTTTGTCATGTTAATGTCAAGTATCAATTAGCAGTTGGCAAAACAAAGACGAAGATTAACGTATCAGGAACATTTAGCTTTATGTCACTTTTAATATTATTTATGTTATTGGGCAGTGGCAGGAAGACATGGGGAGTCCGTGAGTTGGTAGGGAGAGGGTAACACAAGATGGGAGAAGGTAGATGAAGATTTTTGTAACTGAACAAAAGAGTCACAATTATCAATGTAGTTTTAAATTTTGTTTAATAGCAGTTGACACTATGTCATGATCGTGAAATGTCGTGAGCGTTGACACCAAAGTAAATGTAGGCCATACTAGATGCTTGTCTGATACCTCGGGAAAATAAGGAAATAAGTATCACAGATCAAATTGAAAATATAGAACATGTGGCATTAGTACAATGCCGAACCCCACTTTTTGAGACTGTAAATACTATCAGACCATATTTCATTAATATGAGCACCAAAGAAAAGATGTATTTTTAACTAAGTAATAAAGATATGTGTATAGATGTTGCAAGAACCCAACGCAACACTTTATACAGAGGCGTGAATTTCCTTTACGTCATAACATGAGTCATAAATACAGATTTTAATAGACTTTAATTGAAATAGTCTTTCATACATTTTTGTAGTATGAACTATTGTCTAAGTTTTTATAAATGTTTTTAATATGAAATAGTGTAAGACGATAATAAAATAAATGAATAAATGAAGAAGTATACAGTCACACAGACAGACAGATGAGCTTTTGTTCAAATAAAGTTTTTTGGCATACAGCTTTAACAAAGCATGCAGGTAATGTTGTGCCTCAAAAACATAAGTTATCATACTAAAATACAGCAGAAACCAAATGGTATTAAAAATATTATATCTGAATATTTCTGAAGATATGAAAATGAGCTCTTTGTTTATGTCACTGTCCCATTTAACAATCAAGGGGGTAGTGCTTCACAGCGGTAGTGACTGTTAGTGAGCAAGTCACCCGCTATTGAGCGAGTCACCCGCAAGTGAGCAAGTCACCCACTAGTGGGCGAGTCACCCGCTATTGAGCGAGTCACCCACTAGTGAGCGAATCACTATCTTGTGAGAGAGTCACCTGATAGTGAGCGAGTCATCTGCTTGTGAACGAGTCAAATTGCTAGTGAGCAAGTCACCTTGCAAGTCAGCGAGTCACCCACTTGTGAGAGAGTCACCTGCTATCTAATTAATGAGTTGTGACAGATTGTGGCTGGGTTGTGATAGAAAGTGGCTGGGTTTTGATAGTGAGTGGCTGGGTTGTGACAGATCTTGGCTGGGTTGTGACAGATCCTGGCTGGGTTGTGAACGAGAGTTGATTGGTTTTGATAGAAAGATGGATAGTGATAAAATGTTGCTGAGTCATGATAAAAAGTTGTTTAGAGTCATATAAAGTCGCTAAATAGTGATAGAAAGTTACGAAGTCGTGGTAGAAAGTGGTTGAATAATGATAGAATGTTGTTAAATTGTGGTGGAAAGTGGCCAGGTTGTGATAGAAAGTGGCGGTGAAGGCGAATGGCTGATTAGAACTATCGTTGTTGTGTAGGAGAATGGCTGATTAGAACTATCGTTGTTGTGTAGGAGAGTGGCTGAGTAGAACTATGGTTGTTGTGTAGGAGAGTGGCTGAGTAGAACTATCGTTGTTGTGTAGGAGACTGGCTGAGTAGAACTATCGTTGTTGTGTAGGAGAGTGGCTGAATAGAACTATCGTTGTTGTGTAGGAGAGTGTCTGAGTAGAACTATCGTTGTTGTGTAGGAGAGTGTCTGAGTAGAACTATCGTTGTTGTGTAGGAGAGTGGCTGAGTAGAACAATCGTTGTTGTGTAGGAGAGTGGCTGAGTAGAACTATCGTTGTTGTGTAGGAGAGTGTCTGAGTAGAACTATCGTTGTTGTGTAGGAGAGTGGCTGAGTAGAACTATCGTTGTTGTGTAGGAGAGTGGCTGAGTAGAACTATCGTTGTTGTGTAGGAGAGTGGCTGAGTAGAACTATCGTTGTTGTGTAGGAGAGTGGCTGAGTAGAACTATCGTTGTTGTGTAGGAGAGTGGCTGAGTAGAACTATGGTTGTTGTGTAGGAGAGTGGCTGAGTAGAACTATGGTTGTTGTGTAGGAGAGTGGCTGAGTAGAACTATCGTTGTTGTGTAGGAGAATGGCTGATTAGAACTATGGTTGTTGTGTAGGAGAGTGGCTGAGTAGAACTATCGTTGTTGTGTAGGAGAGTGGCTGAGTAGAACTATCGTTGTTGTGTAGGAGAGTGGCTGAGTAGAACTATCGTTGTTGTGTAGGAGAGTGTCTGAGTAGAACTATCGTTGTTGTGTAGGAGAGTGTCTGAGTAGAACTATCATTGTTGTGTAGGAGAGTGGCTGAGTAGAACTATCGTTGTTGTGTAGGAGAATGGCTGAGTAGAACTATCGTTGTTGTGTAGGAGAACTATCGTTGTTGTGTAGGAGAATGGCTGAGTAGAACTATCGTTGTTGTGTAGGAGAGTGTCTGAGTAGAACTATCGTTGTTCTGTAGGAGAATGGCTGGGTAGAACTATCGTTGTTGTGTAGGAGAATGGCTGAGTAGAACTATCGTTGTTGTGTAGGAGAATGGCTTAGTAGAACTATCGTTGTTGTGTAGGAGAGTGTCTGAGTAGAACTATCGTTGTTGTGTAGGAAAGTGGCTGAGTAGAACTATCGTTGTTGTGTAGGAGAGTGGCTGAGTAGAACTATCGTTGTTGTGTAGGAGAATGGCTTAGTAGAACTATCGTTGTTGTGTAGGAGAGTGTCTGAGTAGAACTATCGTTGTTGTGTAGGAGAATAGCTGAGTAGAACTATCGTTGTTGTGTAGGAGAACTATCGTTGTTGTGTAGGAGAATGGCTGAGTAGAACTATCGTTGTTGTGTAGGAGAGTGTCTGAGTAGAACTATCGTTGTTGTGTAGGAGAGTGTCTGAGTAGAACTATCGTTGTTGTGTAGGAGAGTGTCTGAGTAGAACTATGGTTGTTGTGTAGGAGAGTGTCTGAGTAGAACTATCGTTGTTGTGTAGGAGAGTGGCTGAGTAGAACTATCGTTGTTGTGTAGGAGAATGGCTGAGTAGAACTATCGTTGTTGTGTAGGAGAATGGCTGAGTAGAACTATCGTTGTTGTGTAGGAGAGTGGCTGAGTAGAACTATCGTTGTTGTGTAGGAGAGTGGCTGAGTAGAACTATGGTTGTTGTGTAGGAGAGTGGCTGAGTAGAACTATCGTTGTTGTGTAGGAGAGTGGCTGAGTAGAACTATCGTTGTTGTGTAGGAGAGTGGCTGAGTAGAACTATCGTTGTTGTGTAGGAGAGTGGCTGAGTAGAACTATCGTTGTTGTGTAGGAGAGTGTCTGAGTAGAACTATCGTTGTTGTGTAGGAGAGTGGCTGAGTAGAACTATCGTTGTTGTGTGGGAGAGTGTCTGAGTAGAACTATCGTTGTTGTGTAGGAGTGTGGCTGAGTAGAACTATCGTTGTTGTGTAGGAGAATGGCTGAGTAGAACTATCGTTGTTGTGTAGGAGAGTGGCTGAGTAGAACTATGGTTGTTGTGTAGGAGAAGGGCTGAGTAGAACTATCGTTGTTGTGTAGGAGAATGGCTGAGTGGAACTTTCGTTGTTGTGTAGGAGAGTGGCTGAGTAGAACTATCGTTGTTGTGTAGGAGAGTGGCTGAGTAGAACTATCGTTGTTGTGTAGGAGAGTGGCTGAGTAGAACTATCGTTGTTGTGTAGGAGAGTGGCTGAGTAGAACTATCGTTGTTGTGTAGGAGAATGGCTGAGTAGAACTATCGTTGTTGTGTAGGAGAACTATCGTTGTTGTGTAGGAGAATGGCTGAGTAGAACTATCGTTGTTGTGTAGGAGAATGTCTGAGTAGAACTATCGTTGTTGTGTAGGAGAGTGGCTGAGTAGAACTATGGTTGTTGTGTAGGAGAATGGCTGAGTGGAACTATCGTTGTTGTGTAGGAGAGTGGCTGAGTAGAACTATCGTTGTTGTGTAGGAGAATGGCTGAGTAGAACTATCGTTGTTGTGTAGGAGAATGGCTGAGTAGAACTATCGTTGTTGTGTAGGAGAATGGCTGAGTAGAACTATCGTTGTTGTGTAGGAGAGTGGCTGAGTAGAACTATCGTTGTTGTGTAGGAGAGTGTCTGAGTAGAACTATCGTTGTTGTGTAGGAGAGTGGCTGAGTAGAACTATCGTTGTTGTGTAGGAGAGTGTCTGAGTATAACTATCGTTGTTGTGTAGGAGAATGGCTGAGTAGAACTATCGTTGTTGTGTAGGAGAGTGTCTGAGTAGAACTATCGTTGTTGTGTAGGAGAATGGCTGAGTAGAACTATCGTTGTTGTGTAGGAGTGTGGCTGAGTAGAACTATCGTTGTTGTGTAGGAGAATGGCTGAGTAGAACTATCGTTGATGTGTAGGAGAGTGGCTGAGTAGAACTATCGTTGTTGTGTAGGAGAGTGGCTGAGTAGAGCAATGATTGCTGTGTAGGAGAGTGGATGGGGGAATGTACTTTATGTGTATTTTGAAGCCCTCTCCCTTTGCATCCCTCCCTTTAGTAGGTCAGTGACCGTGCTGTAGTCATGGCCATGAATATCAAATCGGATTTCTACTACCCTGGGAAATAAAGCAACCCAACAGTAACCCTGCTATTCAATCACACCTTTCTATCTAATTTGCGAGCGATAGCAAATTTAAGGTCTTTGTGGTTAATCCTGAATCTGTGGAAGTACATGTGGAGTCAAATAAAGGCCAACATGACTAATTAGTTGTCTCATTTATTGCATTTAAGGAGAATTTATATTGTGTATATAAAGTTGTTTAGAAGGGGTGACAAGGTGAGCTGGGGGTCAGACCAGCTAATTGCCATTGACTAACGGCATGTGGCACCTGGGGGTCACACCCAGGGGTTTATATATATATATATATAGAAAGTTTAATATATATATAGTTTATAGAAAGTTTAATATATATATATATATATATATATATATATATATATATATATATATATATATATATATATATATATATATATATATTAAACTTTCTATTTTAATTGGAGATAAATTGGTGTGAAATTTGCTGAGATTAATTCACATTAGATGGTCTCCTTCTATGAATGCTAAGATTAAAGGTGATTAAGCACTTTCCCTTTTTAACAAATTTAACAATCAAAAGAGATCGAAATCAAATCGAAACTGTAAAAACAAACAAAAATGGACAAAATATACAAAATATTCATTCTGCAGTAAGATGAAATAAATAGCTTCTTCTTTCTAGTTTTTACCTTGATCATTAATAATGACCTCGGGTATTGATGTCGCCTGTGGCATCTCTCTGTCTGTCTGTCCATTATATTCTAATGTATAAACTCCAACATTATTTGTCTGGGGACGTTTGCAAAAGTGAATGGAATTCTTTCATATTTGGACACACATTACACTCTGCAGAAATATTTGGTGAGTTTGATTAGGTATGGCCTTCATTTTAAAGGCCTACACCCGGGGATGGCAGAGCATTGAACGGTACCGAACAAAAATCTGAACGGTATATTTCATGTTACTCCGCGGACATCCACAGCACCCGCGTCAATTCCATGCGCTCGCAACTGAGCAGTGCGCTTATTTTCAACCAATCCGAGTGCAATCAGAGGAGTGTCCGATGGTGAAGAGTAGCTGGATATTTGTTTCTCAATTTAATCTTCAAATACACCATATCGAATCCTAATTTTCAAGAAAGTAAAATGTACATACAATACTTTGAGACAGACCAAGTTTTATGTAATTATTTGTTTGTGATATTTATACCCAAACTGAACACAAAAAGGTGCCATTTACTGGATAATTAACAAAACTAAGAGAATTCCTTTATAGTGGTCATACGGGTCAATATGCAGCAAACTTTGGATGGGTTTGATTGTGGACGACCTACTGATTAATGTTGGCATTACTTATATTTTCACCGATTAGGGGATATCTTTGTGAGACACACAGAGTACGTTTATCAATATATATTGCATCTATCAAATATTCATGGGTTTTATTAAGAAACCAGATATATCAAAGGAGGCAAATTCCCTTTTATCCCTTTCTATTCTTTTTCCATTATATGTTTTTTTGTGATCATATGCTACTATTTATAAGTTACAAAAAAATGAGTTGGGAAATATTGAGTAAACTGTAAAAAATCATGAAATCAAATTCTTCTTGGATTTGAGCTACTCATTGAACATATCAAGGCGGAAACAACGTATGAGGTCAGTTTATGTTTGCACAAGTCCATTGATTACTGTACACCCGGCAGCTTACAACTTCTTACGTCGTCAGTTTCTAAACCAGAGAATTTTGTCGCCTCCAGCTGATAGCCGACGCATACGAAACAGCTTTGGGTCATATTTTGGAATTCTCTATTACCGTTTGCATCGTGTTCCAGATGTGAACATTTCTCATGTTTTTCGTGCTATTGATATCATTACTTCCATAATTATTACTTTTTATTTGGCGTAGATATCCCTAGATTAAACTTGAACTTGATCTAATAAGACTTTACTAAGCATGTTTCATTTACCAATTGCCCAAAATTACAATATTATATAATGCTAGATTGAATGAGGTAGAATATTCTTTTCAGATTCTAAGTTTTTCAACTGATGTATTCTTATAGACGTCACAAAACTTCGTCCCTGTGCATGACTGTAGAACAAAATTGATTTCATTGATTAATTTCTAGCCCTTTTAAAGGAGCATTAATTGCATATTTTTTATGGCATATCTAAGAAGTACTGTATGTGCATTATTCATTACAGACATGTATTTTTTGTAATTATCCATTTATTTTGTTGATTTTAAGTACAGTATAAGTTTAGTACAGTTGAGTACAGTTGCCCCAATATGGCAACATAGGACAGATACACATCATACATGACAGGGCAATATATGACAGGTACGCAGAGCTAATCATAGGACACATACTAATTGTCCTTGGTGGGGTAATATAGAACATATAAATCATTTCTAAGCATGTAATATGAACATTTCAACCTTAAAAGTATTCTTTCAAGAACAGAAAAAAACTTTCCACGAAGATATACGTTGTTCACTGACACGAAGGTAAATGCCCTCTCTTGACAGAAAGCTTTCAAACAGAATTTGCTGAAACGTACACCGATAGAACCACAAATAGTGAAAACACACATAGAATGCATGACACTTTCTGAAGATTCTGAAATTTCTTATGAAATACACTGAACTTCGCTGAAATAAAACGGTAGGAGGTGTGAGTGGTCTAGACGCCTGATCTCTATGTCCATCAAAGCAGCATAATCAATTAGAATGAATCAGAAAGCAAGCAGGAGGTCTAGTTGAGAGACAGTTGTACCTGGCAGTAGTGCAGGTGGAGCCGGGGACCTCAGATACGCTCCCTCCTATTGAACCACCAACCTGAAACCGGCCCCTGAAGGGATAGTTCTTTCCAATTCTTTCTGATGGCAAATATTAAGTGATTGTATCACAAGGCCCATTGAATAAATTCCCTGAGAAGTAGATTACGGTTTTAAAGTTGACTAATTTAGCGACAAAAGATTTGAAGCACACACAGAAATGGTTGGGTTTAGATTACAAGCTAGCAAAATATTAGATATATGAGTAATGATATTCAATGCTCTCATTTCGTGTTTTTCCTTAAGCCAATATACTTTACACTCATTTAGCAGGACTTCTTTGTCATCGGTCCCTGCCGCCAAAGGTATAAAGGTGCGCGTAGAATCGAGTGCAAGTCATCAGTACTCATACAACATATGGCTGTGACTGATAGGTGAGGAATAAATGCTCACTGAAATAGATTCTGTTTTGTTCAGTTCAATTCTGATTGGTCAGTTTATGTGTCAGACACCTGGTTACAATTTATGGCCCGATGTTGGTAAATTTGATGATATTATTGTGAGCAAGGCAAGCATTTATAACTTAAGGTCTATAATCCACAATGAAAAACTGGGACAGACTTATGTTTTTTTGGCTTAAATGTGTTCAAAGTAATGTTATTTGTTAATTTAGCACAGAAAAAGTAAACTTAACCAGCTAGTCTTATTTTTTATTATTTAAATTGAACCCGTTTTAACGGTAGTTTCGACTCAGTTTTTGCAGCTGGTGACTTATATCACCTATCTGGGCTTTGCCGATGGTTGGAGAACATTTCTTATCAGTTGAAGAAAGTTGCATAATATTCAGTCTGAATTCATTGACAGTTAGAGTTTATATACTGTGCTAGCAGGATGTTGCATAATTATGACATAATATTAACATTTTAACAATATATGACAGAGAAGACCACCTGCCTCTGTTATCGTTTGGTTTGTCCGCCATGTGTGCTGAATGGGAAATACCCCCCACTGGCGTCATAGCCTCACTCTCATCCTGGAATCCCCCAGAGCCGAAGGCAGTTACGGAAATATACGTGACCACACGAAGTTCTCCCCAGATGCTTCAGACTGATTGTGGATTATAGACCTTAAATAAATAAATAAATGAAATAGATAAATAAATAAATGATTGCTATATTTGATAATTTTGTTTAGATATAGAAAGTCTAATTCTATATTGTTAATAATATTCAAACAAATGTGAAACTTGAGATCTATTTTGGAGGCATTGACACCATTTCCAAGAGGTGATCTTTGCATGTTGGCTGATCTCACTGGAGACAGAGAAATGCACATACAAGGGACATATAACCTGTTGATTTCCATCCTGACTGATATGATCAAATATTGACAACTTTAAATTTTTAAGATCTTGAAATTTGTTTTGGAATAAATAATATACCAATCTGATTGAATGTATTTAAGAATGGGCAATGCTTGCAGGTATGTTTTAAGGGTTGATGAATTGTTATAACACCTTGGATAGATACTGTCTTTGTTTATTTTAAAATGTGGATCCAGGCAAAATGTTGGAGTGAGCAATCTTGTCATGATAATGGTCAAAGCATATCATTAGACCTGTGAGACACATGCTGGTGCTGAAACATTTTTTGCATTTTGTATATTTATAGATGCTCAAGGTTTGCCTCATGATCAATTTACCCGAAGTTTGAAGTTTATGATAAAATCATGAAATTGGATCCATGTTGTAATTTTTTTTGTCTGAACTCAAATAAAATTGGAATATGAAGATTTCAAATTTGTTTTCTGCATAAAGTTTCTATTTTTTACATTTTCTATGTTGTCAAAAATCATATTCAATTCTATATGTTCTAACATGCATATTGCTCAAATATTACCCCCAATATGAAGATTTTATATTTGTTTACTGTATAAAGTCATTATTATTCATATTTTCTCTGTTTGCAAGAAAGAAAAAAACTATATATTCTTCTGATATGCAAATTGCCCAATAAGAACTCCAATATAAAGATTTCATTTTTGGGGGGTATCAAGTCACTTCTATTATTTTATATTCTTCTTCATCTGCAATAGATAAATCAATTTATGTTAACATTACACTCAATCAGAACCCAATATGAAGGTTTCACCTTCAGCATGAAAATAATACTTTTCCCAACGGGGATTCAAACCCTGGACCTTTATCATTGAAGACAGACAACTTAACCACTGAACCATGTATCAACCTGTGCCAGCACTGTAAGAAACATGGAGTTACAGCATTGTATGAAAATTAAAATTGGTGCATAGTTCCATTTCTTTGCTAATGTGTCATTGCTTAAACTTAACCCAAATATATTGATGCCATCTTTGCTTTCTGTATAAAGACATTTTATTTTATTTTTTGTATTTTCTCTAAGATAATATCCATAGTAATGCAAATAGATCAAAAGAAAGAGATATCTATAACTCATCTCTCATAAAAATCTAACCATTTTATGAAGGTAGGTATATAAGGTTAGTATGTAATTATTTATATTGAATATGAGGTGGGTCATATAATGTCCAAACACATTTTATACATTTAACTTGAACTCATAAAATAGTAAATTGTAATAAGCCAAAGAAAGTCAGTTATTGGAGTAGTTCATATTTTTCTGGAGAAGTCATATGGAAAGTAGACCGGTGGGATGTAAGTTTCATAGGGAGTTAATGTGTTGATATGTACTCAATGTGTTCACTCATAACAGAAATCAAGATGGCCAAATGCTGGTTGAGAATGTGCTTGATTTCTCTTTCGGGAAGTTCACGTCATGATTCATCACATTTATGAATGTCAGGGGTTTTATTATTTTTTAGCAGCCGTAATGCAATATTTCCATCAACAAAATTTGCATTCAGAAAAGGGTGGATTTATATTTATGTTATAGGATATGTATAGACTATTTTGTTTCGGATATGTATATAATGGACAAAGATATTATCTAATGATACGATATATAGTCTCTTTGTTCCTACAAATCAATACATAAAAGGTCGTAAGGTATATATATATATATGTAAGGTATATATATGTAAGGTATAAATATATATATATATATATATATATATATATATATATATATATATATATATATATATATATATATATATCTTATGATAATAATTCAGTAAGCAAACGTGCCATTTGCACCCATTACATGTTATCGTCCCTCATAATCTTGTTTGACTATATTGTTTGTATATGTAGCTTGCATTATCATGACATAATCATTAACATGACTTTATTAATAGTATGTTGGCTCAAACAACATTCATGTTTCTGATTCCCGAAATGCGAATCGGTAATTGCATGTTAGTCAAACACGGCTCACTGTCTCTATCCAAGAAGAGCAATGTTAATTATTCTCAGTAATTAGTGGTCAATTTCATTAAGAAAGAAGTTGATCTCATACCTCGGATAACTACGATATTTTGCAACGGTCAAAATTCATGGACATATGGTCATGTTAATTAAAAGGACTGTGATTATGGGCTATGTTCATGTTAACTAGAAGGACTGTGATTGTGGGCTATGTTCATGTTAATTAGATGGACTGTGATTGTGGGCTATGATCATGTTAATTAGAAGGACTGTGATTGTGGGCTATGGTCATGTTAATTAGAAGGACTGTGATTGTGGGCTATGGTCATGTTAATTAGAAGGACTGTGATTGTGGGCTATGGTCATGTTAACTAGAAGGACTGTGATTGTGGGCTATGGTCATGTTAATTAGATGGACTGTGATAATGGGCTATGGTCATGTTAACTAGAAGGACTGTGATTGTGGGCTATGGTCATGTTAATTAGAAGGACTGTGATTATGGGCTATGGTCATGTTAATTAGAAGGACTGTGATTGTGGGCTATGGTCATGTTAATTAGAAGGACTGTGATTGTGGGCTATGGTCATGTTAATTAGAAGGACTGTGATTGTGGGCTATGGTCATGTTAATTAGACTGTGATTGTGGGCTATGGTCATGTTAATTAGACTGTGATTGTGGGCTATGGTCATGTTAATTAGACTGTGATTGTGGGCTATGGTCATGTTAATTAGACTGTGATTGTGGGCTATGGTCATGTTAATTAGAAGGACTGTGATTGTGGGCTATGGTCATGTTAAGTCATGTTATATAAAAGTATGAAACATTTAATTCCCAATCGTGCAAAACAAACTTGAGATATAAGCTTCGAGTAAGTTGATCTGTGGGAAAATGTGGTCATCAACCTTTAGCGTTGAAATGTGCTAATAACATTAGCTCAGAATTCCTCATATTACACCCTGGTTCGGAATGACATATCTATATACATAGAAATAATGGCCCTCGGGCAGGAGGTTATGCAGAACAAAGAGAGGTGAATTCAAAGCCATGCTAATTTGCCCACGCATATTGACATTTAATAATTTCTGTGCTTCTGATATTCAACAAAACTCTCATTGTTCATAACATGGATTGTACATTTGGTGACACACATTCATATATACATGTAGATATGTGTGTATGATTATTGTATTTACTACCAACAAATACTCTCCAAATCATATTGCATTTTCAATCATAACTATTTCAAAATCAAAGGTTTCATAAAAGCAACATGGGTAGCACACAAGAAGATAGGTTGAGAGGCACATACCTAAAATCCTGAACCTCACAAGACACTTCAGAAATAATGGTATTATATGCTCATATAGCTTCTGTTCTTATGAAAAATGGCATCTCAAAATTATTGTGATGATAGATCATTTATATAGTACACATCGAAAGTATATTATTTACATTTTAATTAGATTGAATTAACTCTGATATTTTTAGAATTTTAGATATGATCAGTGGAATTATTTCTGTTTTGTATACATGTTCTCTCACATATTAAACTTATTTTCTTTCTGTGGACATATCATAATTTGACAGGATTTGTTATGTGTTGCATTTATACACACACACACACACACACACACACATATATATATTTATATTTATATATTTATATTTATATATTTATTTATATACATATATTTATATACATATATTTAAATATATATATATATATATATATATATATAAATATATGTATATAAATATATGTATATAAATAAATATATGTATATAAATAAATATATGTATATAAATATATATATATATATATATATATATATATATATATATATATATATATATATATATATATATATATATATATATATATATATTGTACAAGACCTCACAAGTGAATTAACTCGCAACTTCATGTTATTGTCACCTGCAGAGTGAGCTAAATCATCATTCAGTCTGAGTATCAGTTTAAGATAAGCGCGCCTTTATCAATCCTTAGACACCCCCAACCTTCCATCTTACTGTACAAACTATCAGTGAGAAGGACCACTCCTCTCCCGCTGTTCTACGCACTAAACACACAAACTATCTCTGCACTCTGACATATGTTAAGCGACAGGTTTATCAGAACTATTGACTTTGGCAAGGAGATGCTGGACTAAATACACGCCATCTTTATTTGGCTTTTTTGAAACTAACAATCAATGCAAAAGTATGCATATTTGACATTGTCAGTAGCCTATCTGGTCAAGAAAAGGATAAAGAGTCAACTGAAGGGTTTCCATTTCTATTGTTACAACACGTAGACACCTAAAACCATTCCCATTGTTATGCTGGCTCAAGATTGTATCGAACAACTGCACGTATTTGCCTATGCCGTATAAAGAAAAGCCCACTAGGTGTCTCTGTTAACAATGTATGGCTTGAGGCTGGTCTGGGCGGGGTTCTACAAAGTTGTGTGGCTGCACAGTGGTTAGTGAGGCACGGCAGAGTGAAGGACGCTCTTCTCAGTACTTGTGTGTAGTAGAGACACACATTCTTACTTCAAAAGATAGCACAACTACTTGCAGCCGTCAGCTCCGAACCAAATCACGCGGAAAAGGCTTACTTGTCATAGACATGCTATCGTGCAAGTGAATATTATTGTTTGCTTCTTTATATATATACGTATGGATTATCTATAGGTGAGCATTTCATTACAAATCATACTATTACCATGGATTTCAAAAGTATTTGGTAAATCTGCCAGCATAAGACTCGAATCAGCCCTTAAACAAATGGAGAGAGTTGGAGCTGGCACATACATCATAGAGACAAAGTGACTATTCACTCAGTAGCTTTAACGTGTAACTGCGAAAAGTCAATCATAACTTATCCTGAGTACTGATTACAAAGTCACTTAGCAAGCATCCACATTACTCATCAAGATACACTTAACCAAAATCCTAACCGCAGACAATTTCTGTATCATCTTCGTATCTTTACTGTATCAAAATGGATGGATACAGTTACAATTCCTCGTCTGACAAGAATTTGTCACTTCTCCTGGGCTCGCCTGATGAACTGGTAGAGGGGTACACAACAACCAACATAAACATATTCACAAACACTTCAGTGATGGATAACAAAACAGAAACGCCTTTCATCTACCCTACCATAAGGCAGCCAGTGCATATGATCGTCATATACTCGTTGGCTTACTGCCTGGTGTTCGTACTGGGTCTGGTGGGTAACATTCTGGTAGTAAGCATAGTATACCGCAACCCAAGGATGCATAATGTCACCAACTACTTCATCGTCAATCTGGCCATTGCCGATATCCTCGTCCTCCTCTTATGTCTACCAATAACGCTCCTCTCCAACCTGTACTCAGGTAAGTTCAGAGCACGCTCCATGCATGCACTCATCCCATAACATTACAAACACTTTCACCTGTGTTCACTTTCTTTGAGATTAAGTTTAGTCATATTTATTAGAATTCGCACAATGCATGACATCAGTAGTATTGCAAGTCGTTTAATCTTCTCACTATCGTCATTGTCCTGTATATGAAATCATTTAAAATGTGGAATTCCTAGTAAATACTCATAAATACTCATCTGAGCCACAAATGTATCATCCTATCAAAATTGACAAACATAAGGTCATAACGTGTGACCAGGTGTCTGACCAAGATTTTTACCAGAAATATTTATAAATGATCCTCTATTTTTCACCATTCAGGCCACAGCTTGACTTTTAAAAAAAAATAACCTGCGTATTTTTTCATCAATAACGACAGGGAGTGATATTAAGTCCTTAAATGGAGGGCAAATTAAAGAATATGCCTGTAAAATGATCAAATCTTGTAAAATGGATTATATTTCCAGGTTCAGTATTTATAAAGCACTCATCTTGCTGGTAAAGAGGTGCATAAAAATGTGTCATATTTCCAATTGTATGAGTGTTTGAAGTTACCGAAGGGTATTTTGTTGAGACCGAACTATGTTTTGATACCAAAGGCTTATATCTACCGTCTGATGAAAACTATTCAGTAGAACTTACAAATAAGGGAAGTCCTTTGCAGAGCTCAATCAATAGCTTTTTGTGTGTGTGTGAGTCAGTGCGTGATCTGGCATAAATCATAGCATGTGCCCTCTCCACACATTTAAACAGCTGTACACTGCAAATACTAGGTTTCCTTGATTAAAACAATATTGAAATTGATATACTTATCTTATGGTATATGGTGATACTTGTACACTACATCTCCAAGCATCTACATCTCTACTCTCCAAGCTAAAATACGCACCTATAACTAATCTAAATAGATGCTTAGGTTACAATGTCATACAGGAGAACTCCCAACCTAACTACTTGTGGCAAGTGTATGAACAAGACGTTGCTATTAGAATATGTCCTTAAAAAGTTTCAGTTACAATTTTGAATGTGGGATTTTTAATTAACATTAATCGATGAGATTCATTGTCATGCGAACTTGGGCTAATCTAATATATTTTCAGATGGAATAAAAACGTAATATGAACCACAATATGATTTTCATTATCGATGAAAAATGGCCCGAATGACTAAAACATGTCATTTAGATGAGTATTGAATACAAATATTGCAAAAAAGCCATCTATGAATCGGTAATTCAATCATATGCGTTCAAATATATTCAACTGTATATTCAACTCTAATAATTTCATCAGTCATGTTAAAAAAATCCTTTGCACCTCTAATTTCCTTCAAAATGATTTAAACCTGAGAAAGTTTCCATGGCTAAGCATTTTTGTGAATAATATTCTATATGGAACGTCTTAATTTCCATTCCAAGAGACATGAAATGGTGGATTTAAAAAAACATTCTATGGAAACTTATTCTTATTTAAATTTTCCTCGACAGGATTACCGATTTGTCTTGTGTTTTGCACACTGACTCTGTCAGCATCGCTTATGCGGTGAAGGGGAACATTTCTGTTATTTTGTCATGTCAAACTCGATCTTCTACTCTGAAACTTATAAGTAGATTTCTGTGCTATTTTTCGGATAGATGTAATATTGTCAATAAATGTTCCATAAGGCTGAAATTTGATAAAGTGTGTATGATTTTGGAAAAATATAAAAGCAGACAGTGAATGTTTCTCACATGCATAGCGACCTGGAACGTTCAGTCGCTCATTCTGCTATTATACTTTAAGCCTCAGTTTGAGATTTCTTTGGAAAAGCAATGAAGGGATGATGACATCAGCCTGCCATTTTGTGTACAATACTTTGTTTATTTTGCTACATTGATCGCTGCATGTTCTCGACCTGCAAAGCCGGGTAAATACCTAAAATTATCGTTTATAAAGCATTTTCAGGTATCTCCAGGAAATGATAACATACATTACAAAAGCTAATGGTCGGCACAGATCTTAGGCTATGTTTTTTACAAATGGGTTTACATGTGAGGAGAATTATTAATAAAGGCTTATGAGCACGGAATTGAATGAATGGTGTCGATCCGCAGTAACCACACTCTAATGACATGAAAGCAGGTCGAACAACTAAATACACACTGATTTTATCACACTATCTTTATGGTGCAGATAATATTTTCAAATTAAAATGGTTGTTAGAATTGAAATCCTTGTTTCTACATTGGAGTCTGCACCTCTGTTCTTTAGATGTTGGTGTTGTCATTTATCAATAATGTATATGGTGTATTCCAGATCTCACGGGAATTGATCTCCCTTCGTTATCTACTTTCACTTTCTACCTTCACTTTCTACCTTCACTTTCTACCTTCACTTTCTACCTTCACTTTCTACCTTCACTTTCTACCTTCACTTTCTACCTTCACTTTCTACCTTCACTTTCTACCTTCACTTTCTACCTTCACTTTCTACATTCACTTTCTACATTCACTTTCTACCTTCACTTTCTACCTTCACTTTCTACCTTCACTTTCTACCTTCACTTTCTACCTTCACTTTCACTTTTTGGTTAAGACTCAAGTGCACAAATTAAGATAACTCTCTTACACGTCAGTGGATTTAGATAATACAAATACATATAACTGGATATCAAGATATATGTGGAAAAGGATGTTAAATGTACCAAAGAAAATGTCTCGTGGATGGAAATATGTTTATGAGTTCCATTGCAAGCAAACATGATTTCATGAATGTGGTACTGTTCCGACAATTGTAAAATCCATTATGCAAATACCATCCAAAATAAAACACCATTTGTGCATTATTTATTCTACAAATTGCTTCATAGGCTCATTGAATATATGTTCAGCCTCATCATTATTTGACAAGACATCTTATTTGGAAGCATTCCAAGATCTCCTATATTTGTCGTTGCTTTTAGCAACTAAAAGGTGCAAACTACAATCAGCATTGATAGCGGGTAAATCGTTTCCTGAGTAATTACGAAAGTGTATTACCTTTAATACCACGCAGTGCAATAACAATGGGATGTATTGGCACGATAAGAAAGAAATATATTACACATGACGCTCATCAAAACAAACAAAACTTTTCAAGTGCATTTATCTTTTAGGAACACATGCTGACGTTTACGCATACATGTAACATCCGTGCGAGAGCATGCTCAACGTCAAGAACTCCTCAGGTTTAAGATCTCTTTTGTTGCACCACCTGCTCAGTTGAAGTACCTGCTCAGTGAAACAATTGGATCAGGGCTAAAACATGCATAGGCATAGCAGTGCAAACTGCCCAAACACACGTCAGATTGGTCCTGAGGGGTGCCAACTGAACGAGGGTCAGATAAGCCAAACAGGATGCAGTCCACTGATATAGATAGCTTCAACAAGTGTCATTGCTTGAAGCATGATGTGGCTTATAATTTTGAGAAAATTTCGTATCTTATGTTCCCTTTGATATCAGCTTCAAGACCAAGCACCAACAAGGTCCAGGTATTGTAGCTCTGAAGAAATGTATTAAGTAAGCAATTTCTCAGATTAAAAATTCTCCATATCACTTCGATGTTTGGATAATCGTACAAAGGTATCAAAGTCCGAGGATGCCACACTGTGAGAAGATTTTCTAGACGTACACAACATTACTACGCATTCTCATCTTTGGAAGTGTTTACTCGCCCAGCTGTACCAAGGGGTCAAGCCCAAAGTTAACATATTGCGTTCGCATCCCATTCTAATCAAAATAACCCGTTATGTTTAACGTTTTTAGCACAGATTTTGATAACAGATTCGGTTTCATAATTCTGTTTAACTTAAATTTTAACTTTTGGTTAGATCCTGTCGTTGGAATTGGATGGAAAGTCTTCATCAAGACTAAGATCCTCCCACAATGCATTACCAGACTGGACATTGTTTCATCTCAGAGTTACTGCAAGGTTTCCGTATCTAATCTCAACCTGCTATCGTATTACCCATGGCACATTGCGTCTAAACAAACACAACCAGCACCCGTAGTGGGAAATATGTAACACTCCAGTGCAGGATGCCGAGTATTGGGTGTATAGCATACAAATCATAAGATTTTGCTGTCTTCAACCTTTTGAATGATGAGTAGTTCTTGGTGATATATAATTCACAGGATCTCATAGGACTGATGTACATGAGCAGACGCCGTGTATCTGGTATGTCACGGTGGGTGGCGATGTACTGTTTAGCGGTCCTGCAGCCACTGACCATACAATATCCACCGCAATAGCACAGGGTTTATAAAATGTTTCTGTGCAAAACGAACGTTGACACTTTTAGTACCGATGAGTGTACAATAGGAGTGCCACGTTTGTAATTAGGCATATATAAGTGAAGCCGATCAATACTTCCTAATTTTCGACATTTTCTAACACACCATATAACAGAATTAGAATAATTGGCAAAACGCTTGTAAATTCTGCCAACGTATTGAGTAAATTGTATGCTGATTGTGAACCAGCCATGTTATACCAAATGTGTCCCGCAGACGCTTTGCAATCTCAGTGATATATTCCATCTACGTACTACATTTCACAATCCTTAAAGTTAAGTCAAATATCTAAATGTTCTTATTTATCAGTTGTAAATTGTTTCCTGAGATTATATATATATAGGCCATATAGAGGCCATATATAGGCCATATATAGGCCATATATATACATACAAAATATGTATGTAAACAAGCACGAAATGCCTATTTATTTCTTTGGTGCTTGCAAATTAGGCATCTCCTTCTAACCCCATACTTTTCCTAGTACACACCTATTTGTATCTATCTCGGCATACAATATCAGGATGATCAAGGCAGAAATGATTTACCATCTTCAGGGAAATTTAGCCTCAGAGAGTTGATATTTATTTCTGCAAGTTTGTCTGTTTGAAGTTATTCACTTCCTCTTTTGCACCTTTTTATATGAATGTGTGGGCTCTGAGCAGCTCTGCTGGCATGGCTGTGAAAGATACTCTACAGAAATCCCACGTAAACAAGGCAGACATAGACTGTTTAGTATGTTTAGAGCAGCAATGAGACGTACAGTGAGGAGGTTGGCAAGATATAAAGCCTCAAAGTGGAGCATGTCTATGTCCTGTTGAAGGAAGAGGGCAGTGATAGTGCTGACTTTTTGCATTCCATCCTGCCGCCTCTATCACCACTGCTGCAGATTCCTTCTCCAATGGACTTTCAAAAAGCCATATCTCATGCATTTAACCCTTTACAAATGCAAGGTCAAAAAGGCAGGCCTCTGGTTGTGGCGGGATTGCCACGTCTCCTTGTCCTCGCCGACATCGCTTTGACAAGACAGAGAGACCTCTGAAACCAGTCCTGTCACCGACTTACAAATGATTCGTGTTTTATTCAGAAGGTATTGGCCCGTTGTCCGCAGTGGCGACACCTGAAGGCCACCACCCTACATAGCAAAATGACTGCAGGTGTCAACTAGATTGCAGACAGGACTAACATTTTTTTCCTCCCGGAAAAATGAACAAATGAGGTTTTCTTTATACTTTCGCTTCTATACAATGTCCTATGTCTCTACTTTCTACCAACTTCCTGTTTATGTGCCTGGGGATCGGATTGATAAAATCCTGTATGAATCTATATTACTTGGAGCTCTTATCACTGAGAAAGGATGGATAGTAAGAACCCTTCAATAATTGATGGCCACATGATGCAGCCACATAACATACAGCAGGTCATACTGGCGTCAACTGTGTGGGAGAAGGTGAGGGTGTCAACCCTGCATGAACAACTCATTGGTCCCTTCTAGTATTACACCTTTATTAAATGTGATGCCCCTGCCCACCACAAGCGATATGGCATCATGCAGTACTTCATATAATTGTGGCGTAACGCAGCATGCTTTATTACAAGACATGGTGGGATCTTAGACTCAGAATGTCATCAATAAATCCTTTTAGAACTAAATGACTGAACGTATTGCTAGATCTATGACACGACCTGTATGTCAAAGGATCATTCCTAATATAAGTATATTAAAATATAAGTAGTAAAATAACACAAATTTGATAGTATTAGACTTTTTAAATGTGCGGGTCAAACTGAGAGAGAGAAAGAGAGAGAGAGAGAGAGAGAGAGAGAGAGAGAGAGAGAGAGAGAGAGAGAGAGAGAGAGAGAGAGAGAGAGAGAGAGAGAGAGAGAGAGAGAGAGAGAGAGAGAGAGAGAGTGTGTGTATTATTTGTCAAGAAGGTGGATAAGTCATATTCCAGCAGTCATTCCTACATGAAATATTAAGTATAACAGGTATGTTTTTCCGCTTTGTAACATCAGAGAAAGAATGAATTGTGAGAGATATGCTATTTAAATCAGGAAAACATTGCTGATTCATGGGCAAAGAAGGTAAATGTCACTAATAAGTCAGGATATCGCTAATTATATCTTGTCATGTTTATTACGCAGACGCTGTAGGGTGTGGTACATTAACTGAACTAAAACACCAAATGTGCACTCAAAAACGCGGTGCAGAAGCAGGAACGTCCTCTTTTATGAAGTATAACGTGTTTGCGCTCCTTGCGCGATGATGGGGGCAACAAGTTCCTTGAGAGGCTTGCCTGCAACCATTTACTAATTGTTTCTATGTCACGCCCTGGAGATTTCTGTGAGACCTGTTTTGCCTCGAGGGCGGATTTTATGTAGCCTCTTTCCAGTAACTCATGTAAATGGCCCAGCTGCACCGTTGTTTGTGTTTATCTTTGGACAGAATGTGGACTTCTTGTATTTTCTTCTAAGTTGCTAGCATCATAAATTGTTTCACCCTGTTTAGGATTTGGCCTGTTGTTGGAGGACCTCTTTCACTTTCGCTAACATCTCAGTTATCAATGATAATATCATGCACTCTTAAGACTACAAGAGTGATCATTGTCTGCCTTTGCTGGTATAAAGAATAGAGAGATATAATTGATGTGATTTTCTTTGCTGTGGTAATTGCAATATAATCTTTGGTTGCCGAGGTCTCTATTCCAGCCCTCGATTCATTGCCAATGAAAATGACAACAAATCCCCCATTTATTTTATTAAAGTATTTTGTATTTAAATATTGATTTTAATCAACATCATTAATCTTCAATTTGTACTTGCTTAAATTTGATTAAATGATGAGTTGCTACGATGATCGTGGTCTGTATAAGTATGTTGATATGAATATGCAAAACAATGACCCGAGTCTTTTGAAAGGAGAAGAGTACCTCTATTTGACCAGATATCGGCAATAATCCAACTGAAAATGATAAGTTCATAATAGTGATGACTCATTTACATTATTAATCCAAACAATATCCAAAGCAAAAGGTGGATATTCTTGACTGTTACCATCCTTTATGAGCCATTTAAGCCTGTAAATTTCCATAATGGAGTGGCTGAAGCTCAGTCAATAGATATTGCACGAAGTTTAAATATGTGTCTATGTTTTCTACTTTTTTGCAGCTCAGGTTGCTGTAAATTCAATTAGAAATGTAATGTATTTCACAACACTCGACAAACAATATGTGTTCGATAATTTCACTAAACCCCATGATGTACATAATTTATGAAAGAATAATACATAGATTTATGATATTCTATATCAAAATAAATGATTATCATGTTTTAATCAATTTTAATTGTAATATTTTGAAACATTTAATTAAAATGGAATGAAATCTTTATTGTGGGATGAATTAACTATTTCCGGGGCTAATAACAATTATTAAAAGAAAGGTTTTTAATTCAAACATTATAAAACATTTCCACTAAACATCTATCATACGTTTTTAATTGGTCGGTGCATTCATGTATTTACTACATCAATTTTATTGGCAAGCGTGTGTGGAATATGACCTTTGAGGTGATTAATATATAATCTAGATAGAAGAAAGAAGGACTTGTGGTTCTGCTTTAATCTATCAACCAAGGTAACATTTTGGTTGATTGAGAGCAAAACAAGATGATTGTCTATGTAGATTATCTTTGAGGAAAGTAAAGTATTTTCCTTAGTTTAGGTGGTTTTAAGAAAGCCAAACTGAGTAAGCTTTTTAGCCCCATTATGAAAATCTTTATTAATCTCATACCATGACACCTTTTACAATAAGTTATTATTACCTCGTCCTTTAACAATGTGTCTTTCCTTTTACTATATTAAATTTGGACTTCACAATGAAAAAGGAACAAGATTTTTAAATCTTTTCTCTGTCTGGGTTTGTGTTTCTTTGTCAATTTGTTTTCCTTGATGGTATTTACGGTTCTTTTCAATGATTGCCCCCAGTGGCAGAGGAGACTGCAATATTTGAATTATGAGGTATGAGTACAAGTGTATTTCTTTCAAAATAGTATTTTTGTCCTCATTTTCCATGAAAGTTTTGATAAGAAATGAAGAAGACAAGAAAATAAGTTCTCAATGAAAATACCCATAATTACCCTTGATGTGTAATATGAGATTTGGCTAAGAGAGGATTTGTTTAAATCCTAAGACTGACCAACGGCTAATTGGGTGGTCATGATTTGTCTTACAAACTTACTAATTCCATACAACGCAGATATTCTGATATAAAATGACATATAGTCATATTATCTCTTGTATCAAATACACCACTCACATCTCATTTGATATGTTTTACCTCATGGTCTCTTAATGGCTAACTCACTAAATGTAAAGCTTAAAGTTATCTGATATCTTGCCATTCAAAGTTTACTGCTCACATGTGGAGTCTGTGTATTGCTCTGTCAATGTAACATTTATCAATGAACATTTCTTTATTTCTTGTCTTTATGTTCAATTAAAATCTCCAAATCCATTATAATACATGTAAAACAATACTAAACTCCTGAAAGTTCTAATCAAAAGCATTGAAAACTAAATATACATTCAGGCTGGTAGTTGTCACGGGTAATAAATGAAACTTGTTGAAGCGATGTTTTCCATCCCAGAACATGCAGCCAAGCTGGTCTTCTTGCCGTAAGAAATTATTTTAACGTTTATGGCAGGACATTTGTTAATAAACATAATGGGTCTTATTTCTATTTTGAAAATAAAAATCATCCACCATTCAGATATTCAGAAATTTAGTTTAATCTACGAGTTATGTATTTATTAGGAAGATTCATAACTTCATAGCTTCATTGTGGCGTTAAGGGAAACATTGTTTCATTACTTTTCTTTATTGGAGAGCTCAGATATATTATATTCATATGAATATGTAAAAACTGTAGAAGTAAAGTATATCATGTATTGGCTGGAGGTTTATAAGCAGTTTTGCTTCTGTGTTATACTGTGGACCAATCCTTAGTTTGAAAACAAAGGAACCACAGCCTATAAACGAAATGCAGGTTAAACCATCGTGATTTATGGGTAAATCACAACGTCTTAGGTGAGACTGTCTTCAAATGTAGACTTTTACAGAGAAACTATTCATTATCAATTTACGGTTCATTGAAACTTTTAATACATGATTCAAATTAAAAAAAAAAAAGGGTGCCATAAAATACTGTCACAACCGTCAGGTAGCAAAATATATGCTGTTCATCTGTGATATATCCAAAGAGGTGTTATTCCCTTAAGAGAAAATAACAAAGTCTTTGAGATTTGAAAAATGTTTATTAGGTTAGAGGCGCGAAGGCATTCGCAAATACACAAATGTATTGTGTTAGGGGCAAAATCATTTGTGGCAGTGGGAGTCAATCTGTAAAATCCATCAATGCATGGCGGCAGAAAATTGGTTAAGAAATGCTTCAAAATATTTAAGGGCCTAGCACGTTATGGTTATACTTAAAAAATACAATGATTAGATTGCAATCTAGGTAGTCGTTTTTGTAATATAATATTTTGTATTGATTACCCTATTTATCACTTGGATCACAAAATATGCTGGCAATACAGTTCTATAGCAACTTTGTGTTTCCATGTGGTTGTGATAATGTAATCAAATAATATATGTTGCCAAATATCTAACATTCGTGTTAACGTGTTTGTGTATCTAAGCCCTGGTGGCATAAACCTTTGAAGTGTCCCAAGCATACTGAACACATCACATGGCAAAGTCCTGATATAATACTGAGGCTTAGATAACCATGTGGTGAAGGGACCAATGCAGCTTTATAGATGGGAGAAGACCAGTTAAACACCTTGATTATAGTGTTCTCACGTGGTAAACACGTAAAATGATAGATTAATGATCTCTGGCAGGCTGCTTACTATTTATTGAGATCACGTAGAACTTCACTAAGAGTAGACAGATTGTAAGACCTTAACGGTGCCATGAAAGTAAGAGGTTTATGGATAGGATATGAAAAATGGCCACATCTTAGGCGAATTAAACGTATGCCGCCTCCCCATCATCACGGTAGCCAGCAGGGAGGCGATGAAGGAGTGTCATCAATCTGTTCATAAAATGGAAACCTGCCCATCTCAGGTCCTATAACGATGGGGGATTACACTTTTGAAAATCTGAAAGATGAGAGGCATTGAAAATATTAAATGTTACAGAAAGATGTAGTTGAATATTTGTTTCAATAATATAAAAAGTAATCACCTGAAAGTAAGGAAAGCAAATCAGGAGTACAAACAGGTCATCCCCTACCAGGGAATACAAACAGGTCATACCCTACAGGTCATACCTTACCAGGGAATACAAACAGGTCATACCCTACCAAGGAATACAAACAGGTCATACCCTACCAGGGAATATAAACAGGTCATACCATACAGGTCATACCCTAAGAGGAAAAATCAAATCATAACAAGGCGTTCATTAAACATGATGTGTTTTGCTTAATTCTGGATGAATCAGAACAAGTGTATCTAGTTAAAGTCAATTGTTAACCAGGTAAAATTGACACGACATTGACATACAATTGTGCACGACATACCATATAACCTAGTTTACATAGAATCAGAACACAAAGCAATTATCACAAAGAGGTTTGCTGACGTGATATACATACATACATACATACATTTATAAACATGCATGTCTTTAATATGATACAACTACAGTAGTTTTATTTTCTATTGACAATCCCACATGACATGCACCACCGATGTAATCTATTGAACAGGCGTTTGTAATATTATGGAAATTATATGAATAACTTGTTTAGATGTTATTATTAATATTATTTGTATTTCTCCTGTAATTATTAAGAAGACATTACTACATTTAAAGATGTCCTGTTTACATTTTCCCCGGTGTTACGTGTATTGATAAAAATTTCACTATCAAAAGAATTCTTTAATTAAATATGATAAGGGATAATAAAATGATAAAATAATATGAGTATGATAAGAGAATTGACCGAAATATTACCTCAAGCAGAACATGTTGGTTCGCCTCTGGATGAGAATATTGGACATCTCATCGTTCGATTTAGCGTAATCCATTGATAACAAAGTGATTTGATGTCCGGCCAAATATGCGATGGCGAATGGCTTGTCATTTCCCACAATCTCTGCTTATAACATCAAGGAGTAAATATCGGCTTTCTCACCCATGACAAATATAGAACCAAAGAGCTCTTGTCAAAATGCCATTAATTTCAATATCTGGAATGAAAAAATTGATACTTATAAAGTTTTCAGTCCACAAATCAATCTCTATCACTATATATCAAATGAACACATTGTCTATGTATCAATTGACAAACATGTTCTACAAAGTCAAGCCAATCTTTACTAAAATTATCAATGTATATTGTCAAGCGTAAGTTATACCCCCCAAATCAGGGACCTCACTCAAATCAGTAGAGGATCGACTACCTATGTTTAGCAAAGTAGGTAAGTGAGTCCCAGAAACATGAAAGTCGCCATTCCTATGCTATGATTATGCTGCGCAAGGTCCGACGCTCCTCACTGGTCTGCCAAGAGCTCTCAAGTGGCCAAATGCATTTATCAATGAATGACGTCTTTATTCATTATTCATAAGAAAACATCAACAAAATATTTAAAATAGGGAACCATGACAGTATAAAACAAATGTTCATTACCCATAATCACATTAGCATTGCTCCTTAATTTCTGTTGATGGCAGATATATTACATGTTAATAAAATAAACCAGAGGGAAAGAGGAATACAAATACAACATTTCGAAATGGTAAAATCTTATCATGATATAAAATCCACTGATTTTAGGATTAAAACATTAAATAATGACAAAATAGCCTTATTTGAAATTGATGTCAAGATATTACACTTGGATCATATTTCATAGTCAGTGAATCAATTTAACCTTATGTGACAATATATTAACTCCCTCTGTCATGGGACGGTATTCAATTTATTCAAATTCCCCCAGGTGTAATACGAGGGCTCTGAATGATTTTCTCACATGCCAGTGCTTTTACATGAGATACTATATTCCCGTAAGAGAAAATACCAAACTTTGAAAAGAAGACCTTTGATACAGATCCAACGCGGGGATTAAAATGTTTAAGTGCACCGTATTCATAACTGGTAGCCGAGCTGTGAAAGCACTGAAAACATGGCGGCATTTTTTCGCCGAGAAATGCATCATCACCTTTCAAGGGCCCAACACTGTCTGCTTTTGATAATTACCATTAATTCACAGCTAAACCAAAATCAATAATAATTTACCATCTTTTTTGTTTGGTGAGATCGTGTTAGAAGGGTTTTGTGACATTATTTAGCAAAAAAAGGATCAACGCTAACAACTCCTTTTTCAACTGAAAAAAACAAACGTGTAATTTATGCTTCTGTGCAAAACTGAATAAAACAATATAAGATATAAAAGTTTTGTGCTGTACATTGTCCCTTTAAGCACCATCAGATTTAATGAATTTTAAACATAATTTCCTTTGTGGTAGATTTGATCAAGGTTTGTCTTATTTCACCTTCGATAATCAATATATTAAACCACACAATGTGCAGCTTTGAGTAGTCCAAGAGGGACTACTCTGGATATGTTTCTCCCTTGTCTGTGTTAGGAGTGGTGGGTGTAGTGCTTCTGTCGGGGATTTGATGAAAGCCTGCCATTATTTACTTTATTACAATGTCTGGGGGTTGTTCTGAGATAATTAGTTTTGATTAAGACACTCTGAATCAACGACACCTGACGCAGAGAAGCGAACACGGTCAAAATTAATTGGGATCCTTTGTCTTTTATAAATATATGTTACATAAATATATGTTACATAAATATATGTTAAATAAATATATGTTACATAAGTATATGTTACATAATATATATATATATATATATATATATATATATATATATATATATATATATATATATATATATATATATATATATATATATATATATATATATATATATATATATATATATATATATATATATATATGAGAAAATGAGAATAATGAGAAAAAATGACGTTTGCAAGATTACTGGAAATATCATAACTAATCAACCATGTTTGTTTTAAACGCATTGATTGAAGTTATCAATTATGACAAAGATTCAATGTATGACAAAGAAGACATTATGAGTTCAATAGGATACCATAGGACGCCCAGAGATCGATTATGTGTAATTTCGTATGTTTTGACTGTGATATCAACATGTCAATTTGACAGGCTCCTTTGTTTGCTGTCCTCAGATAATACGACGAGGCGTGATTAACTGGGCGAGAGAGATGTGAATAACATCGCACCACAGGCCATCACCACCAAACATGAAATCCATTGCTGACAAAGGTCCCTCCTTCTGGGAGATCCCCATTGTCATCATTTCCCTACGTTTTTTTGTTCCCTTTTCTGTGTTGTTCCCGCGCATCCTGTTGCTGTTGATGGCAACATCAGACAGCCATGTTGTCTTGTATACCTCAGCTGTTAGGGGAGTGCTAAGCACAAGGCTATCAACGCCAGATCCAAATTCAAACAATGCATGCGAAAGATGAAGCGGCTTTCGATTTTGCTTTGATGTTGATGTGACTCAGTGTTGATTATGATGACTGTGCTGATATTGCCAGATAGAAGGCATTGTCATGTGACATGTGACATAGTATTGAAGGGTGTGCAGCTTCTACTTACAGTATCCCATGGTGCCTCCGAGCTATAGCATATATATATATATATATATATATATATATATATATATATATATATATATATATATACACACATATAAAGGGGAATGCTTTCAGTGTTATTTTACTTGTTGTGGTAAGATTTGTCCACAAAGATACCGCCTACCTGTTAAAGGTCGCACTAAAATATGTTTACACATGAAATGGGAAAAATTAAACTTCGAAGGACTCCATGATCGCAAATAAAAAGGAAAGGATAAGAAAGGATTCACACATGTGTTTGAATAGGATTAAATGTGCTATACGATTGTGTGAAATCTCAAGTTTATCAAAAGTGTTTGATAAATGATAGTCATTGATTTGGATTTGGAAGGCCAATCGAAGTACAATTGAAGGACAATTGCTAAAAAAACAAACCTATCATAGTTATTTCCTCTTCATATTTTTTTAATTTGTTGTTATCATGCCCAGGTGATAATGCAAAAGAAAGGTCTCCAGTCACTCTTCGAAAAGAGTAGGCGAGAGGCTTCTAGCTGACCCGAATTAGCCTAAAAAGTGCTGAAAAGGTCGTAAATACAACAAATCAATTCAATTGCAAAGTTATCTCATATATTAGAATAAATGAAAATTAATTTTGGTGAAATGATAGCTGTCGAACTTTAATATGTGATCATCATATCCCGAAGTTATATCATATTTCTCATACTTCCCAGAAGTACGCGTCATCACCTTTGCCATATTATTATTTTCAATGTCAAGATTACAATGCAGAAGAGCTGAAGATACAGCCGACGACAACAGAGCTGCGGACGACAAAAGAGTTGTGCTTCAATTTTAAAAACCTTTAAAGTGCATCTGCACATTCCAAAAATTCACATCAGGTCGTTGCTGGCAATTGCATGTACCAACACGATCAATATACATCAGCAGAAAACACCAGCAATCAGTTTTCGCCTGTAGCTTTCGTGTCGTCGGCTGTAGTTTCGAGTTCATATCACACTCCATGCCGTTTCGAATGTAATTCCGTCTTAGTTTTAAATGATACATTTTTTGTCGTGAATGGTCGAGATAGAGCCGAATTGAGAAGGGCCAGTGAGCAGAAATAGCCGGTTTTGTATCATGTACATGAGTGAAGACAATGTTATGTTTTAATGTAATTTTCCTATAAAACAGCGCTAGTTGTTTATACGAGGATTATTTGCCGGTGTCTTGCAGTGTCCCCCTGGGCAGATATTAATTTAATGCATTGCCTTTAAACTCTGATTTTTACATAATATTTCTATTAGCACAATTGTGTGAAATTCAGAAGCTCTAAAGAGTGTAAATATTAAAAAGTTATTCAAGGTTATCAGATCGCTCATGGGATATACCGCAAAAGACGCAAACGACCCGCTCTCAAAGCAAAGAATGAAAACGACTCCATCTAAAGCAAAGTTAAAGTAAATGGGAAACACTTAATATTCTTCGCTCTCTTTCCAGACACTAAGCACGAGGCCCTCATGAGATTTTGAGGCCATCACATGTTTATAACCAAAGACATCGGACTTGAAAATCGGAATTTTTTCTCAATGTATATGGCTTGTTGTACACGGAACGTGACGCTCGTTGTGTCACTTGAAATCATAAAATGTGAAATGGTGTTTTTACGACCCTTTCAGCAACTATGGCCATATCAGGTTGACTTTCGAGCCTTTGAACCAGTGTGAAAGTAACACTGATGGCAGTGGGAGTCGAACCCAGCACCTCCCGTCCTCCACGTATTAAACCACCAAAGGCACAGATCCGACACTCTACCAACTGTACTAGTGGGACCGGTCTTTAATCATAAAAATCTACAAACGTTATAACACATATATTCATATACGTTCACGTACATGATGTATGTTATTTTTATAAATTCACTGTGAAAATAGTTTGATACTTTTAAAGAAAAATCTACCTAATAAGTGTGAAGATAACATCGTTTTTCAACGCACAGATTCATTTCTTCTTCACACAAATATTTCTTCACAGTTTGACTGTGACTATCACAAATGATTTTGCAGCTTATGCAATACCAATTATCTCTCTACCCTATTAAATTTGATAATTTTTCACTTTCCTCTCAAAGTTTGCTATTTTCTCTGTCGGGAATAACCCGTCATGCACATTCAACAAACTTTCAGCCATCTTGGTTTCAATGCTTTAATTTTGCCACACACACAATACCTGTGAATTCACTCTCGTTTCAACACTATTCAGCTTTTTAATCTCCCACGCCTGATTCTTAATCCAGTGAGGCAGGTATGTTAAGGGAATAAATGCGTCATGGATAAATAAAATAAAAAACTGAAAATGACAATGAAATATTTGTAATCGAACATAACTTTGGAAATCATATCTTATGAATTTCATAATGTATTATTTCTGTACATGTCCTCCGACTATGTCAGTTATCCTGATTGAGTATCATTAACCTTCCTCCAATTTCAGTATAATATATTGTTGTGTATATTTATTACATTCAGAAAACCCACATATAAAATCAAGTAATAAAAGAGTAATAAAAGAGTAATAAAATTAAAATGATCATATTGAAAATGTTCCTGATTTACAAACTAATATAAAATTCATATATCTTATCTTGAATGGCCCAAAGGAGGCTGTAGGCTGTAGGCTAGCTAACCATAGACATTTGGTACATATTCTTTGCAGGCTTTGTCAAGTTTGTCAAGTCTAATTCAAGAGTCATGAACCTAAATCGCACTATTTCAAGGCTCAAACGATTCCTCTTCTCCTTTTGACGTATCTAATGCTCATTAAACAGTGTGCTTGTCGACTGAGCAAACAAAATGGCACAAACCGGAAGTTACTTGCTTCTAACGTGACCCACATATGGCATCTAAAAGATCAAGTATTTGAATACTTGTCCCACTGAAAGCTTTCTGACCAAATGGGCATTGTGAGAGCCCAGCTGGCCGTCTACACGCGCCCTCATTTCCCGCGCTTTTATCAAGCAATCCCATCATGCATCGCACAATGCTGGATAATTACCGCCATGATCTACTCCAAGCCCCATAGTAAATGAATCTTGAGAAAGGTGGCACTCAACTGGTCTAGTATTTCACGGAAATGTACTGTGGAAGCTTGCACCATGACCAATGCTGGGAGACATGGAAATGGACATTGAGAACCATACAGGGCATGTCCTCAGCTCATGCAATGATATATATATATATATATATATATATATATATATATATATATATATATATATATATATATATATATATATATATATATATCCCATCATGCCATATATATATATATATCCCATCATGCCATATATATATATATATATATATATATATATATATATATATATATATATATATATATATATATATATATATATATATATATATATATATATATATATATATATATATATATCTCGGATGTAGATAAGGTGTCTGCAAAATAAGAAGGGCGGCATAAATAATTCAAAACACCTTGATGAAAGCTGCTTATTGTATACAAAATAATTTGATGAAAACTGCATAATGAATATTAAATATCTTTAGGAAGGCTGTGTGATGAGTTGAAAATACCTGAGGAGAGTTGTTCATCATCATCCTAAAGCAAGGATTATCATGAATCCTGCAGATATTTTGAAGGGTGGCCTTCTCTTAATCATTAATACATCATTTGGTCATTTGGACGAGATGCTAGTATAGAGTTATGAGAAGTACAATAACAGGTAGACCTTCATATGTGTGTTGTGAATGGAGTGTGCTTAAATGGCTTGTACTGGTTTCGTACACCACTACAATGTGGTAAATCTTAGCCTTGCATGTGAATCATATTTCCAATCATCGACATGCACACACAAGTACACTAGGTTCAGGAACTGAGGTGTTTCACACAAAAGAATACAAATGACTATTGCGCACTTCCCTTTTCCTCAATAAGTTGACATGTCGCAATATGTTTGTTATTAATGTTTACATCCTTTGATAGTTTACAAAGCGCTGACCCGCACCAAAGCTCGTAAATCACAATACTTTATTGTGCAAAATACCACGTACATATTCATCGTGAGAATAGCGATGGTATATTCATATACTCATCTTAGTAACAAGGAGTGCAGAATAATACATATTTTTCTACAAAAGAACATATTGCGATTTGCCTTGTGGCAGTTATAACTAATTCTTCATTTCCATATAAAACCAACGTGAACCTTGTCAGTGCCACAACACACGCTGCACCCACCTAAAAAATTAAAAAGGAATGAAATTGGAATTTTTATTTACAGATGAGAGTGTAATAAATATCCCAGCTGCCTTTTATTTTAATGTCTCTGTGATGCACAAAGGTGTTATCTTTTATTTAGACTTCAGAAAGCAAGGCAATTAAATATCCCTTGTTGTGAAAGGTCAGTTAATGACGTGAGTGGCGGCTTTGTGGTGCCATAGGTAGAACAAAAGGATTGGATTTCATCATTTTATTGAATGAGAAGGATTTTGAGGGCCATATTCTATCCAATCCCAAGACGAATCTAACATCAGTTTGTCCGATCGTATTACTCCTGTGTAAATTGGGCCTCAGGTCATTTTGCTCATAATCAGAAATAGTCAGGAACGGATCGTCACACTGAACTGGAAAAGCATTTGGCTGCCCACAAATTCTAACCTTCCTTTCTTTTATGTCCCTTTTAATGTTTTCCAACATTCAAAGTGAAGAATGTGCATCTGCAATGTTAATAAGTTTATAAATATATAGATATATCTAAATAAAAGTGCATAGGTCGAGAAAGAATATCCTTTGTCTCTGGTTAGTTCTCTGGGGATGTAAAAGTATCAATTGTGTTTATTTTTCCAATTTGGTAAATATGATATAATGCATATTATGTAACATTGCTGGGTGGATAAGGAAAGATAGCTGTATCGATGGAATTAAGTAAAAGGCGTGTTGAGACCAACCTTTCTGGAGAGATAGAGATTTCATAATATTGTCTTAAAGTTAAAATGTTGACTAATAGTTTATAATCAATCGATAAAACACTGGCTTTTATCTGGTCTTGCTTGCTGGACTTGCTGGACAAACAACTTTATCATATCATATATCATATCATATATCATATCATATATCATATCATATATCATATCATATATCATGTCATATCATGTCATATCATGTCATATCATGTCATATCATGTCATATCATGTCATATCATGTCATATCATGTCATATCATATCATGTCATATCATATCATATATCATATCATATTACATCATATTACATCATATTACATCATATTACATCATATCATCTCATATCATCTCATCTCATATCATATCATATCATGTCATATCATATCATATATCATATCAAATCATATATCATATCATATCATCTCATATCATATCATATCATATCATATCATATATCATATATCATATATCATGTCATACCATATCATATATCGTATCATATTACATCATATCACATCATATCATATATCATATTATACCATATATCATATCATATATCATATCATATCATGTCATATATTATGTCATATCATATTATATATCATATCATATTACATCATATCACATCATATCATATCATATCATATCATATCATATATATCAGAAAATGTTTGTATTAGAACAAGTTAAAAGGAGGCTTACTGGTGTTTTGAGAGAGTAAAATGCAAATCTGGTTTCTAATAAAACCATTTAATGATATCTGCACAATATTTGAACAACACAATTCTTGGAACTCGAGAAGAAATTGCTACTTTTCAAAAACCCATCGTTCAAGAAAACAGGAAGACATTCATGTTCTAGAAATATTGTTTGGAAAGGCTCACCGTTCATTTTTACATTGCAATAATAAGAGAATCAACTAACACTCTGTATAACTTATATATATATATATATATACATTAAATTAAAGTATACACATGATACATATTGAATTGGAGATAAGGTTTATTGCATATAAATCACACTGACATGCCATATCTTAGAATGTGTTGCCAGAATTGTGATATATGATGCACATGAAATGGATGTGTTTAAAGAACAAAATGTTCTTGGTTGAATTGCTCATAAATATGTTTGAGAAGCATTCCACATTAGTTTTTAAATTAATGTGTAATTCTTTTAACTACATGCCAAGTTGAGACAACATCAATTAATATAGAGCGTATAATGGAAAAAGCTTATGTCAATAATATTATTGATCTTTGTACATTTGCCTATTTTGGGTCTTAATCATTTGTCGCAATTTACATGGTATTGTATAGAGAAGCATTTTATGTACAAGTATATGAATATATCTTTTGAGTATGTAACAAAGATTTTCATACAATGTGTAACAGAAGATACCGGCGGATGTTATATCCCTGATAAATGTTAATGTATGTAAGAACAGGTAATGGCATATGTAGTTAATACACACACACAGATATATATATATATATATATATATATATATATATATATATATGCCAGTGAGCTCTTCCATAGCATAACATAGCATAACATAACATAACTTAACAGCATATTTCAGACAGTGAACTAAGGGGTGAACCATATTCAGTTCTAGCGGTGTAGATGGAAGTGGTTAATATGTTTATTAATAAGACCCGTGCGTGAGATAAAAGATTTAGACGATAAGAAAAGAAAAAAAGATTTCCTGATCATCAGGAAATAGCATTTCTGTCCCTTTAAGGTTAAAGGGGAAAATAACGAGATGGAAATACCTTGATATAAAAACTATTTAGAAAAAAATAAGAAATAAAAGGATGTTTCTTTTCCATCATACCTTTCACATTACGTGTTTTTCCCTTAAGCCAACATACCTGACAAAAAGAGGAAAGTCTCAGGTAAGGGTACCGTAGTTAGAGATTAAAAATATGAGCTGGCGTCCTGCTGGGAACACTTGCTTACTGAGATTAGTACTCAGATTAGTGGGGTGTGTAGTCACTTTCACATGTCAAAAATAGTGGGCAAATCACTGTACACACATCTGAGTATTATTACTACACATGTTTCTTATTCAAATTGTGGTTTTATTTGACAATTAAAATAATGATTGCAATATTTGAATTTATTTCAAATATAGAAATTCTAATTCTATATTGTTAGTAGTGTTTAAACAACTGTGAAACTAGAGAACTATTTTAGAGGTATCAACACCATTTCCAAGAGGTGATCTTTGCACATATGGGTACATGCATTGTTGGCTGATCTCACTGGACAACAGAGAAATGCACATACAGGTGACATGTGACCTGTTGATTTCCATCCTGTCAGTGACTGATATGGTCAAATATTGACAACTACACATTTTGAAGATCTTGAAAATTGTTTTGGAATATATAATATACCAATCTGATTGAATGTATTTAAGAATGAGCATTGTTTGCAGGTATGTTTTAAGTGTTGATGAATTGTAACAACACCTTAGATAGGTACAGTCCATGTTTATTTTTAAATGTGGATCCAGGCGAAATGTTGAGTGAGCAATCCTGCCATGAGAAAAGGTCAAAGCATATCATCAGACCTGTGAGACACATAATAATGCTGAAACATTGGGAACTATTGCATCGCACTGGATTCATTCAGAGATGCTCAAGGTTGGCCTCTTGATCAACTTACTCGAAGTTTAAAGTCTCTGATAAATTCTTGAAATTGGATCCATGTTATAATTCATTTTTTTCTAAACTGAAATAAAATTGGAATATGAAGATTTCATATTTGTTTTCTGCATATAACTACTATTTTTTATATTTTCTATGTTGGCAAAAAACATATTCAATTCTGTATGTTCTGACATGCATATTGCTCAAATATTGTCTATGTTTGCAAAATAAGATAATTAAATTTATATTCTTCTGATATGCAAATTGCTCAATGAGAACTCCAATATAAAGATTTCATATTTTGGGGGGTATCAAATCATTTCTATTATTTTATATTCTTCTGTATTTGCAATAGACAAATCAATTTATGTTTCCTGAAGTACATATCACTCAAACAGATATTAAGATTTCACCTTCAGCATGAAAATAATACTTTTCCCAACCAGGATTTGAACCCTGGACCTTTAGCATAGAAGACTGACATCTTAACCACTGAGCCATGTATCACCCTTTGTCAGTACTGTAGAAAACTTGGAGTCACAGCATTGTATGAAAATTGAAATTGTTCCATTTCTTTGCTAATAAAGACATTTTATTTAATTTTTTTGTATTTTCTCCATTTGCGAAAAAAAAAAAAAAAAAAGAAAAAACAAAAGAAAAAACAAAAGAAAAAAAAAAGAAAAAAAAAAAGAAAAACACATTTTATGTGTTCTGACTTTCATTCTGCTCAAAAGAGACCCCAACATGAAGATTTCACCTTTGAAGATTTCACCTTTGTTTATTGTATCGTCATTATTTTTTATAATTTCTATCAAAATAAAAAATGTTTCAATTCTATATGTTCTGATGTGCATGTTGCGAAAATAAAACTTCAAATTGAAGATTTCAGTTTCAGCATGAATAAAAAAAAAATATATTGTTCCCGGTGGGAATCGAACCCCAGACCTTAAGCATGTGAGACAGATGTCTTACCCACTGAGCCATGTTGATTAATATGTTTTGACCTTCTCACTGGTAAATCACACAAATAGTCAACATCTTTATCACTCGATCAAGTTATTTTTATAAAGGGATATTCTGTTATTTCACACAACAGCCTAAATTAAATTTATAGAGTAAAATATTCCAAAAATATGTTTGTCTAAGATGATATCAATAGTAATGCAAATCGCTAAAAAGAAACAGATATCTATAACTCATCTCTGATTTAAATCTAGCCATTTTTTAGTTGATTCTCTGTAGGTAGGTATATAAGGTTAGCATGTAATAATTTATATTGAATATGAGGTGTGTCATATAATGTCCATACACATTTTATATATTTAACTCGAAAACATAAAACAGAGAATTGAAATTAGCCAAAGAAAATCAGTTACTGGAGTGCTGCACATTTTTCTGGAGAAGTCATATGGAAAGTAGTTCGGTAGGATGTTGATTTCATAGAGAGTTAATGTGTTAATATGTACTCAATGAGTTCACTCATAACAGAAATCAAGATGGCCGAATGTTGGTTGAGAAAGTGCTTGATTTCTCTTAAGGGGAGTACACGTCATGCATGATTTATAGTCAATATCTGAGGTGTTTGACATTCCATTAGCCCAATAGTACCTCATCTGTATATTTATCATTATCTATTCACTATTCTTTCTACTTCAGAAATGTTTCTAAGGATTAATACGTAAAACAATAGCAGCATTGATTGATCCTTAAATGTTAATATGCAAAGCAGTATGGTGCATAATTGTTGTAGCTATTGTGAGTGATGGTTACAAAGATAGTGAAGGGTTATCATCTTATGTGGCAGTAAGGCTTCACGCAAATGGGTGGATGGGCTTGGTGGATGGGGAAGGAGTGAGTTCCTACACCCGAGTGTAATCTTGCTGGTATATAATGTATTAGTGTCCACTGACACAAGACAGCTATCCCTGGAACTTCACAACAACAGTCTTGTTGCTGGAGCCCCATGAGAGATCCAGCCTTGACAAAACAGTAGCTAGGCGAGTGCTTCCCAAGCTAATCAGATCTGTCTCCAGTGAGTCACAGCCAGAAAGGAGACAGACACTCACAGCATAAGTACAAACAGTGTAGGCAGTCGATGGCATGGTCTCTAATGATAATATAATGAAGGGGGTGATAATACATGATGGAGGTGAATCTGGAAAGTGATCACAGGTTACATATAATGTAGGGGGAGCCTAATGACTTTGATGGGTAGAGTTATCAAAGTTATATGCTACACGATATGATAACCGAATGCAACACTCTTTACACAGGAAAGCAGACACTAGTGTGGTTTATGTAATGCTGTGCTTTAGCTTCTCTGTTTATTGTTGCGATCAATCATTTTTCAAATATAACAGAACAAGTGTTAGTTTTCACAAAAAAATATACTCTACCAGTTAAAGACACCGTGGTTTCAACGTGGGATTTGTTAAATAGCATTTCATTACTATCTATCAGTTGGTGATAGGGCCTTTTCTTCTATTGGCCCCAGACTATGGAATTCCTTGCCTACTGAGATTAGGAATAGTGCCTCAGTCTCCTTGTTTAAGAGCAGACTGAAAACCCATCTTTTCAGGAAGCATGTCCTGAACGCAGCGTTATGAACAGACTTGTCTGGTATCAGCGCTTTATAAATGTTTTTATTATTATTATTATTATTATTATTATTATTATTATTATTATTATTATTATTATTATTATTATTATTATTATTATTATTATTATTATTATTATTATTATTATTATTATTATTATTTTTATTATTATTTTTATTATTATTATTATTATTATTTTTATTATTATTATTATTATTATTATTATTATTATTATTATTATTATTATTATTATTATTATTATTATTATTATTATTATTATTATTATTATTATTATTATTATTATCATTTATCTAGGGTTTTATTTTTTAAGTACCATACGCTTTGTACTTCGGTTCGATATATGATAGGAAGACAATGTGTTAGTGTCATTATCCCTTTGTGAATCTGTGACAAATATTGACTCTGTCAATATCTTGAGTCTCAAAAGGTAATAGGAACATTTAAATGATATAATGATGTGTAATTCTAATCCATTTTAATGACTGATTATAATATTACGTTTGAGGCCACCGTATGAAGCTTTAACACAAGACAATATTTGCATGAAAGATGGAAAATAAAGAGTGAAGCCTTCGGTAATATTTTAATCCTTTGCTCTCTCTACCGTCAGATATATTAATGAAATGCATGCTGTTCAGTATAATATGTTCAACACAATTACGCACAATGGCACTGCGCATAACGTGAACATAACATATCTGATGAATAAATGAAAAACTGTCTGAACGTGTAAAACGAAATGAACGTACGGAAGCTTTCAGGTCTTTCAATCGACGGGATGTTTTGCGTCTAAAATGGGGAAATTTAATTTAGTTTTATGATTATGATACATAGTGACATAGATGTACATCTATATCTGTCTTATGAGTTACAAAAGGCAGTGGGACCCCATTTCAAATAAGGATAGCTTTAAAAAAGCTAATTGAAGTTGTATGAACACGAAACGATATCATACCAAGCACAAATCTAGGTAAGTTTCTCGTATTTATCTTCACCTTTGCCAAATCAAAATAAAAGTTCAATACTACAATTAAGTTTGGGTCATGGCAAAAAAGGATATGTCCTATGTCTATAATATATTAATTTATTTATTATTTATTTATTTATTTATTTATTTGGGTTTTACATCACTTTCATCATTATTTCAGTCATTTCGTGATGAGACCTACTTGTAGCAGATATAGTGCTGCCTCACTGAATTGTCATGTCGCAGGTCCTTGACATGACAACCCGCCCGGTCACAGATTTACAAGGACAACGGGTTAACCCTTCAGGCACGGGCCTCAGCTCATGTGGGAAATTGTATCATGAGTTCAATCCCGGCACGACCGGGGATCGAACCCACAACCTTTGGATCACCACAGAGGAACTGGTGCTAATAAGCTGGCGCTCTAACCAACTGCGCCACGGCCCGTGGCCTCTATAATATATTAAAGATGAATTAATAATTGGTAAGGATTCATAAAAATAACGAATAATTTATATTTCTTTCTAAAGATAAATCAACTGTGAGACACTGATCTTATTAACCAGATGATCCCAGAGTTTGAGGGAAGTGACCGAGAAGGCATTGCCCTTTACAGTTTTCATTTGTGTTGGAGGAAGCACACAGCCTAGCCCACTTTTAGACCGCAGAGTTGTGCTGTTAGAGTTGATGGTAAGTAGATCACGTAGGTAAGGTGGCGCTTCTGGAGCCTCCTGGGTGGTGAGAAGGATTTTGAAATTGATTCTGGCATAAACTGGAAGTCATTGCAGCTCCATTAGTTTTTTTCATAAATAAGATCCAACTTTCTTATCTTCCTCACTGCACGTGCTGCAAAGTTCAGTATTATTTAATATCAGCTACACGAAGCCGAGAGAGAAGGACAATGCCATAATCTAGGGTAAGCATATATAAAAGTTTTGTGTATGCATATATTTATATATTCACTGTCAGTGCAAGTCTGTAAAGGTAAGTTCCAATTTAGTGTGACATCAATGGTGTGCCAAGGGTACACAGATATAATATCGTACAATTAACGGACATTACAAGGTTATGCCTGTATGCCCATGTAAATAGCATTCTCCTTCGCTCAGGCCTGGTTTCCTCCTGCACCCTGATAAAGATCATTTTCGTCAAAACAGAAACATGTTTATATATATATATATATATATATATATATATATATATATATATATATATATATATATATATATATATATATATATATATATATATATATATATATATATATATATATATATATATATATATATATATATATATATATATATATATATATATATATATATATATATATATATATATAAACATGTGATCTTCATCAGGGTGCAGGAAACCAGGCCTGAGCGAAGGAGAATGCTATTTACATAGGCATGCAGGACTAACCTTGTAATTAATGTCACATTAATGCCATTGATGTCACACTAAATTGGAACTTACCTTAACAGACTTGCTACTGACAATGAATGTCCAAACGAGAAGGTAAACGAGACATAATTCACCATATTCATTCAATAAGGACTGTTGTTGGGCATCAAATAACTATTTACAGCATCATAGTGTCAGAGGTGAAGTAGAGGTTCTGAATAATATATAACAGTGAGTAGTTGGAGCCAAACATTTATTTGGTCACGCATAGATATGACTAAATAAGGTCATATGACTAAATAAGGTCATGCATAGTTATTGAGTGACATTATCTGGTCACGCATAGCTGTGCTATTTGGTCACTCATATCTCAGGCGTGACCCAATATGGTCACGCAATGGTCATGCATGTTCTCATTTGGATATGTTCTTGCATGACTAAATAGATGTTTGGCTCAAAATAGTTAACAAAGATATATATGAAGAGGTCATATCAAAACAATATATTGATATCTGAAGAGCTTGGGTGTAAAAGCCATAAGCTGCAGTCAACAACAACGAATAGACACATTATATTTAGCGCCCTTTCCTCTTTGATCTTCGGCATCATTACCATCATAGTTCACACCAGGTTGTTAGGTACCAAGTGAAAAATATCAGTGTTTTTATCACACCTATTGGGGTTGGCACATTCAGAAATCGAATCGAGAACTTAACACTATTCTTTTTACCTATTCTTTGTACACTATTCTTTGTACCTACATTGTTAACAGATAATGGAAATAGTGCAGTAAAATATAGGAGTTACTGTACTTTCAGAAGCATGATGAAAGGCGAAATTGAGCTGCGCCCAATTCGTTTGTTACAGTTTTAATCTGTAGGGTTTCTTTTATGCAAAGGCGGCAACTTGGGCTCCGGCCCAACCAGTAATAGTCTCGCCACCATTATTTCAGAATAGCCTTTTATTCAGTACTATTCTTCCCCTGAACAGGAATTCCCAAAGCTTCAGTAGATAATTTGTGGCATTCAGTGAAATGATGTATGGATCAGTCATGTTGAGCATATTGACTCATGTTTAACAGAAGTGTGTGTTTGGTTGTTGTTTGAAAGATATTATGTAATGGTTAAATAGTCAAGCAGATTAAATGTTTATAACAATGTTTCTGTCTCAGAGCAAAAATATGCATGATGCAGTCATGTGGGAAATCTACATAACTCTCATTTAAACCAGATTACCGATAATAGGATTGATTTCATACTATTTATTGAAAAAATACCATTTATATTAAATATAAAATCCAACGCTCAATCACAAGAGAAGCATTTGCCGGATGCAGATGCTTTATGTTTTTATGATTAATGCTAATGCGATGCATTTAACCTATATCTTATCACTTTCGTGTTTGGACTGAAATGACAAATATTACTGTTATCTATATCGCTATATGCATCACCAATTTTATCATGATGAAAATGAGGGGAAAACTTTTATATGTAAATCATTTTCCTGTTCATGATAAAGTTACTTAAAGAAAATCACCATCTTTCTGTTATTATTATTAAGAAACAAAAATGTGTTTTGCTTGAAGAGAAATGCACATGTGCATTACAATAAAACCTGAAGGAAACGTGTCTTGGAAAATGATTTTTTTTTAAGGAATCATTCCGAAAATAAGATAAATTATGCCTAGAGGGTGCCATGTGTCTAACCCATCATTTATCAACAATCTCTGTGTCCATCATAATATAATGCCGCCATGTCATTACACTGCGCTCGGGACACGGTAATTGTTAAGAGGCTCTTACTGACATACGATTATACTCTATCGATAGACAAATATCAATATTTTGTCCACTGATAATTCTGGTACCAAGTAAATAAAACATGAGAAGGGAACAGTGACTAGAATCTAATTTTTATGTCAACTGGATAAGAAGGAACGTATTGTGGCAGTCCTCCCCGTCGGGGAATTAACGTCGCAAGTTTGATTACCAATGGGTTTTGACAACTGGAGACTATTTACAGAAGGCGGCCCAGAACCTAAACGACACAAATCTGTCAATGTACATGCCAAGATATGACGGTAGAGCTTTCAATGTCAATGGTTTTAAGTAAAGTTAAACCATTAGCAACACCGTGATTTCAAGTAGTGGCGAAAGGCAAGGTGGGATTTCTTGGCAGAAAATGCAACATGAACACTACATAGGCCGCTTCCTTAGCAGGACGTCACGCTATTTCAATTTCATTCCACATTTGTAGATTTTAATGTAAACATTAATTTTGATAAACCAGTTCATGGATTAAGAATCGTTTCCTCATTCATATGTACTTCAATTTGAACTTGCTACAGCTCTTTGCTTTTGAGATGCATTATGTTATAGCCGTTGTATTCATATGCATATTTATTATTCAAATAAAGACAAAAATGGTACAGGAATGTCCTGTCGACGTTTAATTGTGACATTTTCAATATTGTTAGGATGTGGAAATGTCTGTATTTAGCAAATTGTATTATAAAGTCAGTGAATATTTTTTATAAGTTTGTTGAACGAAAGTGGACCGTGAGAATTTATCAAGTGTTGTATCTTAAATGGTTGTGTTTTGTTATATAAATCATCTTTTCTCATCATGTTGCCATGTTGTTTTTCTCACACATTTATACAAGTAGATGCTATCTGGTGATTGGAAACCTATGTGCAATCTATGCTGGGTAATACTGGATCGCTTCTATATATCCGCTGCTAACCTTTGAGCCCAGCAGGTGAATCACTCTATTTCCCCTTTATTCTATTACACCATATATTTGTAACATGATTAGGATTGCCCGCTGGGCAGGGAAGTAGTTTAATACAACATTAATGATGGACCTATCTGTCTGGCGAACATCCCATGATATTCCTTTGTGTGCGGATAATATAGCATTTTGATAAACGCAGTTTGTTTCCAAACGGCATATCAGAATGAATCATTATTTTCCTGCAAGATGTTTATGTACAAAATAACCACATTGTTATCATTTCAAATCAATTGGCCTATCTCTCCATCTATTATTTCTTTCGATTCCAAAATGTAAGATCAATGAGTTTTGTTTCTTCAGCAATAGTTTCAGAATTATTTTTTAAATCAAGAGTAAACAATTTTCCTGTATCTTTAGCTTCTTTAAATAGTTGTTATTCGTTTGCCAGGATACACTGTCGTTCTATGATTATATCCTCATGTTAACTTTTGAAACTCAAACTGCTCTTTATGAGTATATCATAAACTCACTAAAAGGGATAAATGAAATAATTGAAAAACAAAACAAAGACAAACACACCATTTATCGTGTTGTGAAATACCCCTGTCAAACCAGGTCTGTCACCAAACCGTGTTGGTATTACGTTCACAATACCTTTTAGAACAGCCAACAAGCAGGCCTTGATGTCTCAGTTTGCACACTCCAAGGTGACACCAAGGTCGCCGAAGGTACGCAGACGATGGCGTCTATTTTGAACATATTTCGAAATTGCTGCCGCTCCATTGCGCTCGGATTTGGTTGCAGTAAGGACTCAAAGAGCACTGTCAGTGCAGAGAGAGCCCTGTTAGGACTCAGAGAGCACTGTCAGTGTAGAGCTAGCCCTGTGAGGACTCAGAGAGCACTGTCAGTGCAGAGAGAGCCCTGTGACGACTCGGAGAGCACTGTCAGTGCAGAGCGAGCCCTGTGAGGACTCAGAGAGCACTGTCAGTGCAGAGAGAGCCCTGTGACGACTCGGAGAGCACTGTCAGTGTAGAGCTAGCCCTGTGAGGACTCAGAGAGCACTGTCAGTGCAGAGAGAGCCCTGTGAGGACTCAGAGAGCACTGTCAGTGTAGAGCTAGCCCTGTGAGGACTCGGAGAGCACTGTCAGTGTAGAGCGAGCCCTGTGAGGACTCAGAGAGCACTGTTAGTGCAGAGCGAGCCCTGTGACGACTCGGAGAGCACTGTCAGTGTAGAGAGAGCCCTGTGACAACTCGGAGAGCACTGTCAGTGCAGAGCGAGCCCTGTGACGACTCGGAGAGTACTGTCAGTGCAGAGCGAGCCCTGTGACGACTCTGAGAGTACTGTCAGTGCAGAGCGAGCCCTGTGACGACTCGGAGAGCACTGTCAGTGTAGAGAGAGCCCTGTGAGGACTCGGAGAGCACTGTCAGTGTAGAGAGAGCCCTGTGACGACTCAGAGAGCACTGTCAGTGTAGAGAGAGCCCTGTGACGACTCAGAAAGCACTGTCAGTGCAGAGAGAGCCCTGTGACGACTCGGAGAGCACTGTCAGTGTAGAGAGAGCCCTGTGACGACTCGGAGAGTACTGTCAGTGTAGAGCGAGCCCTGTGAGGACTCAGAGAGCACTGTCAGTGCAGAGCGAGCCCTGTGAGGACTCGGAGAGCACTGTCAGTGTAGAGAGAGCCCTGTGACGACTCGGAGAGCACTGTCAGTGTAGAGAGAGCCCTGTGTGGACTCAAAGAGCACTGTCAGTGCAGAGAGAGCCCTGTTAGGACTCAGAGAGCACTGTCAGTGTAGAGCTAGCCCTGTGAGGACTCAGAGAGCACTGTCAGTGCAGAGAGAGCCCTGTGACGACTCGGAGAGCACTGTCAGTGCAGAGCGAGCCCTGTGAGGACTCAGAGAGCACTGTCAGTGCAGAGAGAGCCCTGTGACGACTCGGAGAGCACTGTCAGTGTAGAGCTAGCCCTGGTAGGACTCAGAGAGCACTGTCAGTGCAGAGAGAGCCCTGTGAGGACTCAGAGAGCACTGTCAGTGTAGAGCTAGCCCTGTGAGGACTCGGAGAGCACTGTCAGTGTAGAGCGAGCCCTGTGAGGACTCAGAGAGCACTGTTAGTGCAGAGCGAGCCCTGTGACGACTCGGAGAGCACTGTCAGTGTAGAGAGAGCCCTGTGACAACTCGGAGAGCACTGTCAGTGCAGAGCGAGCCCTGTGACGACTCGGAGAGTACTGTCAGTGCAGAGCGAGCCCTGTGACGACTCGGAGAGTACTGTCAGTGCAGAGCGAGCCCTGTGACGACTCGGAGAGCACTGTCAGTGTAGAGAGAGCCCTGTGAGGACTCGGAGAGCACTGTCAGTGTAGAGAGAGCCCTGTGACGACTCAGAGAGCACTGTCAGTGTAGAGAGAGCCCTGTGACGACTCAGAAAGCACTGTCAGTGCAGAGAGAGCCCTGTGACGACTCGGAGAGCACTGTCAGTGTAGAGAGAGCCCTGTGACGACTCGGAGAGTACTGTCAGTGTAGAGCGAGCCCTGTGAGGACTCAGAGAGCACTGTCAGTGCAGAGCGAGCCCTGTGAGGACTCGGAGAGCACTGTCAGTGTAGAGAGAGCCCTGTGACGACTCGGAGAGCACTGTCAGTGTAGAGAGAGCCCTGTGTGGACTCAGAGAGCACTGTCAGTGTAGAGCGAGCCCTGTGTGGACTCAGAGAGCACTGTCAGTGTAGAGCGAGCCCTGTGACAACCCCTAGAGCATTGTCAGTGTAGAGCGAGCCCTGTGTGGACTCAGAGAGCACTGTCAGTGTAGAGAGAGCCCTGTGAGGACTCAGAGAGCACTGTCGGTTTAGAGAGAGCCCTGTGACGACTCGGAGAGTACTGTCAGTGTAGAGCGAGCCCTGTGAGGACTCAGAGAGCACTGTCAGTGCAGAGCGAGCCCTGTGAGGACTCGGAGAGCACTGTCAGTGTAGAGAGAGCCCTGTGACGACTCGGAGAGCACTGTCAGTGTAAAGAGAGCCCTGTGTGGACTCAGAGAGCACTGTCAGTGTAGAGCGAGCCCTGTGTGGACTCAGAGAGCACTGTCAGTGCGGAGCAAGCCCTGTGACAACTCGGAGAGCACTGTCAGTGTAGAGCGAGCCCTGTGTGGACTCGGAGAGCAATGTCAGTGTAGAGCGAGCCCTGTGAGGACTCAGAGAGCACTGTCAGTGTAGAGCTAGCCCTGTGAGGACTCGGAGAGCACTGTCAGTGTAGAGAGAGCCCTGTGAGGACTCAAAAAGCACTGTCAGTGCAGAGAGAGCCCTGTGACGACTCGGAGAGCACTGTCAGTGTAGAGCGAGCCCTGTGTGGACTCGGAGAGCAATGTCAGTGTATAGCGAGCCCTGTGACAACTCGGAGAGCACTGTCAGTGTAGAGCGAGCCCTGTGAGGACTCGGAGAGCACTGTCAGTGTAGAGAGAGCCCTGTGAGGACTCAAAAAGCACTGTCAGTGCAGAGAGAGCCCTGTGACGACTCGGAGAGCACTGTCAGTGTAGTGCGAGCCCTGTGTGGACTCGGAGAGCACTGTCAGTGCGGAGCAAGCCCTGTGACAACTCGGAGAGCACTGTCAGTGTAGAGCGAGCCCTGTGTGGACTCGGAGAGCAATGTCAGTGTAGAGCGAGCCCTGTGAGGACTCAGAGAGCACTGTCAGTGTAGAGCTAGCCCTGTGAGGACTCGGAGAGCACTGTCAGTGTAGAGAGAGCCCTGTGAGGACTCAAAAAGCACTGTCAGTGCAGAGAGAGCCCTGTGACGACTCGGAGAGCACTGTCAGTGTAGAGCGAGCCCTGTGTGGACTCAGAGAGCACTGTCAGTGTAGAGCGAACCCTGTGAGGACTTGGAGAGTACTGTCAGTGCAGAGAGAGCCCTGTTAGGACTCAGAGAGCACTGTCAGTGCAGAGAGAGCCCTATGAGGACTCAGAGAGCACTGTCAGTGTAGAGCGAGCCCTGTGAGGACTTGGAGAGTACTATCAGTGCAGAGAGAGCCCAGTTAGGACCTGGAGAGCACTGTCAGTGCAGAGAGAGCCCTGTAAGGACTCAGAGAGCACTGTCAGTGTAGAGCTAGCCCTGTGAGGACTCCAAGAGGACTGTCAGTGTAGAGCGAGCCCTGTGAGGACTTGGAGAGCACTGTCAGTGCAGAGCGAGCCCTGTGTGGTCTCAGAGAGCACTGTCAGTGTAGAGCGAGCCCTGTGAGGACTCAGAGAGCACTGTCAGTGCAGAGCGAGCCCTGTGACAACTCGGAGAGCACTGGCAGTGTAGAGAGAGCCCTGTGAGGACTCAAAGAGCACTGTCAGTGCAGAGAGAGCCCTGTGAGGACTTGGAGAGCACTGTCAGTGTAGAGCGAGCCCTGTGTGGACTCAGAGAGCAATGTCAGTGTAGAGAGAGCCCTGTGACGACTCGGAGAGCACTGTCAGTGCAGAGCGAGCCCTGTGAGGACTCAGAGAGTACTGTCAGTGTAGAGCGAGCCCTGTGAGGACTCGGAGAGCACTGTCAGTGCAGAGCGAGCCCTGTGTGGACTCGGAGAGCACTGTCAGTGCAGAGCGAGCCCTGTGTGGACTCGGAGAGCACTGTCAGTGCAGAGCGAGCCCTGTGTGGACTCGGAGGGCACTGTCAGTGCAGAGCGAGCCCTGTGTGGACTCGGAGGGCATTGTCTTCATAGTACTTCTAGTCAAATCTGAGCGTCATGACAAGGTGACTATTTTGTGCACGTTTTGTGGCGTCACCTTGGAGTGCCCATTGAATCATCCATGTATGCTTGAAGTCCTCATTACTTTTCCATAACATAATACCAACGCAGTTTGATCGAAGGCCTGGTGTGACAGGATTATAAGGATTCCCACCAGGTATTTGATGATTCAGTTGGCACTCCTGGACACTTCAAGGTCGCTGTTCGTCCGCAGAGAGTATTGTGGGAGTATAATACCAACTTTGTTATTTCATTTTTGTAAACAATTTCCAGTCAGACATAAGGCCATACCACTGTGTTTGTCTAGAGGTGTGGTTCTGATGTTGTGTTAGTGTTACAGAGGTTACACAAAAAGACCCTGTCACACCAGAACTTGTCAGTTAATGTATCGTATGATATCTGACGAAAAATACTTTACAAAAATGAAATGAAAATGTGAACTAAAAAAGGTATAACACACGCATGGCACTCCCATGGCATTGTCACTATATCAACTGCATTCCCATGGCATTCCCACTACATCCACAGTGCTCAAATGACCCGCCCATGACATTCCCATTGCCTCCATGGTGTTCCCATGACACTCTCACTGCATCCATGGCATTTTCCAATGGGCCTAACGAGAACTCAGTAAAGATGCAGTATATATTTATAAGGTAACCTACAGCACAGCTAGTTGACGATTGTTATTTAGATCAGTTGGGCCTGCTATATAACAAGATATAGAGGTTCTCATGTGGGGAAATTTATACCTCAGTGATGCGCGTATCGATGAGATTTCCAATGAATCCGACCATGCCGAATATTCGTGGCGTCTTCAGGATGTGCAAACTATTTTCCGTCGGCCATCTTTAGACTGGTCTCCCGCCGTCAAGAACCTTGTGTATACACAGAGGGCGGCAACCAGTCTCTGGCTGCACGCACTATTTTCGGGTCATGTGACGGGGTCAAATGATGTGCGCTTTGTTTACAAAATGTTTTTAATGATAAATATCTTGTTTCATGTATCATTTAAAAAAAAATACAGTAGTTTTCTGAGGTATAAAAACAAAACATGCCTCGTCGGGTCATCTGTGTGAGCGTATTCAGTGAGTTGGTGATGGCGGAAGGATACCCTTTGCCTTCGGCTCAGGGTATCCTTCCGCCATCACCAACTCACTGAATACGCTCACACAGATTCCCCGACTTGGTATGTATTGTAATAGGATATGTGTTTCTGACATAGCATTGTTGATTTCAACCCATTTTATGCCCCCAGAAGAGCTTTTAGTTCAAAGTTTCAACTCCTTAGAATATTTTATTTTGCAAAATATAGTGAATCATATACCAGAAAGGAGTTTAAAATGACCTTATACAGTGCACTATACATAAATCACAGCTAAAATGCATATGCATGCCATATTGAAGCAGATAGATGTAGCCTACACAAAGGTAACCAAAAAGGAAACCATTAAAAACCAACTTTCCTTTTAATCATTTTGTAGATTTTGCATTTGAATAAATATGAATTTCTCAGTATTATGATCAGACTGAAATGATCTGAGATGAGTTATGAATATGTCCAGTGCAATGTCCAGTCGTTCCAAATGTTTTATCGTGAAACTTGTGTCTCACAGATTTGATTATATGCATTTACCTTCACTCATGGCAAAATTGCTCACTCAACATTTTGCCAGGATCACATATTTCCATACAAACAAGGACTGTACTTAACCCAGAAATCATGACAATGCATTCAATCCTATATAGAGCCCATCAGATCAGAAAATATCATTATTCCAAAACAATAATATGATTTTGTGTTTTTGTCCACATTTGAACATGTCAGCCATTTTGGAAATCGATAAGTTACATGTCACGTGTATGTGCCATATGGGCACATCTTTGTTTGGATAAGGAAGTTTTGATTCATAGGAGTGATTTTGGTTTTATCTCACCTGTGCGCAGGTATAATGCATCAAGAAAGCTATTCTGGTGCACAATGTCTTGCTCTTCAGAAATAAATGACGATTGTGATTATAACAATGCACCTGATCATAGTTAGCATACAATATTTTGACTAATCACTACAAACATATGTGCAGAACCTTTCCTGTACCCAGATACCAGCTGTACATTTTAGTCCCTGTGCGTCATTATGTAAATGGAGTAAGTTTGTCGTGAGGTTGCCCATGGTCCAATTTCCTCCCCAACAGTTGATTGCAACTTACTAAATCTACACTATTTCCTTTAGTTTAAAACTATTTTTTTCAATTCTATTGGTAAACTGTGTATTTTAATTCAGTTGCATTTTTTTCTCTTGTTTTAAAAGGTCATATTACAGTATAGAGAACGATTTCATTAATTTGATGAATTAACATATCACATGATGTTTATTACAAACCAATAATGCTTGATATCTATTATTACACAATCGGATAAAATTAATATCGCTTGATATTTAATATCACACAATCTGACCAAGTTGAACATCACAAAATCTGACCAAGTTGAACATCACACAATCTGACCAAGTTGAATATCACACAATCTGGCCAAGTTGAACATCATACAATCTGACCAAGTTGAATATCACACAATCTGACCAAGTTGAACATCACACAATCTTACCAAGTTGAACATCTTTTAATATGCAAGTGTACTCAATCCTTTCACACCGAATGAATAGACATTATACATATTGTCAAATTGAAAGAAAATAAATCAGGTGTATTCATTACAATTTATTCATATATTTTTACTTCACCTAAGTTTAAGCTCTTGTTACTCTTGTTGCTGACGAACAAAACAATCGTGACAAATGTCACATCACAAATAGAGATCAGATATATCTGGTGTTGGTCGTTCTGCCCACAATGATGGGCAAAACTGCACTTTTTTCTAAATCCAATAATGGGTCTGCCTTTGGTGTATACCGTGAGCTAGCCAATCATCTCATCGTCCGGATAACGGGAGATGATCAACATTTTAATTGAAATTAATTTTGAAAGGTTACTTCAATGTGATTTATATTTATGTATTCTGTCATAATATATTTGATAACCAAATAAGAATGTGATCAATATCATTTATATCTTCTGAAATATTTTTATCCTAACAGTATTGAACGATATTTTCCTTATGAACTTTTACTTTTTACATATTCATGTTCAAGTCTATTTGCTGTTGGTTCGGCGTATTTCTACCACCAGTATTTTCCGGTGTGTGTTAGCACATTTGATGTTAACTGCATGATATACGACCACCTATAGATTATTGGTTATTCTTAAAACAGAAAAGGTAATCCTTTTCCGCTCACAATTAATGATATGGAAGGGACAGGCTGTGAACACCAGTTGTTTTGTGCCAGCGCCAAATAAGCAATTTGGTCCTCAGGGACGCTCATATGTCGTGCAGGAAAGCTGAGGTCATTTATCATGTTATTTGGTCATAAACTCAGAAATATTCTACAATGCCATTGCTTATGAAATGAATACCATGCGTGTATTAGGATGAAACATTGACGTTTCTATTGATTTCAGAATTTAGTATATCTGTACATTCTTGATATTGAGTTGGACTCTCTCAGTTTTGGCAGTATTTTTTCAGATATTATCAAGCATGTACACAAAGAATGATGCTCTCTCAAAATTCCGCTGGATATTTTCATAAAACATTATCTGGTTGAAAACCGATTTAGCATTTCCTTATTTCCAAATATTCCAAATCAATAGTGGGAACTATTTTAACTTCGCATCTAATGAGTTCAAACTCAATTTCAGTCCATAGACAGAGCTTCTCTCTACAGAATCTGATTACCAAACCCCGAATGTGTTTCACATTTTTGACAACTTCCCACAAATATGTTGTTTGCTAAACCTGAAAGCATATCCTTCAAGTAATACAGATATTGATTTGGGTATTTGTAGTTACATCTTACCCGGGGGTATCATTATAGTTTCCGATAGTGCGTACAATTTGTCGATTAGGAAACCAAATCAATGTTGGCTCCCAATTCAAAGGTACGCTAGATCAAATAAAGTTATTAGTTAAGTGGGCAAGGCAGAACGACTGATGCCATTTGAGCATGCAAGATGAAATATCAGAATATGTTTTTTTCTCAGGGTCTGTCTGAGTGTGCTCACAAAATAAATTGAATATCCACTGAGGCTCAACCAATATACAGTGGAAAATGTTCAGTGCATTTTCGACCTATAATATCAGATCGATTAAAATTTGAGAAAATTACACCTTAAGCTAATAGCAATATCAACCCCTTGAGACAAGATATGAAGAAAAAAAGTGCCAAATAATTTATTTGTTTTGGCTTAAAAATTTAAACATCTCCGAGATGTTTTCTGTGTTTTCTGAACTCAAATACAACATTTGGCCATGGGATCAAATATTGACACGACCGTTCATAATGTTACCTTTCCTCTGTAATTTCAACAAAATCTCCCCACGATAATAACAGAGGCAAGTTAACAATGAGAATATTCTAATCTGCCTACAAATACCAATAAAACGGTATTGAAATTTATGAGATGCCTATCTTTATTATCCTCGCCTGAAATCGTGAGAGACCGCCCTTGAGAAAGAGACAATCTCAATGAAACCCTTTTGAAAAGCGGGTGTTGTGTGCTGCTATCTCTCAATTCTACAAGCCATTTCATAATAACATGGACGTGGGACCATATTCCTAACACTGCAATAAAAGATAGGAAATCATGCATCACGCTATGGAAAATCTAATCAATATTTGGCTGTTATGTCTATACTATATCATTAAGTTTACGTAGACATTCATTTTCTAATCATTGTCTATAATATATACATTGTTGACTTCGGTGTTGTCTATATTATATTATAAGATCTATATGGGCACAAGTGTAATAAATAAAAATTATTATGTATACATAGTAGACTTTTAATGGCATTCTCTGTGGTCATTTAGCTCAAATTGCATCGGAAATAACATGAACTATTTGTTGCCAATTGGATTGACAATAATTGAAATATCAAACTCTCTTTAGAACGCATAAAATAATTACACAATTCTAATTGTTGAAGTGGGCAGATGCGATGATATTGTCTAACATCTCTTATCAAATAATGCAGTTATTCCCACCTCAAACGTATCTAAGATTACATTACAGATCTGCATTTGTTCATTTGGAAAATGACGTCAAACGATATTAAATGCAGATTTTGCAGTAAAACTATGAAACCACACTACTTCTTAACATATGGGATGTTTATTATATCATGTATAACTAGTATCACCTGTTTCAATCATGAGCTGTCTGCAAACCAAAAGATAAAAATAGGTTTGATCTTAAACAAATGTCTAAACATAGTATTATTGTAATTATATAAAGTAAGGGCATGAAAACTCTTGCACCACATTTATATCAAATTAGATTAAAAATAGTTAGGTACATCCTAACATTTTAAGGATATGAGCCATACAATATTTAGATAGCAAAGCATTTTTAGACACTGTAATCCTTACCTTATGCTTTCTTGAAATAATTATTTCATGGAGTTAAATTTTTTGTTCCAAGAGAAATGAAGAAAAAAACGGTGCTGGGTGGTGAAACACATTGTCAATAGAAATATTCTCCAGGAAACTTACATATTTTGCACCCCCTGATGTTTAAATGCTCTTACTATTTGCAATGAACGACAAGACATTGTCACACCCAACCGAGCACATGATTAAAGCAGTATTCTGTGGGACTCATTTCTATGATTCCCTCAACTGGATCACAAACTTTTCTGGTTTTTTATATAGTTGATCTTAGATTTGGGCAGAAATATGAACTAATGTTAGGCTAGGATTTGAAACACTGAATTTAAGGATTGGATGGCACAGAACAGAAATATATCCTCACCTCAAGCACATGAAGGTAAAATTAATAACTTTATACATGGATTAAAATGTTCTCATCCAAGGTTGTGATTCCAGCTTTCATCCCTTTAGTTGTATATGAGAGAAGTGAGAATTAGCATTGCATTGATCACACAATTACGGCACTATCTTACCTTATCCGGTTCCCTATGGTTTCAATAGTATCAAAAGTATCACTAGCTCCAATCGTATCACTTGTATCATTATGGTATGAGAATATTTTTAGTATTTAATATATAGCTAAATATGTATGAAAATGAAAATGTTCTGGAAATGGATATTTCTAAAATAACAATTATATCATTGTGTAATTCATGTATAAGAAATGTTAAACATTTATTTAATATCTACTCTGCCAATCAAAAGAAATCCATCTTCTACATGAAGTTAGGAGAGGATCGTTTTTATTAATGTATTTATTTATTTTTATTTATTTGTCTTGTTTACCCAGGGCCTCTATCAATGGTTACATTGTTCTCCTAGAGGCCCTGCTGACATGAGTGATATATACAATGATACATAAATTAAAGGTATGATATTTACAATGAAATACTATTAAAAGATACATTAAAAACAAGGATAAAAGCATTACTATTAAAATCATCATTTACAGATCAACTCTTTTCATTTGTCTCTTAAAACCACTGTAACTGTCAATATTTCTTATGTCACTTGGCAGCATATTCAATAAAACTGCTCCTGAATATTTGAGTGATCTTCTTCCAGTTTCAGATTTGATCTTTGGCAGATATAATGTGCCATTTGCAGAATTTCTGGTGTGATACCCATGCAGGTCTTTTACCTCTTTAAAATAATTCATTATGTAATTTGGTGGACTTTGTTTTGTAAGCTTGTATACCATACATACGTTTTGTTGATTCCACCTACTTTCAATGGGTTTCCACCTTAGAGTTTCCAAAACTTCATGTGTAGGTGTAAGCTTAGGAACCCTAAGAATCATTTTGCACGCTCTCCTGTGCAGTCGGATAAGCACATTTTTTTGTTTTTTACCTGTGTTGGACCACACATGTGAGCAATAATCGAAGTGTGGCAGGACAATGGCATTGAAGAACATTTTTGTGTATTCTGATTTGAGATAATTTGCTGATCTTGATATTATACCTATTTTGGAACTGATCTTTTTAGCTATTTTATCTATATGATCTTTGAAATACATGCATTCATCCAGCCACACTCCAAGATATTTGAAGCTTTCTACTTTTTCTATCTTCTCAGAGTCTACTTTAATATTCAATACAGATGCCTTCCTCAATCTCTGGCATGTCCCAAACAACATGAATTTAGTCTTTTTTTGTGTTCAGGGTCAACTTATAGAGGTTTAACTATTGCTTAACATTACTCAGTTCTTCATTCAATGCAGATTCTATTTCTTAAGCATTTTTTGCACTGTATGTCTTTGCTGTGTGATCTGCGTACATGGCAATAACAGCACATTTAGCAATAGATGGTAGGTCATTCATGGACATGCTAAACATAAGAGGACGCAAAATGGACCCTTGGGGCACCCCATAATCAATGGTCATACTTTTTGAGATTTTACCATTTACACTCACTACCTAGATGTAAGGTAGCTTTTCATCCACTCATTTTCACTTCCATCTATTCCATAATTTTCCATTTTCTGGAGAAGCTGTTCATGATCCACTGTATCAAATACTTTCTTTAAATCTATGTATACCACCCCAGTATTTTTTCTCCACATATTCTTGTGAAATCCTTGAAAATTTTAATTTCGAATCTGCTAATTTATGCTTCTCTGGTCTCAAATTTTGGAACTTTCTAGCCAGATTGGAACCAATTTGTGCGAAACATATGTTAAATGCATTTGCAATATCACATTCTGTTTCAATGATATCATTGTCAGCCTTTAATGACTTTATCTTTTCTGTATTTTTCTTACCTCTGTTTGAGCGTTTTTGTTAGCTATGCCTGCACTATCTGTTAAAGTAAAGACAAAGGTTATGGTATTATTTTCTCTCAGAGTGGTAGTGTTTGGCAGAGTTCCAAATGACTCTCATGTCACCAAGCTTTTATTTCAAACTACCATTTTATGCAAAGCATCGAAGAGGTTATGTGACTATCAAATGTAAATTTTTTAAAGCTGTTGTACAGGTGTATAAAGTATTTTTCAAATAATTGGTAACATTGGAACATTCCAGCATGCTCTATTTCAATTGAATTGATGGATTTTGCATAGAGTCCCTTGATTCGGTGATCCAATTAAGAGTATGTATGTAAGATAACAGCAATTAGTGGATGGCTCAGCTTGTAATTACACCACTCTGGTCCCCACTATCACGCCACCCATTCCACCCTCTGACGTTCCCATCACTAAATCGTGATTCCACCTTATCGTGAGTGCTAATTCTGTATGGATTAACGGCAGAAAACTAATCCCTCTAGATTACAGGGGGCCGCTCAGGCCAATACAAATCTACCTACTCTTATACCGTTCGTTGTGAAGACTACGGTACTAATTATGGTTTTTTGTTTTAAAGTCATCTCTTTTCATAAAGGTTTAGAATAGTTGAGTTTTCACTCAAATTTTTTCCCTCAGTTTGCTGTGTAAGAAAAGGCTCTGCCGCCATCCCCATATAACTCAAGGTCACACATGGCCATATATATTCCTAATTGGCTTTTTGAATCATAGATTTCTATAAAACTCTACAAAAATATCTTCAGCAATTCTCATGCACATAAAGAGTCATTTGAGTTTAATGTTGACGGAGGCGATTATGACTTATGAATGAATTTATTTATTTTTCATGATATCTAATTGTTCCTCCAGAGCTTGCTTTTATATATTACTTTCCATACGTCCTTTGATTATAGAGTAGGGTAAAGCCATAAAACTATTTATTATATTTTTTATATCCATATGAAAAAAAAAGTTATAAAGTAACATTTCAGCAGTATTAGTACAATATTATATGACCTGTATTGAAACCGTGGGTTAGCAAACGGGTTTTAAATGATCCCTGTGTGTCAGACTGGCTATTAGCGTGTCAGCACAGAGCCAAGACATACCGAAGATGTGAGCATGAGTGCCAACAGACAACAACATGTTTTGCCGCCCAGATGACTTCCTTTTATGGTAGCAGAGACCCACAGGGTTCAATATATGTCATTTGTATCACACACGAAGAGAGGATGAAACAGTGATCTCAGTCTGTGATGTTCTCTTATGCCCCACTATAATTACCTCCTATGTGCCCTAAAATACAGTACGTCTTCCTTCAATGTCAGTGTCTGTCAAGGACAACGGAGGTGTATGATTCCCAATTTGATTCTTTGACTTCCTTCTAACATTGTGTATAATAGCGCTGTCAGGCTTGTGTGTGAAGCCACCAGATCCCTTCCTGAATCGCAAATCGCATGCCCTTTATCTGAATGGCACAATAATATATATATTACTCTGTTGCGATTCATAATATTTCTCAGTATTGACAGTCAAATCTTTTGACTCTTTAAGATAATTTTGTATTAAATAAACTAGTATGTTTCCTACGAGTACTGATCTGCATATATTACACATATAACATTAACCATCTAAGTTCATGTATCCATATGTCTAGAAATTCAAAATTGAATATTCCATATATTTCCTGTCCTTTAATATTAGGCAAAATACTTCACATATTACAATGTCAAAAAGTGGTATTTTCCAATTGCAAGATAGAAAAAGTGAAAGTTGCATTGTGGCGATTTTGCCTAAGGTAAAATACAGTATATGCAATTCAAATGAAAGGATTTCAGGTTAAAACCTATAATGGTCGTTTATTCATTCTGGTAGTTGGTGGATTTAGGTATTAAAAATACAATTACTATAAAAGAAATTAAGCAGAGAAATGGGTATTTTACAAACTAATCGAGTGACTGTCAACGGAAGGTTAAACGAAGCACTAAATTACAAGAATATTTCCGTCTTGTAAACAATTCTGTTTGAAGTTACATACGAAATAGTGATGTTTGGGTAAATGTGGAATGCATGAGCCATGTTTTCCCCAGTATAAGTCCTAGCATATAAAGAATAGGATTTCTGTGATATTGCTGTGGCAAACTGTCAAAACGTCTTCCATAGAAAATGAAATATTTTAGACTATATCATCAGTATTGTTACCAAGGAGATGATTTATATCAACAAATTGCCATCAAATTGTGAAGAGAGTCAATGACAAATATATTGTGTATTCAGCCTGAGATGCCCGATGTGGAGCCACTATGGCCTGCTGCTGTGAACATTATTTGTTCTCAATTATCAGGGACTGGATAAAAGAAGTGTAGAGTATTATACTGGAAAGAACTGCGGATCAACAAAATTCTGACCATAAGCCAGGCACGATTTACAAAAAACACCAGTCAGATGCGTGGTCAGAGATGTATTTCACAGACAGGATTAACAATAGTATCCAAACAATGGCACATTGTGCAACATCAAAATCCTTCCATTGTCAAGATGGCGATATCGCATGTACACAATATCCCACGTTGAGGCCAGACTGGCCACATCTGAACGGTTCTGTGTACATTGTCCCGATATAATTAATATTGTCAAATATCAGGAAACTGTCCTTTCTTTCCCATTTTAAATGATGGGATAAATAATAATGGTAAGAGTAGAAAATGTAGCATTCCTTGACCCTACATAACTCTCAGAAGAGGGTCGGTCATTCATTTATCTGGCAATAGACACAATGACGGCCTGGTTCTTTATGTTCTAAAACTGTTTTTGTCTGGAGGTTCATAGGGTTGATGGTGAAGATGCTTCTTTGGTGGGTGGAAATGTCTGAGTGGCCTAACTGTCCAGTCATACATCAAACAATAGGATGCTAGTCTGTGAGGGTAACCACTTGACCTAGTAATAGTTAGAAGGTCACACAGGAAGACTGCCAGTGCCACCTGCTGGGGCAGACAGTGCCTCTGGCTGTGGCCTCTGCTCATAGAGTACCAACAAACACTTGTCTTAAACCATGTTTTTTTTTCTTTTAATGACTGGCAATGTGGTGCCTCCAGGCAGTGAGAGGATTCTACCTTCGTGAACACTTTCCTGTGGCTTGTGCATAATCTAATAAGGAATAGACGTTTAGATTTATATCCACATTACCCCCACTTTTTCCACAGATTTTCTGGCATTGTACCGTTAGAATTTAGGCAATCTTTATTTCTATTATTTATTGTCCCGTAATGTTGTATTGAGACATTATATTCAATGTCTATTTAAATTATTTTTATCCTCATAAGTTATATATTTTATCTTTAAATAAAACATATGAAATCGTCATACGCCATAATGCATCTATCTGGAATGAAAGTACAAGCTCATATGAGTGGTCAATGCTGCACAAGGCAGCGGGGAAATCAACTCTGGAATCAGCTACTTATCAAAGGCCAGTGTCTGAGTAGTATTTGGATTCTCCGTTTCAAAAACTTACGAGATGGCTTCAAACACATAATAAAGCTTATTCATCCTATTGATCTGACTGTATGTAACAAATAACGTAAATGCCAGAACGCAAATCCATTATGTATTTTGTTTCCTTCTTTTCTTAGCAATTATGCTTTGTTCTCCTCAATTGTTCAATTGCTTTAATGTCATTGGAATGGCATGTATATTAATTTACCAGAATGTCTCTTTTATGAGGCTCTTGAAAAGAAATCATTTTTATCCAGCATTTTGATATTGATATCTTGAGGAAACATGCCATACACCTCTTCGATTTCACTGTCAGTTTCTAATGTGGAACATGCATGTCACTTAGTCCTGTTTCATTTTTGTATTTGAACTTTTGCACGCATACAAATCACACAGAACACAGGCACTGATATTTTTTTCAAGAGAAATTCAGAGTGCATTTTAATGGATAAAATGAAGTTATGTTATCAATATACGTGAGAAAATACTGGTTAAAAAGACATGTTTATTTAAGGTATTGCTCAAATAGCGCTTTTTATCACACTACATGTTTACACCAAAATCACATGCAAATCATTTTAGGTTTTTAACGTATTGCTGTGGTGGATATAATGGTTGGTGTCAGCATGAGAGACCATCTCCCATCATTGTATGTAAGGGATAGTGCGAAATGCAGGTTTCTAATGATTGGGCGTCACAAACAACTTCTTCTTTTAGATAAGAAGAGCTGGCAGACTACTCATATAGCCTAAGCTAAATGTCTTAAAGCAAAGCGTTGTAACAGCATGGAAAGATAGATATGACTGGTGGAGAACATGTCTGCCATGCCAACAGATGGCGCTCTTACATAACTCCCAAAATGCAACAGTTAGCAATAAGAAGAACATAAATATAACAATAAACAAGATACGAACTTGGATTAAACTATCTAACTTGATGATGGTTATTTTGAGTCCTCTGTCTGATTGGGATACGTGAGTAAAGCCATTTAACACCATGTGGCTGTGAGACAGAGGAACTAAGAATCCCTGTGATCTGAGCTACTCCGTGCACATTACGCTCCCACAAAGAAGTCCTGTTTTGTCGTTGGTGATGGCCACCATTTTTTGCCACAGAACATGATGAGGGCTAACCGTGAGAACGTCATGTCTGGTCTCAGAGGGGATTCTGTCAATTATATCAGCCATGTCAGGGCACAGACTCAGATATAAGTCCTATGTGCTATAGGAAAATGGGTCTGTGACATCCCAACTTGGACTGTCAAGGTAATCTGGCACCGCACCCGGGGCACTAGATGCAGGGTTATTTGTCCATGAGCTTGTCACGTTGATCTCTGCAATATAAATCCGGAATTGGTGGTAGTTTTACATTATCTCTAATCACCACCACAATTATCCTGCCGACTCCCACTCTTAATGGATAACTCTGGCATTACAACTGAGCATGGGGTATTTCCATTTAATCAAATCCAAAATTAAATCGATTGATATATTCCAAGGTCAAATATGATGATTAATATATGGTTAAATGCTAAGATTCGCACTGAAATATTACCTCTGTGGAAACGGCAATACTGTGGTATTTCCATTTAATCAAATCCAAAAAGAATCAATTGATATACTCTAAGGTCATATGATGATGATTAATATATTTATTCTTTAACGTTAAGATTGACATTGATATAATGCCTATGCGGAAAATAAGAATGTTTGAAATATTACTTATATATAATATTACATATACACACACACACACACCCACATATATAAATATATATATATATATATATATATATATATATATATATATATATATATATATATATATATATATATATATATATATATATATATATATATATATATATATATATATATGATATAGAACCGAGAAGATGCTATCAATTTCCAGACATGATTAGATTACGTTATTTATACTAAGTAAAAAATACAGATGGAAAATCTTTAAATATTGATTTCAGAAGTCTTCAGCCAAAACAGATGATTGATATTGTGTGAAAAAATATCAATTTTACATGCAAAACAATTTTGCATTTTTTCTGTAAATGTTTTTTTCGTTTACACACATCATTTGCAAAGGTCAAATCTAATTTGGTGATGAAAATTAAGAAAAGTCAAAACGTTGTGATCCTCGGTGTAAAGTCCATTTCAGCAGAGTGTGCGGCTGTTTAACCACGTCTGATTGTTAAATTACAAAACGAATCAAACACCATTAAAAGATTCATACAAAGGTTTTTACTTGTGTAGTGAAGTTCCTTGAATATTAACAAAATTTGGATTAGAATATTTTTATCGTACTTCAATATCGAAATATTTTGATAAAGTAAATATCAATTTTTTTAAATCCCAACAAATGATCTTTTTACATAACGATGTATTATATAGTGTTGGTGAGAAGTACAGTCAGTGATATAAATGTGAATCAATGAAAACGTTGTGATTTTTGGTGAAATTGAGTGATCATGATCTAAAAGTGAATTAACCGTAATGTTGCTTTCTCATGATGTCATGCAAAACTATTTCAGTAAATAGAAAAAACATTCCCTCTTTGTTTTCTCCTCTCCAAATTTCTATTTACAGTAGTCTATAGAAACAATATTACAGATTGCTAATCTGAGAATACTAGATATTGCCAAAATTGCTTCAAACTGCGGATATTGTTCACTTCCCTCGGAGTTATTTATGTCTCTATGGTGGAGTTGTTTCTGTACTTTCTCTTCATTATTACAGTTACATTGATCGATCACAGGTCTATTCCTCTTGCCATTAGAGACTTGATGTGTTCACGTGAGCTGGTTTGCTTTATCCCTAACTTTACTTGCATTAGATCTTCTTTGATATTGACGATAATAAATACACTTCCAAGTTTTAAAATGTACCATAGTAGCATATTTTCTTTTCGTTTTCGGCATCCCAAATGACAAAACGATCATATTTATATTTAAAGAACGTAGGGGTGGGGGTAAACTTTTTCTTTCATTTTCCCTGGCGTTCACTCAGGAGAGACTCGCCAATAAAGGAAAGATGGGTGAAATTGGCAAGTTTGTAAAGACAACCCAAGATCAAACAGATCTGCACGAAAGAAATACTTTCAGTTTTGGTATTTGTGTTTCAGACTGAATTTACTAAAACCAGATTATCAATTCTATTGGTTAACGCGGTTCTTCTCTGCAATCTGTGATGGTGACTGGGGAAACACAAGAGATTTATCTTCTATCATTCCGTGTGAGCAAAAGTCAATGTCACCTTGATGTCCCTGCCCTCCAGAAAAGATGGAAATTTCAAATAAAGCGATAGGACTAGCAGGGTTTATCCGAGATTTCAACCAAATTAGGAATCTTTCAGTTCAAGGACAATAATGTTTTTAATGTGATAAATGTGGTGAAGCAGGAAGATATCATTTGGGCATGGTATCCCCAGGGAGAAATGAGGATAGGGGCAAGTGTATAACAAATAGTGTGTTGCAAATGCTGATGTAGATAATTGATGAACAAAATGTTATAGAAATATTACAAAGTAATATTAATTGTCGTGATATGAGAAAAAAAGGGTCGTGTGCAGGTTTTGTATTTGCATTCCAATTTTATTACACCAACAAATGAATAAGAATGCATTGTCGCAAAAAGAAACAAGTTTCTGAACATTAAGATCCATCATGTAGCGAAAACCAAAGTTGTCATTAAAAGAAACTACCTCTTTCTACGCAGTAAAAGTGATCGTAAAATCTTGCACTTGATTGTGCTTACACGCCTCTGGTCATCTATCAAGGTAAGACAGGAAGCACAACACAAAGTGAAGCTTATTTTCACCAGGCGTGCTATCAAGCAAACCACACCAGACACTCATTGTACTTCCTACATGCATTCGCTGCTTTTTAACTTGCACTGAAATTGTTTGATAGACATATATATTTATTCTGTGAATATTTTGTAAATTTATATATTTACATACATTTGTGTTTTAAATTGAGAATAATTAAGCTACAAGTCTCGTGTGTGTGTTATTTTCCAGATTCTTTCTATTAAACAGGGCGGAGTTAGGCCCTCAAGATTAACACACTGTGAATTCCTGCCACTCACAATACATTATTTATCCCCTCCTGACATGGTCTTTTAATGGAGTATATATGTTGCTAGAATGCCAAGGTACAGACTAAGATGCTCCTGACGATAATGCCTGAGTTTACCCTGTTCGTGCATTGTATAAATGTGATTCTTCCTGCATAGTGCTGCTCTGTCAATTACCCGCTGGACAGCCCGCCATTAGTGAGTATTAGACAACTGATCACAGAACCAGAAACTTTGACAAATATCCTACATAAAGGTCCTCACAGTGAAACGTCCTGTGAAAGCCAAGTGGAGACTCTCACTGGTCCTTCTGGAGTACTTAGTGAGACAGGCCCTGCTCCTCTTATGTTATGTATGGTGTGACATACATGCAGTAGGACAGTGCCCTGCCGGACTCAAGACCATAGCGCCAGCCTCAGCCACCCTCTACCACTGACTATGACGCCACTCAGCAAGTCATACAAGTGTTTCCCTCTGTTGTCAGTATACTTTATGGGAAGAGATGGATTTCCTATCCTTGTAGTAAAGCATTTTTGATGACCGTGAAAGCTAGGAAGTTGGAAGAAGAGCAAGAGGCCTTTCTGGCTCTTGAAGGATGTTGGGTGGTTTGACATGTTGCCCATATTGCCATGTATCATGCCCACGGCTTATTATTGCCGTGCAACCATATACATCTAGTTCACCAGTCAATTGCAGGATATTAATCCATATTCGCTCCACAACTGCATATTTAAAACTTGAAAAAAGTCTTCAAATGAAAGACTATGTGTAGAACTTTGAAAATAAGATTGGTCTTTATGCGTGCAGGTTATGTTGACTGTTTCCTCTGTGATCCTTGCACACACGTGGATTCTTGGTATCTTAAGTGCCAGATTTGACGCACTCTGCCAGACCATACCGTCTCTATTGACATCAAGGACACCACTAAAACAAGCCTGTTACTACCTCCCTCAGGTTATGCCCACAGCACTCTCCACATGTAAACCTTACATTAAGGGGGGAACATTGGTTTCCCTTGCATGCTCTCTTCATGGAACAGGATGGATGGTATTATTAGATTTGCTGGGATATTTCACCAGTGGAATAGTTAGAGTTTTGACAGTTGCATGTTCAGATAAATGACATGTAAAACTATCATTCGGCAATGCTCAGTGAATGTATCACCATATAACAAACTCATAGACCCATACGTTATTTTCACTGATAACATTAAAAAAATAATCTATCGATGAAAACTTAAATGGAAGGAAGTTATTTGCCAACAATGGCAACAGAAATTACAAAAGAATTACAAGATTTTCACAATTATCCCCGAAATATACCAGCACCGAAAGAAAGATTTTTCTGGGAGAATAATATACTTTCTAGCCAAGCAGCATGGAGCCTGTGACATTACAGTATGGTCACTGTGGCATTAAGGTACTAAATCAATGTCACTGACAACTGAACATTTGTGTGTTCCTCTCTGCTGCCTTCCCCACCGAACTGCCGCTGCTCACGATTATAGCATCTGTCACCAACATTTGCGAGGCAAATGGAAAATGGAGCCAAAATGAATGGGTGCCGTTTCGTTTTAATGAGGTCAGATTATTGACTTTGGCTTTGCATATTTTCAGAGGTCAAACATGTCATGGTGTCGTCGAGGGTTGCTCTGGTGGAAGATAGCATAGTCTGCGTCCGTGATCATGAAGAGGATATTTATTAAGCTTCCATTCACGCGGCTTATTGCATTCTGTCACGAATGTGATCAAATAGCTTTCAGTACATAGAATAAGACACAATGGCTGGAACATCGTTAGCTTGTGATTATTTAAACTTCATTTTGTGACCCATTCACAGGAGTTTGAAAGCTCATTTGCTAATTATTTCTCCAGCTTCGGTTCAATAATCTCTTAGCTTGAGTGACCGGCCTCACTGGCACAGTTGGCTGAGTAAAAGATCTTTGCCTTAATTGGTTATATAAGTGAAGAATGGGAGATGGTGGGTTCGACTCCAACTGGCAGTAGTGTTACTTCCACACTGGTTAAAAAGCTAAAGACCCGAGTTTGTGGTTGAAAGGGTAAAAATGCACCAATTAATTTTTTTCTCGGTTTGAGTGTATAAGGACATTAGCTAAAGACTTTCGTGACATTCGTGGCCAACAGGTTTTGTGTCGGAATGATATTCTTTAAACCTGTTTTATTGATTAATTTTCAATGTTAAGATGGCCCATATCATATATGCATGTATATACACACAATACCATTGTCATTTGAACTAGCTCTCACAATGTCGCATAAACACGAAATACCGAAGATGAGAAATGTGAATTGTTCAATTTATATAAAAAAGAAGTCTCGTCATTCGAGTTACAAAGACATCTGTTTGATATTTTAAGTCATTAGATTACTGCCAGATAAAATCCCCATGTTTGTGTCTGTGATGTCTCATTGTCATATTCATTATTTGTGCATAAATCAGTTCCTTAATTTCATCTAAACAATATTGTACAATTATCATGATATAATTCCATGACCGTTCATGACCTTGTAGCACTAAATTGCTTGTTTCTGCTGAATCTCAAATTCAGTATCTGTTCTCATAGCATTTTCACATGGTACATTATTTAAGAATCTCTTTTGAATCTGGAATAGAGGCCCTATCTATGTTGCAATTAATGTTTATTCAAATGGCTTCCCGAAGACAACTATGCTAATTTAGGTTTACAATCCACCTGCTCCCTCAGTATATCGATAGTCTCAGGGGCCGCACCTCATAGAAAAGGCAGTCTTGAGGTAGAAGCAAGACAACAGCTCTCACTAACGCTTATTTGTAAGCGTCTTGCCTTGTGTACGGATCACAAGAGACCGATGATGGGGTTTTCAATTGCAATGTGCTTTAGATCTAAAGGTTTAATCACTTGGATCTCGTTCTATATTTAAAACGTCTTGTGTAAGTCCAGACAACAATAAACCATCGTCATCCAGCGTCAAGATGATGGAAGGCTCCTTAAAGGAAACGTTTCTTTGTTCACAGGTTTAATATCTCACTTAATAGCTGTAGGCCTTATATAGTTACTGTCTGCTTGTATTTTCACTGTAATTGATAATGCCGGTAGATGGCAGGACTCAAGTCAACTGCATGCGTACTCACCTCAAGCAGGGCAAGTTCAGAGTGTCATTTGACAACGTATAATGTTTCGTTAAAAATCTCAATATTACTCAGATGCCAGTTGACGTCAATGCCTGTATGCACCGGGTTATGCCCGGCGCTTGGTTTGAATTCTCGGAGAAGGCGTTCAGGCCACAACCCCAGGCGAGGAAGGACGTTAATTCTGCCCACCAGTCTTCCCTATTAGTGGGCTGTCCCACAAGAGACTTCCCTTGTGGTGTCGTGGCTGGATAGCTACAAAGTTAATCCTACATATTATTTCAGCATATGGCTCTTCTGAATTTGAATGGTCTGCCTATTGAAACTTTTCACATACAATATATATTTAAAACTTTTCACATACAATATGTATTACAGTAACAAACACGACGAGTAGTCAATGATTGGTGAAAAGTGCATTATGTATGTAACCTGCTGCTAATTTGCGCGGGTTTAAGGATTGGACAAGGCAACACTCAAAAGTGACTCAATATAGATATATTGTTTGTTTCCCTCATTATTAGTAAATACAGCCTTTTCATAAATCATGTACATAAAGATTTGCACAAGTGAAATGCATAATATATTTTCTATTTTGATCCTGTGAGTTTTAATAAATGTCAAATGCAGAAAATAGCAACATCCCTGCATGTAGTTAAACCCTGGATTACATTCAAGTTGCAAACTGTTCCTCTTCAAAATACTGATATGATGACTGTGAAATAGAAGACACCTCCAGATGTGATTCATGTCCATGAAAGGCCAAAGGCAGAATGACTTACTGCCTGGTCTGTTCTCTGCTTTGACTGCCACCTCTGACACGCAAGCTGCCGTCGGCAACCCCGATGAATATGTTATAGAGAAGTCCATATGTAATGGTGCTCCATGTTAGGTGCAAGTCCGATTCCTTTATTTCGCTTTGCCACCTTTACATTTCCATTTTTATTTCTATTTGGTGCCGTTTCATTTCATTTTATACAGTAGTCTTTATTTAGGCACGGTAGGTTACAGTTTATGACATGTATGGATCCTGTGCATATTGCTAGAACAACAATTGCTTATGTGATAACGTAACCATGAAAACAAAGTGCACCGTATCCTTTGAGTCCAAAGTGCACCGTATCCTTAGAGTCCAAAGTGCACCGTATCCTTAGAGTCCAAAGTGCACCGTATCCTTAGAGTCCAAAGTGCATCGTATCCTTAGAGTCCAAAGTGCACCGTATCCTTAGAGTCCAAAGTGCATCGTATCCTTAGAGTCCAAAGTGCACCGTATCCTTTGAGTCCAAAGTGCACTGTATCCTTAGAGTCCAAAGTGCATCGTGTCCTTAGAGTCCAAAGTGCACCGTATCCTTAGTGTCCAAAGTGCACCGTATCCTTAGAGTCCAAAGTGCACCGTATCCTCGAGGACTGTATCGAGGACCGTATCTTCGAGAGTCGAGGACCTCTTGTGGTATGTTGTTTTGTGAATACCTCAGTGAACTAACGGTATCTGTCAGTGGCTGATCTCTTCCCGCATGATTAAACAATCAATTAAAGCTGGAGGGGAAATCTCTATAAATCTATTTTGATTTTTTAAAAGATAAGACCGACTGAATAAGGCAAATTACCTTTTCATTCAGTGATATTTCCTTGGGAATTCCCCATATTTCAGATGGTACTGATGGCCCCAAGCCAGCACGCAAGGGTTTGTCAATTGAAAAGAATGCACTGTGTGAAACCAACACAGATTTTGTTGTGAAATTTAACTGGACGGAAATTTGCTTTCAATTGATTTGAAGCTTTAATGAGACTGGAACTCCCAAGATGTTTCCCTAAGCGACCTGGAGTCAGGTTTGAAAATGTAAGCTGTCCCAATACTCTCCCTATGCCAAGATCGATGGTACAGAAACAAGTAACAGCTGGAGAATAAATGAGTGATTGGGGTGTTCAGTTCAGCTACCTTTACAGTGAACGGTGGCATAAATCTCTCACTAAATATGGAAAAGAAGAATCTGTCGCTTTCAGAGAAACATGCTTATGTTATCTTGCCGAACCAGCGAGATCCTTTTTTTTTCAATAATTTTAATTTGTCTTACTGCTTTTAGTTAAATTGTGTTTCGGAAAAGAGTAGTTGCTACATGATACCAGATATAAAATGTCATGGTTCAAAACAGACCATATTACCCGAGAATAATTGACCAGAATGTGTTCATATTCTGTTCCATCTCTGACGCTTTTACGCTCACCGCTTCTCACCGAAGCTGCAATTTTACATAACTTAGGTCTGTTTCATTACGCTATCTACATATATATGATAGGCCAATATGTCACATCAGTATCCTACTAGATTAGTTTGTCATATTACATATTGAGACAATATGTTAAGTCGCACGGAAGTGTATATCATAGTCGACAACACTCTGTTACATCATGTCGGCTGGTGTGTCACATTACAAACTTACATTTACTTCCTGAACGCATTGAAATCGGTCTCTTATCATGTTTCACTTCGTGGTGGACACGCTATTGACATTTTGATGAAATTGACAGTTTGTAACACACATTCAAGCGATGGACAATACCCCATGAGGCATTCACGTGTGAGATGCAATGTTCTCTGTGTGCCAATTTGCCAAGCAGCAAGACACAGCACACAGATGTGTGTTCCCCTGAGATCCTCTCCATGAGCTCCGTGTCTTTCTCTGATTTGTGGACCAGACAGGGCAAGGCAATACAGCTTGGCTTGTAATTTCTTCAATTTACAACACAAATCTGCTTGTTTGTCACATGCTTCTGGTAATGAGACAGTTTTAGTATATTTAGATTCGAATTAATGATCAGAATACGACAAGGAGAGATTAGTTCCAGAAAAAATGCATATTTCTTAAGCTTTTGGCAGTATGCAAGGAAATGACATAGAATCTTGTTTTGGTACATTATGTGATGGTTTGGTACAAGGGCAAGGTCAATTGTTGACATGACAATGCTAACCACCGCAAGCTTTGTATGTTGTTTGATAAAAGGCCACTTTATGACTAAACAATGGATAGTGTGGAGGCAATATGGGCTGAGCATCATGGCCTGAGTGATGGGCCTTAAGACGTGACAGACTCTTAGCTGGAAGCATCCCTGTAATTGTCAGCTCCAGCATTCTTTGTCAAAGATCTAACAACTTTTATAGCACCCTCTAAATACCACATAACTAGCAACAATTTTGCCTTCATAGGCCATGTTTCAAAGACGCTCGCAGGCTGTTTTTTACATGAGAGGAATTTTTTTGGTGTGCATTATAAAGCTATTTCCACAATGATAACCTAACATTCTCAACTTGGTGTCTGAACTGGGTACACACCATTCTGCGCTGCTTCAGACGTGGCTCATGACATTCCCACTGTAGGCTTTTATTCAATATTCATAAGGTGGTGGATTACATTTTTATGAAAAATATCGCTTATCTTTGTGTGCATAATTGACAGATTTTGTTGAATATGACAGTCTAAAGCATGCTGCTGAGTGAGTAACCTTTGCTTGGGGCTTGTTTGGATTTCAGTTGGCATAAATAATAACTCCAACGTCAAGAATGTGTGGCTTAGTTTGAGCTGCTTCACAATCTAAATATTTTCCTATGCGGATAAGTCGGTTAATGTCAATGTTTTTGAACATTTGTGACGTGAAGCATCCATACAACTAGTCTCTTTTGAATGTGACACTTTAAAGAAGAGCAAATGCCATGCAAGAGATCATTTAATGAAAGCAATCCTCTCATACCATTTGAAGAGACAGTGTGAGCCGTGGGTTGGGTCGCTTCTAACCTTATTAGTCTTCCACATTGCCATGAGACAAAGACTTGACTAATTGCACTTTTATTAGGCGGCAGTCTTTGCCAGTGCTGATTTTATACCAGAGAGGGCATAAGAACAATGACAATCACATGAGCTACTCAAGGCTGGCAAGGACTTGGGTCTTGGCAGTTGCAATACCTAAATACAAGACAGTAGCATATTCAACGTTCACCTATGTTAAAGATAATATACAATATAAAGATAATATATTGTACCATGTCATAAACCTATGATACCTATAACCAATATGTTATTTATGTGGAAGTATGGTTCATTTGAAAAATGATTTATATTTATATTTTTATGTTGGTCATTGCTGCATTAAACATTTATGACTATATGTGCCAAAATGATGGGTCTTTTCAAGTGTCCTTAAAAAAGTGTCTATCTCTATGGAAAAGAAACGCTGTTGGCATTTTATATGATGTAGAGGTTTGATGTGATGGCCGACATTCTTGGTGCCATAACACATGCATATGCTAAACTGATTGATGTTTTCTTTGTATTCTGTGTCTTTTCCAACATCAGCAACTAGTCCAGCCTCTGTATAAACACAAACTAATAAGCTAAAACGTCGCCTCTGCGGCCCAAATGGTTGATATAGCCAACAAGTATGCTTTGGTCTCATATTGACACTTGAGCTAGTTTTTTCATCCGTTTCAATCTCAAGTTGATGTGCAAGTTTATCTTTCATTATGAGAACGAGATCGGACACGTTTAGGTGAAAAGCTGTGTGTATTTATCAAGCACAGCTCCCTCTGTGCTGACGCCCACCAAGGCCATTGAACTTTTCAGTCCTCCACAGTCAACATGAACCTATCTCCACTTTTTCACGTAGAGTGACACCTACTTCATCACGTTCAGATCTTCCGACGTGGATGTCAAACATATCAGCTGACAATAAGCTAGACTAGATTTCGCCTCAATCCTGACACTAAGCTGCCTCCATTATTGGACATGCCTTCCACATCCATACTAATAATGCGTGTTCAAAACATTCAAAAGGAGAATGCTACTTGAAGATTTTCAAAGTTTATCTTCGAGGTAATGTAATATAATACAGACAGAAAGTCATTAACTCAATCGATCTCCTCCACGCGGGGTATTTCATATGATGGGGTTTTCAAGCTGTCACCACCAACGTCAAATGAATCAGTGCGACCATCATGAATAATTGAACAATTTCTACAATAGAATATCTCTTGTAAACTTGAGGTGTAGGGAAGGTGGATTTAATGAAAACATATTTAATGACATTTTGCATGGAGCAGGAATTTTAACATACATAGTTTTTACCAACTTTAATTCATTTCATGCAAATATTGTTTATCTTAACCGACAAATGCTGTATTGTGTTGACAAATGTTGTTCCATAAGACTTAATAATTTATAATATTTAGATTTGCTCCTGATAATTTAGAACGTATAATGAGATAAAAGAGTGAATCGTGTTTTTGATTGCTTGATAATTATTCTGCAATGGAATAGCTAACGTATCTGTCAACACGTAAATGTTTTAACTGTTAAATCAAATTATTCAAACAAAATCAGATGTGAAATTACAATTGAAAACCATAGTAGATTCTCTCTCACAGTTGTGTATATTGTATAGTTATACTATTTGCATTTCAGTCCAAGAAATCAATCAACAATATTTTATTAACAAATATGTTATTTCAGACCTTTATCGCCAAATTGTCGAGGCGATTTATATTACCATCATAACGCTAAAGAATGCCTTCTAGATTCTACCGATATTGTTAACAAAAAGTGCCGACTTGGCCTTTGAGAGCATTAACAGGAAATCTACGATAAGGTGTCTTAAGGGGCATTTGGAGACTGCTCGATCATGACATCCAAAGTGTGTTTAATTCGTTAGAACAGAGGCTGCTTCCATTTAGGGACCCCTTGTCCCCATTAGTGTGACCCCCATTTACGGGCACGTGTTGGGGATAAAGATGGGATATTCTAATGTGGTCTGCCAAACCCAGCCTACCATATGATTAACCACTTAGGTAGAATGGTTCACAGTGGTAGAATGGTTCACAGTGGGAGAATGGTTCACAGTGGGAGAATGGTTCACAGTGGGAGAATGGTTCACAGTGGGAGAATGGTTCACAGTGGGAGAATGTTTCACAGTGGGAGAATGGTTCACAGTGGTAGAATTGTTCACAGTGGCAGAATTGTTCACAGTGGTAGAATGGTTCACAGCGGGAGAACGGTTCACGGTGGGAGAATGGTTCACGGTGGGAGAACGGTTCACAGTGGGAGAATGGTTCACAGTGGGAGAACGGTTCACAGTGGGAGATTGGTTCACAGAGAAACATTATCATCAGTTTTTTTCCGTATTTCATAATCTAAAGCAGGTTACCTCCAATGTCTTCATTTGTATTCACATGCCAAGAAGAGATACAAGGTCACTGGTCAACTTCCTTTATGGCTGGACATTTTCTGCCAATTCCGCAAAACAAATTCAGCTAAATGCCCCTACCTGTTTTGATGATAATACATGCAAACCTAATGGAAATGCTATATTTTTAAAAGCTGATTGTTTTTGGGTTATCTTGGTTAGTTGGATAACTCTCTCAAGATGGGGCCTGAGCTCTGCAACATGAAGCAGGTGAGAAAAGATGTCTGGTAAGATGGGCCCGGGAGAGAGCTGCCAATGCATGTATTAACACCAGTAATACGCTTCCCAGGGGTTAGGGGAACTGACATAAGGTGTTTGTTTGTCAGGAATCTATCTCCAGAGGATGGCACATGAACACTCAGACTAAGTCCCGCATTCCTCCACCCTGCGCTCACTGGGCAAGCGTACGTCTATATCACTGGCCGTCCGTCCCTTCATCATAGCACAGCAAGTTATATAGGGAAAACAAGCCATCGCGGGTGATTGAGCTGTCAGTTTCATTGTGGCCTTAAAGTAATGTACTTAACAATATCTCAAATAATTATTTTAGAGATAAAATAAAAATGTCTTAATCAAATCCTTATTTTATTAAATAATTAAATCCTATATTACATTGACATTATACATGCAAACACAATAAATGACTTCTGAATGATTGAAATTATCATATAGCATTAATAGGATTCTCTATAGTCATGCTAATCTGTGAAGAAACAATTAGCAAGCATTGGTGGCAGTTTCGTGTGCTGAAGTGAGACATAGTTATGACCAAGCAGAATGATCCATAAAGAATTAACAGGTGCCGACTCTGTAAGTGAATGCAATTTCTAGCAGGCAGGCAATTACTCTTTTTCTGCGTTGTGGAAGGCAAATATTACCAAACATATAACAAAAAGGCAAGACTTGTCTAGGGTCAAGCATACGATATAGCATGCTGGAGAGGGGGAAATGCTTCTTTTAGTCACAACACTTTTAAGCTAAAACACTCATTGCTGATGAATAGCACAGCTGAAGTCTCTTATGAACGAGACTTGTTACGTTTTAGTGTAATATTGTGGTTAGATATATACTCATTGCAGGGACCAAGGGCTATTAGCTCCATAGATTCGTGTTAGTTGGTCTTCACTATGTGGTTGAGCTCACCTCTATCATAATGTATTCTCTATCACACATACAGCTGCACTTGCAGTTGGAATTAGAACTCAAACTGAACATCAAGGGTAAATTGAACTGTTGTAATAAGCTCCTGAGTTATTTCATCTTCTTTCAACTGAACCTTTAAAGGTTAATGGAAATGCCCTCTGGCGACCTTTTCCTGTCCATTCCGGGTGTGTCCAGTGACTGAAAATATATAACACATTTGTGTTTAATGCTGGTTTATCCACGCACTTCAATTACCACAAGGTAAAGCACTTGAAAGATTTAAACCCAAAATTCCATTCATGTCTGACTTCAAAAGAGTCTTTGTGAAGTCTCTACGTGGAAAGGTGGATAATCATAGAAGACGATTGATAAAAAATAAAATTGTCACTAATAGGCAGGAGACGATAGAATTCATAGATAAAAAGGCAATAACTGTAACATCATATTTGGTTGCCACGCCTTGCAAAACGACACCATACTCATGCCAACTGAGAACTATTACTATTGTATTGGACAACCTAAGTAAGTCTATAAAACCTCACAGGTGTGTGTATGTTGACTCTTTAAATTGATATATTTAATTTATTTTTAGAAAGTATCATAATTCACGAAAGATATCTGTAATTCTTAAAGGATACCATATCCTGATTGACTACTATAAGTATTATACATTTTCAGCGCTGTGTCGCCTCGTTTCGACATTAGGCCCATCATTGTACGCTGTTAATGATGACAATATAGTTGGTATGCACCAATGCCTTTCTGCAATAGACCTTTTTGTGTGATACATGGTAGTTAACCGATATGTCACAATATCTGTACAGGCCATCAAGCAAACTAAACTCTCATGAAGCCATGGGAACAACAGCAGTTTACCGTCAAATATCCAGCTATTGCTTCGTGTTTTCAAATGCATTAACAACCATTTCAGCTGTGAAAGCAATTCCTGTAGCTTAGTATATCAGCGAGAGTGATGAAATCTTGGATTTGAGACAGATAAGAATGTGCTGTGAAAATCTTATACTTTCATATAAATCTAACAAAAATATCTAAATGAATTAAAGTTATTCCATGAAACACATTTTTAAAACTTCAGCTGTGTCCAAAAAAATTGATTGGACCAAGATTTGCACAGCTTTGCTTCATTATAACATTTGTTTTTCAAAGCATCCTCGATGAAGACAACTGAAATCAGATCTCATGCATCCTATTCCTTCATGCACAAAGAAATATTATTAATCTTATTTCAAAACGCTCTGCTATAAAATATGAATACTGTTTAATGAATAAAACAATAACTATGTGATTTTAATCAAAGGAAATACAGCCCTTTTTCTGTACATCATAATTACGAAACGCAAAATAAAAAAACCTGTAAAAACATGTTCAGGTCTCTTTTATTCAAATATAAAAATGTAGTTTCCATGTTTTAGACACTATTTATATAATTACTCAACGATGTATTGGAATATGGAAGAAAATTCGTGAAAATTAAAGAATGTTTCAGAATAAAACAAATAGAGATCATTGAGATTAGAGTCAGGTTAAAGAAAGGTGAATATCTGTAAAATAAAGCTTGTTGCTTTAATGATCATAGACAGTGGTCAATCAATGCCTTAAATGAATAGAGAGGCTTAAGACTAAAAGACAGGTATTCTAAATTCTCTTGAGATAAGCAACCACTTCCTCAAGTTGTCCAAATATCTGCCTCAGAAAGTCCTGGGTGAGTGCGTACTGATGGTGTTACACTACCTTGTCAATCTAAATGATGTGGTGAGTGAGCTCAGACTGTGGCTGACAAAGTACCACAAAACAGCAAGATCATGCTGAGTGAGCAGAAAACTGCGACCCCAAATTCCACCAAACAATAATGCTAAACTGGGTGAGTGCTGCAAACTATGTTTATTAAAATACTTTCAAACATAGGGAATCTGAAAAGCTAAGATAGTGTCGAAATTGTGTGAATAATGCAATGTCAATTCTCCCTTCACTCATATACAACTAAAGGGATGAAAGCTTAAATTACAACCTTGGATGAGATCAAATTTAGTCCATCTATATGGTTATCAATTTTACTTTTAGGACCTTGAGGTGTGGATATTTCTGATCTATGCCATCCAACCCTTAAATTCAGTGTTTCAAAACGTAACCTTAATTAATATTTCTGCCCAAATCTGAGATCACTTGTACAAAAATCAGAAAAGCCTGTGACCCAATGGAGGGAATGATGGAAATGAAAAGTGTCCCATAGAATACTACAATCATGTGCTCAATGGGGTGTGACAATGCCCAATTTCCGAGAGAATAATATTATTTAGAGGGTGTTCCACCACCCAATCACCGGTTTTTTCTTATATCTCTTGGGACACAATTTTCAACTCCATCAAAGAAATATTTTTAAAGGTCATAAGGTAAAGTTTTCAATTTTTAAAAATGCTTTGCTATCTTAGCATTGAATAGATAATATTCTCTAAATTTTAGGATGTACATAAGTATTTTTAATCTCTTTTGAAACATCAGGTTGACAGAAATGTGATGCAAGAGCTTTCATGCCCTTAGTTTATATATAGTAATGCTATATAAAGGCACATGGCCGAGATCAAACCTATTTTTATCATTTGGTTTGCAGACAGCTCATGCTTTCAAACAACAGTGCTAAACTGAGTGAGCGCAGAGTGGGCTGACAAACTACCATAAAACAATAATGCTAAACTGGGTGAGTGCAAACTGGGGCTAACCAACAGCTAGAAAACAACAATGCTGAACTGAGTGCAAACTGGGGCTAACCAACTATTATAAGACAGCAATGCTGAACTGAGTGCAAACTGGGGCTAACCAACTACTATAAGACAGCAATGCTGAACTGAGTGCAAACTGGGGCTAACCAACTACTATAAGACAGCAATGCTGAACTGAGTGCAAACTGGGGCTAACCAACTACTATAAGACAGCAATGCTGAACTGAGTGCAAACTGGGGCTAACCAACTACTATAAGACAGCAATGCTGAACTGAGTGCAAACTGGGGCTAACCAACTACTATAAGACAGCAATGCTGAACTGAGTGCAAACTGGGGCTAACCAACTACTATAAGACAGCAATGCTGAACTGAGTGCAAACTGGGGCTAACTAACTACTATAAAATGATCAAGCAAGTACTTTGAAGAAGTGTTAAGTTATTTGCATTTATTTGTTGGCTTATTTTATATTGTGTTGAGTGAGACCCAGTTGGTGGTATGAGATAATATAATGATACATTTCCTATTAGCAATATTATTCTAAATTACTTTGTCACCTTTTGTACAAACATGAACTCATTGTTTGTAGTTTTAATCATATACCCCAATGGGATCGACAACCTTACATAGCATCTGTAAAAACGTGACACTGCACAGACACAGAAAAGTGTAAATAAAGGCCATGACCTCCATTATATTTTACACCCGATGAGGTGCAGCGCCCCCGGGTGCATCTCATGTATATATTCCAAGAATTATCTTCTAGATAGTCACAGAGCCTAAAAGCATGTCTTACCCTCTTGTTGCAGTCAAATCATGACAAATCTGAAATGAAAACCATGTATCATGCGCTTTCTCAAGGACTGGGAGGACTGTGATTTAACTTGTTTGTGTCTTATCAGGGGTCAGTATATACTCAAGGTGTTATGTATTGACAAGATCTTAGGGTTGAAACCAAACAGACTACATTTGCAAATCAAATAATTTGAGTTAACCTAAACGCATATTTCTGATTCAAACTCTCATTCTAAAACCACGATTGAGGTTTCGAGTGCAAGATTATTGCAACGTGTATGTTGCCGGTGACATGTTAAAATAGTGGTCCTTGATTAATGTAGGCTGAGTGTTGTGTTGTCTTGATGGCTGGACGGATTGAATCGAAAAGGTCAATAATGTCTGAGTCAGCAAGAGTGTATTCTGCACAGTACTCTATTTAAAACTGAAATAGATACTTAATACGATCCTCTGTTCCTTTTACGCGGGAAACTATTTAGCCAACTGAACACTGACCTTTTGGTGTAATTCAGCAAAAGTGGGAGTAAATGTTTGAAAGCCTGGCCACATCCTTAATTATTTGTGACATTTATTCTCGGTGGGGCATAACCAGTTTCATACAGCAGGGTTCTTGAAAGATGACATCCCCCTTATGGAGAATAGCATTTGGTAGAAGAAATGAGGATTATGAACTCCAAGAGTGTCCCCATATGCTTGCCCCGAGAACCCAGATTATGAACGAATCCACAGTCACGGGAGGACGTTGATTAATTTTATCACCCCCACAGGGAATAACACGATGCACGGCCCCAATAATGACATGTGTGAATCTCGTTCAAAATCTCGACCCGGGTTAACTGGAAAATGTGGAGCAAGCATCGAGGGAACGGAAGAGAACCATGTCATGCTGAGCAACTCGCTAAACGAATCAAACAAGCACCATTGGTGTAAAGTGGCTTCATCTAAGTCCCTGCTCGCACACTGAATGCTGAACCCACTTCTCCGGATTCAATGCTGCTCTGTTGCAAAAGGCTTTTGGCAAGGATAGATTGTTTATATTTTCGCCTACTACCATGTGCGCCGGGGGTTTGTGAAGCACGATATGATTAACTCACATTTTATTAAAGATTAAACCACAATCACTATCTCTTAAATCACAATTCTAATGCAAAATCATATCTCTAACTGATAAAATGTACTGACATTTCGGATTGGAACACTGAGATTAAAAATGTTCACTGCATTTATTCATTGACAAATACTAGCAACAGCGATATGATTAAAATTTGATTCCCAACTATTCAGTGCAATATATCTGTAATGGAGAATGTAGACGGTGACTCTAATGGTAATTTGAGTCCAGTGTTTTTTTATTAATTTGGACATTACATCTGCAGTGTCTGCAATATATGATGAGGATATGAAATGGACACTTAACCAGAGTTTTATTTTCGCATAAAACAATTGGAGATCAACCATTTGGTAATAAATCCAGCTGATTGAAACAAGTTGTCGGTCTCAATGTATTTGTTAATTACCCTGGCAATGGGGATTTTGACAAATTCTTAAAAACAGAGTTTGGTAGTTGATTCTGCAGATAACTCTGAAACATTGTGACCTTCTTACAAAATATCATAAATAATCAGTCGTTAAGCCATGGCACTGTATTGACACCGGGAGATTATCGGTTGATCCGTTGACATTGCACGTATCACTTGAGGCTTTCAGCACGGAGATTTTTTCTGACTCAACTCATTGGAACCACCCCAGCAGACCCCCATTTGTGACCCACTTGGACATCTTTGGACTCCCAGTGGCATCGTATGGTGAAATTTGGATTTTGTTTTATGTTATACATTCTCTCAGGCATCCTTTAGACCGCCCGTGTCCAGATGGGTGCCACAAGGCTATCATTAGGTAGTTGGACATCCCTCACTCTACAACATGTCTAAGAACATGTAAAATAAAAGAAAATCCTCTTTTCAACAGGTGCCCAAAGATAATCTTGTGATATGCCTTTCCACAAAATCGGCCGGCAAGCCAGGGTGCCGTGAGGGTAACTGGAGATCATCGGCCACAATTGGGCAGTTTTAAGACGTCGAACGGGTCATCGGGAGCTTTTAGCTGCTACATAAACGTTTCACCGATGTCTTATCACCAAATATCATTTTAAAGTACACGGCAGGGTCCCAGCAGTGTCCAACTGGCGTATCTTAAGATTATATTAGGGCTGCCGGTGGCATTGTATGATGAAAATAAGATTTTTTGTGTTCCCAGACCATCGTCAGGCGTCTCTTAAATATGTTAAATGGTACAGATGTCTTTAGGATATCCTTGGAGTATAGTTATGAATCATAATTTCTCCAAGGGATATCCTACAGACGTTTGATAGATGATGCAGACGTCTTTAGGATATCCTATAGACATCTGTGTCATTGAATGTTGCTGTCATTGAATGTTGCGGCACGTGTACGTGAAAAATATGACCACGGCTACGGCATAGCTCAGATTGTTGCTAATAAACTCTCCGGCGCCCGGGACCCTGTGAGGCCGGCCGATGTTTATTTCCCGGTCGGCACCCTGGGCAAATGTGACTGACATCAGAATGAATTTGGGTCAGAAAATATCCTGGAAACGATAGAAATTTTACGTTGCAGCTTAAAATTCCCGGCGGCCCATACAATGTCTAAAATATGGCCGATAGTAAAGGATAATACCGGTGTCCTTACGGTTCGTGGCCCCGGGGGGGTACTCTCATGATTTTAACCCGCGGAGGCTGGAATGGAACTGAAAACCCCAGAGCCTGAATTAGGGAAATATTCTAGCATTATTGGTACCCTGATTTAGGACTAGCCGAAATATGGTACCCTGATTTAGGACTAGTTGAATTTTTGATACCCTCATTTAGGGATGATGCAGAAGGAGGAGATTTGGAAAAGGGGATTGTGATCCCTGTTTTAGGGAGAAATTTGAAAAACAGCACCCTGTTTTAGGGAAAATGATAAAATATCTTAACCCGGATGGAACTGAAAACCCCAGAGCCTGATTTAGGGAAATATTCTATCATTATTGGTACCCTGATTTAGGACTAGCTGAAATGTTGATACCCTCATTTAGGGATGATGCAGAAGGGGGAGATTTGGAAAGGGGGATTGTGATCCCTGTTTTAGGGAGAAATTTGAAAAACAGTACCCTGTTTTAGGGGAAATGATGAAATATCTTAACCTGTTTTAGGGAAAATATCAGCGAAAAGGACCCTATTTAGCCCAGCTTCCCCGGTAACGCTGACTATGAGAGTACCCCCCCCGGGTTCGTGGCTTGCTCACTGATTTTGCCCCCCCCCCCCCAAAAAAAAAAAAAAAAAAAAAAAAAAAAACATCGCCCCAGATGCCTTCAAATCAGCGCAAATGTGACTTTGTTATATTGTGACCATATTTACACCAAATAGGAAAAAAATGCTCTGCACCAGGATCTGGGACCTGCTGATTCTTACTTCCTGGACGGCATAGACACTAATAACAGTCCAAGGCAGGAAATGAGCTTGCTGATGCCCGGTGTTTGGCTGGAATTCGGACCAAACATCTGGGCAACTGGAAATACGTCATTATTTTCTGGTCGTTGTTTGGTATTTCCCTGTTCTATACTGATGTGAACCAATCAGAGCAATCCTCAATAATCAGTGACGTCGGTCGCCTGCTGCACAAACTTAGCCGACCCCGTTTAAACAAACGAGTCAACCACCTTTACAAGTGTCTCTGGGCGGCGCCTGGTGCAAATGTGACTGAAGCATTATTTTTAGAGGGAAGATACTTAATGTCGTGACTTAGGGATAGGTTTCCTTTGGTTTCCGACATACATGATTAATTTAAAATTGTAAGGTTTTTAAAAGATTCTGATTTCTGCTCAGTGTTTTTACACCATTAATATAATTTGTTGAGGTGGGAGACCGCAGAGACGACCACGCGCTTGGATTGAATTTGATCCTAGACACTCAAGCCGGGCTAATTATTTCTATAAAATGGTCAAAGGAATCTACAATAAACTGGTTTTTAAAATTGGCTTTATTTTCTATCATTGGATTGAATTTGATTCCAGACATGACTCTGCTGCAACACGGTCCCACCTATTTCATCCACTTTTCAACTACCATTGAAAAACAAACCTTTCCAACTTTGTTATCTTTTTGAACTCTCTGCAACTTATCAATTGAAAAAAAATATGATTTATTATTATCGCATTAAACTTGCTTGAAAATATATTTGGAAGTAGATTATAACCGACTTGATATTATTTAATGTGATAACAAGTTTCCATTACTGAATACGGGTGGTGGCAATGAGAATATTGCAAACATAAATGGCTTTGTTTAGCCCCCTCTAGCTACAATCGGATAGAATATACTGATGTACCAAAATCATATTGTTAAATTTGTAAATTTGGACTCTTGTTGTCATGTATATTGAAATTAAAGAAATTTTGATTAAATCTAGTGACAGGAGGTCCAAAGAAGTTGATTGTTAATCTTACATATTAAATGAGATTTAACATGAATGGCTATGAAAAGGGGAGAGAAATATTTCCTGGTGCCTGAAAAGAGTGAATGTCAATGTGGCTCACTTTCGCTACAATCATATGTATACCATAATAATAGAGCCATTTATTTAAGGATACAATTTCAGTGACAATTTCAGTCCCATTAATTTAAGATGAAACATCAGTTGAATGCACAATTCTAATACTATCTCTTGTTACCAACACCTAAGGATACAGTTTCCTTGACATGACTATAAGATGAAATATCAGTTAAAATGCATTTCAGACCATACTAATTTAAACAGCATCTGTTATCTCTTGTTAACATCACCTTCGCGTGTTGGAAGTTTAAAAAAGGAGTCAGATTCGGGTCACATTCATTAATGAAAAGTTGTCAAGTGTATGCTGCAGTTGACACGCTGTTTAACTTAAACATGATTAATGAAATGTGATATAATCTCATCCAGCGTGACATATATTGTCGCCAAATGTAATAGGCTGTCATACTTACAATGTACGAGATACAAACAATCAAAGTCCCCAGGGAACTAAAGTGAAGGAGCATTTCGGGTAAAATTACCAAACTGATAATGATATTTTCAACTTTCATCTTTCATATTCATAAGATACAGTTTGTTGCTCTCTCAAAGATACTACGCCTAGCTATATAAGGCAATTGCACGCTTCCTGAAATGGTCTTTGCATGACTTTATTTCTTCGGCAACCAAGACCAAATATATGAGAATTCTAAAATAGCGAATCAATAGCGAATCATCTGACATGTGTCATAATTGTTCCAAGATTCGTGCAATTCAGTGGTACACAATTTGGTTTATTTTCAATTCGTTTATAATAAAGTATTCCCACATGTCTGCAGTTGATTCCGCCTTTTTCCGCAAGGTTGGTATGTGAGGAAACCATTGTGGAATGGCATAGCATGGGAATCATATCACTGCAACTTTTCTAGGATGTGATGCCTGATAATTCCACTGCTGGAATGACATCATATGTGAATCATATAACTGCAACTTTGTCAGGATGTGGTGCCTGGTAAAACCACTGCTGGAATGACATCATATGTGAATCATGTTACTGCCACTTTGTCAGGATGTGATGCCTGATAATTCCACTGCTGGAATGACATCATATGTGAATCATATAACTGCAACTTTGTCAGGATGTGGTGCCTGGTAAAACCACTGCTGGAATGACATCATATGTGAATCATGTTACTGCAACTTTGTCAGGATGTGATGCCTGGTAAAACCACTGCTGGAATGACATCATATGTGAATCATATAACTGCAACTTTGTCAGGATCTGATGCCTGATAATTCCACTGCTGGAATGACATCATATGTGAATCATATAACTGCAACTTTGTCAGGATGTGGTGCCTGGTAAAACCACTGCTGGAATGACATCATATGTGAATCATGTTACTGCAACTTTGTCAGGATGTGATGCCTGGTAAAATCACTGCTGGAATGACATCATATGTGAATCATATAACTGCAACTTTGTCAGGATCTGATGCCTGATAATTCCACTGCTGGAATGACATCATATGTGAATCATATAACTGCAACTTTGCCAGGATGTGGTGCCTGGTAAAACCACTGCTGGAATGACATCATATGTGAATCATGTTACTGCAACTTTGTCAGGATGTGATGCCTGGTAAAATCACTGCTGGAATGACATCATATGTGAATCATATAACTGCAACTTTGTCAGGATCTGATGCCTGATAATTCCACTGCTGGAATGACATCATATGTGAATCATATAACTGCAACTTTGCCAGGATGTGGTGCCTGGTAAAACCACTGCTGGAACGACATCATATGTGAATCATGTTACTGCAACTTTGTCAGGATGTGATGCCTGGTAAAATCACTGCTGGAATGACATCATATGTGAATCATATAACTGCAACTTTGTCAGGATCTGATGCCTGATAATTCCACTGCTGGAATGACATCATATGTGAATCATATAACTGCAACTTTGTCAGGATGTGGTGCCTGGTAAAACCACTGCTGGAATGACATCATATGTGAATCATATGAGCGCAACATTGCCAATAATATAAAATTACACTTTATTCTACACCCACAGTCTACCAAGACAATGGTTATCGCGAGTATGGTTGGATGTCTCATTAGTTATAACTATCTTAACTAAAAATGGATTGTCATCAATCAAATATATTAAGACAATGGGTACTGTTGATTTGGATCATTGGGTGAATTTACATCTTATTTTCCAGATATGCACATTTAAATATGAACGGACTTCCACGTATATGTCATATTCACACGATTTCTATTAAAAAAAGGTTATCGTTCATTGTTCTTGTTTAAAAAACTCAACATGGATAAATAGGGAAACCATTTTACAGCGGCTCCGTGAATGGCAGCAGGTGTTTTATGCTGGCGAGGATCTCAGGTCGTGCCATCTCTTATCTTGCTCCCAGGGGAAGTAGCCGACCTGTCCGGAAGCACCAGTACATCAAACTATTATCACAAACCCCATGACCAAAACGTCATGAGCGCCAAGTCCGCGCCAAGTCCGGGTTTTTATTTCGTATATCTAAATAAGGAAAATTTCCAAGTCTGAGCGAATTAAGGCAGGGTATGTTAAGTAACCCTCACCACAAACATTCTGGATCCGCCACTGCATGTAGACATATATGAAGAATCCTGTAGATATTCATTGGCAACAAAGTCAAAGTGTACAGTAGTTTAACTGAACTGTGACGTAATTACAGATTGTGATGTATATAAATGCAGGACAAGTGGACGTGCAGTCAGATCACACATTACTTTGTCCTCAGTTTATCATTTTATGGACACCTTCCATCGCGTAACGACAATGGTGATGAGACAAATTATTCTTGATAAACCCATCACGGCGTAACCCATCACGGCGTGTCAAAGAAATCTGCATTAAGCTGGTTTATAAAATGGACCATATGGATTATATAGTGCATTCACATTTCCTGAATATCCACCATCGTTAACATTCTATAAAAAGAACGGATCGTACCTGAAAAAAAAACGTAATGGCTATTTAATAACATTGATGTATGGTTGTAAATTTTGCAGGATATTTTGCTTTTGTCAATATAAGGAGACTGATTATTGTCATTAGCAGGGCGAATGGTATGGGAGATGTAAAATTACCTCTGATCTGTCTGCCGTGTGTAGCATGTAGCCATAGGAGCACGTGACTAAAAACCTGAAGCATGCAACCGGATGTCACGTGCGGGGTGCCAATCTGAAAACTGCTGACCTGCCAATGTTTCCGCGATAGAACTGTCTATTTAATATACACAAACATCTGCTTCGATTCCTTCTAGTTCATTTCAATTTGACAAAAAATACCCACTTTTGTCAATGTCTCATAATTGAAATTTTTAAAATTAAATTACTGTTATCATTAAAATGTCACTTGCAAATATAATCCAGCACCACAGAGAATAACTTCTCTATTTCATTTTAATTTGTTCACAAGGCATATTAACTCAGGATTTTTCACACTCCATCTTTTATGATTATCATCGCTAATTTCTTTGAATAACTAACTCTAAATTCTTTTGTAATATCAACAGATCAATTCAATTCGTATTTGTATTTACTTTGGTCATGACATGATCTTGAATCTGGCCAACATCGAAGCGAACATTATATACAATTCAAACAGACAGAAGATCACACGAAACGCCCATACATGACAGTAGAAAATGATATCAGTCTTCCCGGATTTGCCTTTGTCTTGTGGCTGAATTGTGTGAGGTGTGCCCGTAATTAAAAAGCCAGGAAGCCGTAGGCAAAATTACCTCCTTAATCATTGCCTAACAGATTCTCCAGACATGTCGCATGACAGTCTGTCCACGTGACAAACTCGCGCCTGTAAGATAGGCCTCGGTATCGTAGGAATCCAACTATCCTTTAAAGTTAACCCACCTGTTATATTTCAGCATACACGTTTGGGACAAAACACTCACTTACAAACAAATATATATACCTCATCGTATAACATGCCATAAAGAGACAAAATAGCTTTCTTCAAGTTATTCATCACCAACCCTATTTTCAACATTGATATTTGATTCAATAATGTGTCAGAGGAAATATCAACGAACTGTTAACTAACAGTGAAGAAAACGTTAATAAAAGATTCGCTTCTATAAATCTATATAAACTAGTGTTGGTTACCAGTTATATACGTCACTCAACATCCCTGATATACATGTAGTTTTAAAAAGTTTAACGAACTATAAGCTCTATAGAATATCATTGATCAAATTAAAGGTATCTTTATTTACTTCTTCGAATATGGCCTGGAAAAAAGACATAATAAAACCACAGAATATGACTGGCCCATGGCCAACAGCAAGTTGCTGTGACGGTGGTGTGATCTGTCCTTTGTCACTATGTAAGTTAGTCATTTACAGCCAACCTAAGTGAAACCCAAGCTAATCATGTCGGACAGTCTCGTCTGCTGCCTTGCCTTGACGGCCAATCTGGCAAAGTCACGTGATCAATTTCTTCTTCTAGTTATGTCATTCTTGGACGAGCAAAAATACCCTGGTGACCATGTGGGTGAGACATATTAACATATGCAGACTCCTTTTTATTTGTTTCCATGGTCCAGTGCTCTTTCTTTACCAGATATTAGACCTCTGCCTATATTGGGCCGAAAAGTGACGATCAATGTGTCTGTTAAAATATAAAATAAATTGATTACATTCCTCTTGTAGTAAAATCCCATTTAGTATATCAAAAATCAATCACACCAAATGTTTCTGTGATGAGAGTTTTCTACTTTAATTATGAATAGGAACATGTGATAGTTTACTTTCAATTTTGAAATTGAGACCCGGTGTCGTGCGGTGAATGTGCATGTTGTCTTATATTCATCACGAAAAAACGTGTAGATGTTTTCATCATTCTGGTTTTAATTAAGGGCAAAGTTTCTTCATCTTTGACAGCATTGCATGATATTTAATACTTAGAGAACATCAAAACATATTAAATATTTTTTCTTATAATAATTATCACTAGTACTGCTTTATTCTGGCATCGTATTAGTTTGCAGTCTCCATATGGTTAAAATATGACGAGAGAAGAGCATAGAAAGTGTATTCAGTCTGAGATCAGATCAAATGAGAGGCTTACAGAGATATATTATGACTCAAGCCAGGTTAAAGCATGTCCTGTCTCATATATCGTTTCTAAATATATTGATCGAAGATTTCTTTAAAATCATTGAACGAATCCCATTTATAAATCAAAGGACTTAGCATTGTGCATAAAGACGACTGAAACTACATATAGGACCATGACATTCTAAAGGAATATATATCATAGACAAATCAAACCTTGTACGATACAGGAAACCAAATAGAAAGTGTTTTGGCAGTATGGTTTTAAGGATATCATTTAAATTACCAATCCTCAATGCTCGACTTTCAACAATTGTGTTCCACCCGATGTCATGTACAATGCATTCTGGGATAGGTTTGTAGAAATGACAGCTATTATGATGACTACCATTTTGTGTGCTGCGAAGGGAATATATTAACATTCTGATAATAGATGCATGTATAGAAATAAAACTTATCAGTTTGGAAATCATGAAAAGAATAGAAAGACTTAAATGACATGCTAATCAACATCTCAACAAGCTTGCACGACTAAAAGGTTTCCATGTGTGACAGATTCTAACACACCAGGTGGCAGCATGGCCTATTCGAGCAGTGAGAATTGTCCTGCTGATGCATTAATGTTTTGCTTTTTTGTTGTTTATGATATGCATACCAACTGTGGAGAAACAAAACTTTGGGTTTAGAAAATGGTAAAGTAAAACCAAATGAACCCAGCCTCAATTCCACGATTTCATACAAATGTTCCTTTTCTGTTTTAGGTTGGCGTTTTGGTGCTATCATGTGCAAGGCCACACCGTTTCTGCAAGGGGTGGCAGTCAGCGCCTCAGTCAGTACACTCACTGCTATCTCCGTAGACAGGTGTGTATCTTTACTCTAATATTGCCCTCTGGTCCCTTCATTCCATATTTAATATTATTTCAATACAATCCAATATATTATTACCACAGATACAATCAATCTAGAAAAATATCACATATATTTTTATATTCCTGATTGTTCAATAGAAAGTATAGCAATAACAATAGCATTCTACGTAGAGGTCATCTTTGTCTTATAGGCCCCTTCCCAAATGCCATTTGTAATGAATAGTTTGAGAGATATTTTACAGTTTTGAGATGTAGTTTTTACCTGGCAATTAGAATTCTTACAAACACTGATATGTAAATTATCATAACACTTATCACATGACAAAAACAATTCAAACGAAATGAAATTTCCATTCATAAATGTGTTTGGCAGTTGGCTAACCACAACTCAGAGCTTACAATAGGTTATTGCACAAAACAGTAAATTAGACAAAGCATACGATTGACATGGAGAAGTATGCTCAATAATACTATTGCCAATGATAGATACAGAATTGGAGCACCAGGAATACATATTAAAGGCAGTTTCGAAAATATGGAGAAGTTAAAATGTAAAGATTATCATTTACATGTTAACTAATAATGTTAACTTATAATAAATAATAATAATAATAATAATAATAATAATAATAATAATAATAATAATAATAATAATAATAATAATAATAATAATAATAATAATAATAATAATAATAATAATAATAATAATAATAATAATAATAATAATAATAATAATAATAATAATAATAATAATAATAATAATAATAATAATAATAATAATAATAATAATAATAATAATAATAATAATAATAATAATAATAATAATAATAATAATAATAATAATAATAATAATAATAATAATAATAATAATAATAATAACAACAACAATAACAATAACAATAACAATAATAATATAATGTTTGGTACTTTGGAAATGTTTCTTTAAATGTGGTACAGTGATAAATGAAGATTAGTCAATGGAAATGACAAAGACATCTATGAGTATTGAGTACATTTGAAATTTAAGTTAGAGATAAAAAAAAAAGCGTCAGTACATTTAAAATCTAACTTTAAGTCAGAAAAAACTATGTCAACCATATGCAACAATTTTTAACAAATATAACTTTATACATGAAGCACCTTGAAACATGCAACTTTAAATACATTAATAAGAACAGAACATTTGTTCTATGTATTCTGAAACCTTTATAAGCAAAAAATAAATAATTATTATAATAATTAAAAATTATAAGCAATAAAAGACGTTGACCTTATATGTAAGAATATGAAGATATTAAAGATTTTGATTGAAGATAAGTATGAAAAATCAAAATGGCTAATAAAAAAACAACCCATAACAGGTACAAATAATGTCATCTAGTGATAATATAAAATGTATGTTTGATTAAAGCTGGCAGAAAAAGAGATAGCAAACTGGGCAGAGTCTCTTGACCATTTAAGGATGTTTCTTTATGTTGCAGGTACCTTGCCATTTGTTACACGCTGGAGTTTCGGATGTCTCGCAAGATGGCTCGCATATTCATTATAGTGATCTGGAGTCTCGCCTGTATTCTCTGGACTCCCATTGCCATATTCTTCAAGCAGGTAGACATATCCACTGAATGGCAGAACTTGTATGTCTGTGAGCAACAGTGGCCTAACCACAATGGCACGGCAATGGCGTATGAGAGTGGCTTTTTTCTTGGAGTTTTCCTTTCTTGCTACACAGTTCCTTTAATTCTAATATCTGTGTGTTACATTCTAATTGCTCTGCGGGTATGGCACAGAGATGCTCCCGGAATTGCCAACACATCTCAAGCAATATACAGATCCAAAGTCAAAGTTCTCAAGATGCTGGTTGTTGTTGTTATCGTCTTCGCTTTTTCGTGGCTGCCTCTCTATGCTTTCAACTTGAGACGCTACTTTGGTCCGCCTTTGGACTCATCAACATTTGAATTCCAGTTTTTCACTCAAATATATCTGCCCATAGTACAGTGGCTTGGGATATGCAATTCTTGTGTCAACCCCATCATATACTGTTTCTTTAGCAAAAAGTTCCGTCGTGGATTCCAGGAGTTTATTCACTGCTGTAAAAAGTCCCAAGGAAATGCTTATTTTCTACATAACTCCAGCACTTTATATCGCACTGTGAATGATGGAAATGGGCACACTATGTATACCAGCATAAAAAATGCCATTCCCATGAATGATAAAAAACTGGAATCAGAGGATACCACGTGCTTCTGATCAACATACCATGTATGACGGAGACAAGTATCATATGAAAGACCGTACGAAAGGAAGATCATCATATTGAATTACAAAAAATTAATATACTCCCCGAGGAAGGGATAGGCCGGCGGTGTATTTGTAATAAGTTGAGAAGTTTCTTCAGTGTAAATGTATTAAGTTGGATGACTCTTGAATAATGCAATCGATGGAGAAATATAACTGTGTACATAGTTGAATGACTTTGAATCATCGTTGAAATGGGGAAATATAATTTATGACTGAATTTACGTTTCTGAAATAATGCGTTCAGTGGAAAAGATCTGTAGGTACACTTAAATAAAATAACTGAGTCAGATCCTGAATCATTGAATTCGGGGGAAATACGCCTTCCGCGTGGATGTACTCATGAGTGATTCTAAATCAATGCATTCAGCGATATAGATATAACTTTTTTGTTCATGTACTAAAATATGTGACAATTATTATACCCGGTCATGAAATATAACTCCTGGGTAAAGATAAGAATGCATACAGATTAAGAGAAATACATTTTGTCTATTGCTCGGAGCAGAACATATATTTCTGATTGAAACGCCAGCCAAACAATGTAATCACGAACTTATCAAGGTTCGTGTGCATATAGTGTGCATAAACACTCATGACTAACAAACTAAATGTTAATATTTTGGGAATTATTTTAACAAAAATCAATATTTTGAATTATTGCACTTCATGTATGTACATTAAATAGTCATAATTGGCAAATTGAAGATCAATGGACAATCGATGCATTCACAAGATCTTTTTTGAAAAACAAATATTGCTGGTGATAAAGTATATTGGAACGTCAGCATCCATGACATAGCCTGATATATAATATATTATTTAGACATACGATCACATTTGATTGCAAACACTATCTTGTATACTCAATATGCAGTATTCTAATCGTTTTCAGATTAACTCACACGTGGGGCATACGCTGCAGATCTGTAAAGTAAAGTCAATATTTTTATATGGCAATCGTACGTGCTTTCCTGTTTCCCCTTGTACAGTATATAATATCAATGGTACAAATTAAATGAAATAGTTATTGCTATTTTAAATTATAGTTATTGTTATTTTAAATTATAGTAATTCATGATTGTGTGCTCTTTTAAAATGTAAAATGTTCTGATACTGCTTAATAAGAGTAGACTTGATAGGAGAAAACAAACCTATAGACCAAATTACATATTATGTTCAGGTAAGTCAATTACTGGCCTGACAGATACCAAACAAATCCTGGACGAGTCAAAAGTGAATATATCTCTAACCACGTCACTGTGATTTGCAGAATATAGACCACAGTCAGTCATATTGACTGGGACCCTCCGTTAGTTCCAATAAATAGTATCGAAGAGACATTTTTGTCATCTTGTCATGCATTATATAAAATTAACCATTCAATTTAGAGAAAACATTCAGGTCCAGACTGTTGTTTATTAAATATTTACGAAGCAGGCCGCCAAATATTTCCTGGGGACTCTAATGATATACCTTCTATGGGAAGGTAGAGCTCAGTGCTTTCCAATATATAAGGTAAATAAAGAGAGGCAAATATGGCTTGTGGCCGGCGGCCTGATATTTCTAAATTTTGTTCAAGCGTGTTTGATCAAATCTTTCTGGCTGATTTCATCTATTATATGCATATATATATATATATATATATATATATATATATATATATATATATATATATATATATATATATATATATATATATATATATATATATATATATATATATATATATATATATATATATATATATATATATATATATATATATATATATATATATATATATATATATATATATATATGAAATCTCCCAGAATGTTTTGATAAAAACATGAAGAGCATGCCTTGTATAAAAAGTCTAAACATTAAAAACATACATAGTATCATGTAATTTGTATTTAGTCTCTACATTGGTTTGCATACTATATTTTTATTTTGTAAACAAAGTTTTCAACAGTAGACAGTGTCCAAGATAATCGTGTCAGGTCATATCATTGTAAATGGTACATATTTCTCACATTGTTTAGAAATAAATTTATCACAAAACGTGTATTTTCCGAGTGGTTGTTATTATTTATTTATAATAGTTTTGCAATCTTATAAAGGAAAAGAACTTTGGAATAATGAAAACCACCATAATTTGAGTGTCAAGGAAATTTGATGTCATTTAGGAACAATTATATCTTATCTTACCATGACATTGATTCCAATGACAACTATCCAACAAGGGACTAATAATTAATAATTTTGCTTGACATTGAAATATGGCTGTTTGTAAATGGTGATGAAATTAAATTTCAAATGATTCAATCCAATTAAAATTTATGTCGACATTAAAATATGGGAGAGTGCAGACTAAACTATGCTGATGATGCAACCATTTCACAATGCCACACATGACAGTTCATTTACAAAATGAATCCACTTTCAAGAATATATGTGTTCTTTTTTAAAGGATTTATACAATTATCTGTTCAGCACTTGACGCTTCAAGATGGTGTTCTGCTGGGAATATATCACATGTTCTTGCCTTATAAATCTTATTATACATGGACACTATACCTCCCTTCATTATGATAATACCTTTCCTATGAACATTTCTGGTGCAAAGATTCACAAAAGGAAGAGCTTCTAAACATGGTGTTAACATAGACGCAAACATGGTGTTAAAATAAAAACATACTTTTAAATCTATATCCTCTGTTTGTGGCATTCATAGTGCAAAATTACATCTTTTCTTGCCAAGTTTCCCAGTGTATTCCAAGCAGCCATTTATATGTTGGATCCCTCTATTATCACCAGACTCGATGGTGTAATGACTGCCCTTTTCTCTTTCAGGGATACCAATATGTAATCCTATAATTATAATCGTTGGCAAATATCATCAGATTAACACCCGTGGTTGCAAATATTTACAAATAATGTTAACCAATGGCGAAGATGACACGAGTTTTGAAGAAAGCAGGGGTCAGCACCCATCACCAATTGACCAACACCAGGTGGCGCATCAGATAGTACACCTTATAACACATTCCAAAATGATATTGGTCATCAGAAAACATTGGGGAAAGGGTTTTAGTTTTCATTATTTATTATTTTAAAGGTTTAGAACAATGGTGTATTTAACTAAGTATGGCATGTTATTAGCTCGCTGATTCCTAAGAGATGTTTTATTCAACCAGATGTAAATCAGTAGATCAGTAGTTATTCTCTTAAATACATTTGCATCTCTCACATGCATATACTAATTATGAATAGGTTTGACGTAAATGATAATTCTGACATAGTGAGCCTATATTTCTAGGCTTTTGGGGTGCCTGTTAATCACATTCTGTATAGCCTTATCGACCGCCACATTACTCACATTCTCAAGGCACATATCACTCCAGAATCTGATATCAGATTATTATTATAAAAACAAACAGGATAAACTTAAGACGCACAAGAGGTATTTGAATATTGAATTTGATCATTTATATCCTTTGGATAAGTAGAAGTAGTGGGTATTTGGTAACGCAATAGAAGATGTTTCCCTTTCTCAATTATGAAGAATTCAGGGAAGTGACAGATGTTTTTTTTTTTCACCAGGTGGCACTAAAACTACTTTTGAAAACGGCAAGTCATGTGTGCTCAGTTGTGTGTAGTCTATTATCTAGCTGAATGATATTATAATAGGTTATTAAGAGGAGATACAGATGTTTAGTGACCAAATATTGTTTGGAATTTATGAATGGTCATTTATACAGAATCACTAATTTGTAAGTTGTGAAAAATCTAAATTTTTTGGGAAAAAGTTGTTTGCATGATCCAGGTTGTCTCCCATGATTTCTGTCACTCCTCCCACCATGCCAAAACTTATGAAAGTAAATTTAACACCTTTATACATATCTCTTCTCGTCCAAGGTTGTTATTATAGTTGGCATTTCCCAATTCCATACAAGGACAGGAATAAGAAAGTCTACATACATCGTGGCTTAATCAATGCTTCTATATTATGCTCAACTTGTCGTTACATAAAATTGCATAGCGTTCAATCTGAATCACCTTGGTACACATACAAAATAACCACAGCCAAGAAGACATCGTAAATGTTTTGATCAAATGTTGCTACCTGTCATAATGGAAAATGCCAAACACTCGTAGAGACCTCAATAGTGGTTACATGCTGGAACCACAGAGTATTAGACACTTTACGCAAACCAAATTATCCATCGATATGTCTCTAATAATTATGTTCCTTTTATGCCAAGAATAGAAGAAACACTCTAGTTATATATCTGTCAAATTGGTATCTAATTATTGAAAGTATTAATTCAACACTATCGCATTACATACGATAACAAAACATATTCCGACCTCTATATTTGTTCAATTCACCATTGTAACTTCAAGAACTGAATACAATTGGTATAATTGGAGGAATTATTTCAAAGCTATCGCCTTACGTACATTTACAAATCATATTTCTCCTTTCACTTGTCACCATTGTAACTAAATGCATTCAAACTATCAATTTGCGGCATTTATGACTTGTGTGTGAATTTAATTAATTCTAAAATGTTAAAGCTTTCTTGAAATAAGATTTTCATGCACTTTTCCCTTACATAATATCAATGTTTACACCGTAAATGTTTTGATCAAATGTTGCTACCTGTCATAATGGAAAATGCCAAACACTCGTTGAGACCTCAATAGTGGTTACATGCTGGAACCACAGAGCACTAGACACTTTACGCAAACCAAATTATCCATCAATATGTCTCTAATAATTATGTTCCTTTTATGCCAAGAATAGAGGAAACACTCTAGGTATATATCTGTCAAATTGGCATTTAATTTAGCATATATCACATGTGGCTTTCTCTCTCAGAAGCTCTACTATTGGGATTATATTTGGGTTATAAGCACCAATTCATCAATATATCGATTTTTCATTGGACTTCCAGTTAAAATATAGTATTTTTGTCAGTATTAAAGCATGACAAAATTGAACTAAAGAATTTGCCCCTTGGTTAATGATTCTATATTATATAAAGTAATGTATCTTTGTCTGAGATGAAAGGGATAAAGAACGCGAGAATAAGAGTTCTCGCGTTCTTGCAGTTCCATAAATGGGATTCATATTCAAGTAGGATAGAGTTTAAGTCAGATAATAATCTTCAGATTCCGTAAACCATTTAACAACATCCTCCTCACCAAAGTAATTAATATAATCATGATTTCACTACTGCCCTCTTTTGCAATCTAAAAATTATCATTTTGTTACACAATACAGAGCGCCGCACAGAGCACACATAATCAATAGTTGGTAGATTAGCACAGTAGATTTAAAGCGGCTGTTTGAGCTCACGATTGCAGTTAAACATTTCATAAAAAAAAAATGATCAACATAATATATGATAAGTTTTGAAGGTCTTTATTTTAATTTGATCCAGGTGCTTGATGGCATATGTGATATATGAAGTGATGCACTCTTATAAGATGGATTCCTCCACAAGACACTAATCACCAAAAACAGAACTGAAACAGAAATGAAGAACATAACAGGACAAAATACCAGTGGATTATTTCCATCTATTCCATGGGAGTTCACAGTTGCAACTGGTATCTGGACCTATGCTCCACTTATTTTACTTTTAACAGGTGTTATTGGTAATATGTTATCCTTTATTGTATTCAGTAGGAATATATTATCTCAGTCTGTTTCAAGTCTACTTTTCAGGGCCCTGGCAGTGGTTGACAGTTTGTTTCTTTTCATCACTTGTCCTTTCTTATTTCTACGATCTGCGTTTGTCTGGGATTTGAAACTGCAACACCAGGTTCTCTGTGCCGGGCATACTGTTCTACTCCTCTTCTTCAAAGATTGTTCAGGCTGGATTCTCGCCTCTGTTGCAGTGGAAAGAGCTATTGGTGTCATCTTGCCTCATAAACATAACATCATTTTTACCAAATATCGAGCTAAGTGTCTTATTTCATTAATCTTGTGTGTCTTATTTGCCTTGAATTCTTACTGGTTTGTTGGCTTAGAAATCATATCCACAAACAATCAAACATTCTGCATGGAAAAACCATCATACTTCAATGAATATATTTGGCCATATATGGACATGACAAAATATTGCATTATTCCTTTTTCTGTGATTTTGGTGTGTAACATCCTGATAATCTACAAAGTTTCACAGTCTGTGCGCATGAGACAAAGTGTGGTGGCAAGCTCTCACAATGCAGACTCCAATGTGACACAGATGTCAGCCATCTTAGTGTTAGTGTCAATGGTATATCTAATATGTACCTTACCCACCATAACCTACAGACTTATTAATCTATCAACTGCTTATTTACTTGTAGGCAAAAACATTAAAGAGGCCGGACAAATATTTCTTTTCTTTACATTAATGACTGTATTGGCCCTGATAAACAGCACTGTCAACATTTGGATGTACTGTATCGGAGGATCCACGTTTCGCCGAGAATTACTAAATTTTTTCCACAGAAAATGATTTCCATGTAAAAAATATTGACAGATATTGTAGTGGTTATGGTTATTTAATAACCGGAATGAACAAAATCCAACAAGTCATTTATTTCACTTTCTCATTGTTTTCAATTTTACAGCTTCCTTACAAAATTCACTATTTCCAAAAAAAATTCTAAAATATGAATCTAATGTATTCTTGACTAAAAATAACTCATTTGTATTTCTACTGATATCAAAAATATGTGTTGGAAGATGCACAAATGAGGATATGATTATTATGCTATTGGCTTAGGAGGGACAGGTGAGGTTTCTGAAACAATACAAATTATGATATGTTTCAAATAAATATTGGTCACAAACATTGGCCCAAGCATTATCCATTTTTCCACATTTTGATATATTTAAGTTCTCAGAGTGTTTTTCCAGCTTAACTGCCAGAAAGCACAGTTTCCACTGTCAGAAATGTTCTCGCTGCCAGATAAGCAAGATAAGTCTGTCTGCTGCCAGATAGGTCTGTTTCTGCCGGGTATATCTGTCTCTGCTGCACTCTCGGTAAAAACTGTCCAAAGTATACACATAATGGGGTATAGATAAGGCCAGCGCCTGCTAATTACTGATTAAGATAATCACAATTTCCCAAGTAAACACTCCAGGCCCGTTCCTCTACATGTGTATTCACTATACGCTAAAATCAACTATTTTGTGTTGTGCTCATAAACCTATAGTTGAGATAACTTTATTGCAATTATAATTGCGTTGGAATGTATTTTCATTGTATATTTGATGCTAACATCAAACAGGACATTCATTGTGTGTATTCCTTTATTTACATGTCAAAGTTGCGCACATTTTCGTGTATAGTGAAATAATCACTCAACAAACAAGGGATATGAGCCTGTCTCTGGGGGATTACTGGCTTTTATTGTTGAAATGCAAACTTGAATCTAAGTCCATGTTGTCAGAGTTATATGCATGTCTGACACTATTATGTCCAAAGAAGAACAAAGTTAGTTTGTGATGCCAGAATAGCAGCTTGGAGTCAGAGATGTCAAAGTGCTATCAGCTTGGCGAGCAGATCTTCCTCCCTGCCTGGCAGCAGGCTTGAGGCCCACACACTGGCGGGCCACGCGGGCCTGATTGGCTGCATGTGCTGGGAGCGTGGGGGTGCCTGGCTGGCCCTGACCTACTTGGCACGTGACCCAGTTTCCCGCCATCCTGCAGTTTGAAAGATGGGGCAGTTTGAAAGATGGGGCACAATCTCTGAAAAGAAACACAAGCAGTTTATCCACAACAGGAACATGTTCACAGACCAAGATCTCGCCTGTATGAGGGACACTCTGGGGGTAAGTACACATAGAATCTGTGTTGCAAATGATTGAATGTTATCATGAAAACGTATGCTTGGAATCTTTGAGTTTCACAACGTTCAGCAAGCTCAAAGCTCTCAAATCACCCTGTGTAAGAGCCACCAGGGGGCATCATTTTGTCCTTTGCTTTCACAAAGATCACAGGTCATACTCATAGATGAATTTAAGGCAGTTCTGTAAGTGTAAGCAAAGATTGTAATTTCTCAATGTTATTTACATCATTTTCTTATATTTATACGATTATCAAACTTTTATATAGACATGCCCGGCAGGATGAGGAGCCAGACTGACTACCAGCAGCTCAGCTCTACTCTCTACCTTCAGTACCCAAGCATCAAGAGGCAGGGACCTAAACCCTGGGTAAGATTATAGATACATGTAAATTCTGTATAACAATGCTTGACAATAAAGACAAGTAATTCTGGTGTGAATTTCAAAGATTTACTGGGAATGATCATTTATTGATAGTTGTGTGACATTTCTCTTTCCAGAGTCTTCTGATGAGCGATGTCAGCAGAAAGATGCGGAACACCCGAGCTGGCAGAAAGAGGAAGAGCCTCGACACACACCAGTCACCCCAGACTCCGGTCGCCAAGTCCAAGAGCCTGATGTCGAGTCGGTCATGTGCGCCTACAATACTGGATGTGGAGCTTCCAAAGGAGGAGTACGAGGAGCACCTGACCACAAAACAGAAAACAGTATTACTATTAGATTATTATTTTTGTAATGAAGAAAATATTAGCATTGTGAAGTGATCATGTAAGATATAGTGGTATATGAAATGGTATCAATATATTTTTAGCTCTGGTGTAAATGATGATTGAGAAAATGTTTAATGTAGACACATTTATGTGAGCATAAAATGATTTCAATAAACACATTTTTACAACTAAACATGTTTTTGTGTTTAAAAACTGTGACAGGCCATTAAACACTATTTTGGGTATAAATTTTAGACACATTTTAGTGTCTAATTTAAAATGTTTTCCCTAAACATCTACGCACATATATGTGAATAAAAACTGTGACACATTTTGTGTTTAATATTTAGACACTTTTTTCTGAGTGTGCCAGGTATATCTGTATCTGCTACCAGATAAGTCTATCTCTACTGCCAGATAGGTCTTTCTGCTGCCAGACAGATATCTCTGCTGCCAGATAGCTTTGTCTCTGCTCTCAGATAAGTCTGTCCCTGCTGTCAGATAGGTCTCTGCCAGATAGATAGCTCTGTCTCTGCCGCCAGATAGCTCTGTCTCTGCCGCCAGATAGCTCTGTCTCTGCCAGATAGATAGCTCTGTCTCTGCCAGATAGATAGCTCTGTCTCTGCCGCCAGATAGCTCTGTCTCTGCCGCCAGATAGCTCTGTCTCTGCCGCCAGATAGCTCTGTCTCTGCTGCCAGATACCTCTGTCTCTGCCAGATAGATCTCAGATAAGGTTTCTTTATCTCCTCAGTGAATTATTTATTCCAAGTTAAAGTTTTAATATTGTAATTGCAAAGCTGTTAATTTAAATCAAATCATTATGTGTAAAGAATATTTCCAATATTTAAATATAAGATATAAGCTGATTGTTTATTGATGTAAATCACCAGGAAAACACACCAATGCAGTGTCATACTTATGAAAATTGGTACCAGTATATTTACAACTTACTTAAAATTTACTTTCCTGTTTATGCTTGGATAAGCTTGTTTACCTCAATAAATATTTTACTGATAACTGATAATTAATGGCTATACATTAAACTGATATGCATGTTTAAACAGATAAACACTCATAAACCTGAACAGTAAATCTGGAGAACATTTGCTAACTAGCATACACACCACTGTTTATATAAGGTTATATGACCTATCCTTTTTGTGTATATCAGTTTATATTCAAATTATAGAACTGAAGAGTATATTGGTTGACCTTTCATATCTGGCACTTTTAGACTTTAACTGGTCCTTGTCTGAAAACATGTTTTCCTGAAAGTGAAAAAAAAATGCAAGTGATATTAAGTTATTTTATTCCAAATTAGTATGTGACATTTTCTATCAGGCTCTGTTTTAGAATATTCCACTGGTAAAAGGTCATTGACCTTGCCTGACAAAACGTTATTGGCCTTGCTTGATAAACGATCATTACCCTTGCCTAAAATATCCAAAAGTTAGGTAGATTTTCATTTCTATATTTTCTAATGGCATGCAATCATTTTAATTCAGTCCCTTATTAGAAAAGGTCATTGACCTTGCTAATTAATGAACTCCTCTGAACGAAAACAATAATACAATTGACACACCAATGTGTATATCCTTGAATGTATCCATTTGATGTTTCATATTGTAAGAACATGCACCATGCACAGACTTGTAAAAGGTCACTGTCCTTGCTTGTAATCAAGTTGTTCTGAAGAGAAACAAAAAATGAAAGAGGCACTTGGAAGTATTATAATCAGTTTATTTCTTGCTTAATATGCATCTATTTTTTCACTGGCTCCCTTCTAAAAAAAGCACAGAAACTGTTAAAAGGTCATTGGCCTTCAATTTTTATTAGTTATTGACCTTACCTGGAAACAAACAGAAATAATATAAAGCAAGAAAATCCTTAAAAGGTGTGTGACCTCTAAACTGATATGCATGTTTAAACAGATAAACACTCATAAACCTGAACAGTAAATCTGGAGAACATTTGCTAACTAGCATACACACCACTGTTTATATAAGGTTATATGACCTATCCTTTTTGTGTATATCAGTTTATATTCAAATTATAGAACTGAAGAGTATATTGGTTGACCTTTCATATCTGGCACTTTTAGACTTTAACTGGTCCTTGTCTGAAAACATGTTTTCCTGAAAGTGAAAAAAAATGCAAGTGATATTAAGTTATTTTATTCCAAATTAGTATGTGACATTTTCTATCAGGCTCTGTTTTAGAATATTCCACTGGTAAAAGGTCATTGACCTTGCCTGACAAAACGTTATTGGCCTTGCTTGATAAACGATCATTACCCTTGCCTAAAATATCCAAAAGTTAGGTAGATTTTCATTTCTATATTTTCTAATGGCATGCAATCATTTTAATTCAGTCCCTTATTAGAAAAGGTCATTGACCTTGCTAATTAATGAACTCCTCTGAACGAAAACAATAATACAATTGACACACCAATGTGTATATCCTTGAATGTATCCATTTGATGTTTCATATTGTAAGAACATGCACCATGCACAGACTTGTAAAAGGTCACTGTCCTTGCTTGTAATCAAGTTGTTCTGAAGAGAAACAAAAAATGAAAGAGGCACTTGGAAGTATTATAATCAGTTTATTTCTTGCTTAATATGCATCTATTTTTTCACTGGCTCCCTTCTAAAAAAAGCACAGAAACTGTTAAAAGGTCATTGGCCTTCAATTTTTATTAGTTATTGACCTTACCTGGAAACAAACAGAAATAATATAAAGCAAGAAAATCCTTAAAAGGTGTGTGACCTCTTTTGGTTTTGAAAACTGGCAAAAGGTCATTGAGAACCGGTAAAAGGTCATTGATTTTGTTTATTGACAAGTTGTCTTAAAAACAAATGAAAGGGACATTTCTTTCAATTGCACGTGGTGTGTTTTAATGGGTTCCTCTTCAAAAGTACAATTATCCTAGATGCCAGTTTAAATATGTCTTTCCTTTGCAAAAACCTTGTGAGGCTTGTGCTACATGTGTCAGCCTCTTGCTGGATGGTGGTTAGCATCCTGTGTAAACATTTTTATCAGATAAGGATTAAAATCCTTGTTGGGATATTGGGTGAACAAATGTTTTATCAGCCGAGGACACAAAGGACGAATAGCTGTTTTCCTGCCACCATGCCTGTCAACCCCCAATCAAAAGGACTGTACCTGTCCAAGGTCTTATATACCTACCTTCAGAGAATCAACTAGAAAATGGTTAGATTTAAATGAGAGATGAGTTATAGATACCTGTTTCTTTTGATCTATTTGTCTAACTATTGATATCATCTTAGACAAACGCATTTTTGGAAAATTTTAGTCTATAAATTTAACTATTTGTGTGATTTACCAGTGAGATGGTCAAACCATACTATTCACTGTGGATCAGTGGATAAGACATCTGTCTCTCATGCTGAAGGTCTGGTGTTCAATTCCCAGTGGGAACAAATTTATTTTTGGGGTTTTTTTTTGGTTTTTCATGCTGAATCTCAAATCTTCATTTTAAAGTTTTATTGTAGCAATATGCACATCGGAAAATACAGAATTGAAGCATTTTTTGTTTTGATTGAAATTATATAAATAATGACATTATACAATAAACAAACGTGAAATCTTCATGTTATGATCTTCTTTTAGCAATATGAGAGTCAGAACACATAAAATGTTGTTTTATTATTATTATATTTTTATTTTATTTGTTTATATTATTTATTTATTTATTTATTGCAAATGGAGAAATACAAAAAAAATAAATAAAATGTCTTTATACAGAAAACAAAGATGGAATCAAAATATTTGATGCAGAAAACAAATATGAAATCTTTATATTCTGCTTTTATACAAGTTCAGACAAAAGAAATTATAACATGGACCCAATTTCAAGATTTTATCATAGGCTTTAAACTTTGAGTAGGTTGATCATGAGGCAAACCTTGAGCATCTATGAATATATCCAGTGCAATGCAATTGTTCCAAATGTTTCACCACTAGCATGTGTCTCACAGGTTTGATGATAAGCTTTGACCTTTTCTCATAGCTGGATTGCTCACTGAACATTTTTCCTGGATCCACATATAAGAATGAACAAGGGCTGTCCCTATCTACGGTGTTGTAACAATTCATCAACACTTAATACCTGCAAAAAATTCTCATTCTGCAAAATACATTCCATCAGATTGGCATATCATTTATTCGAAAACAATATTCAAGATCTTCAAAATGTGGAGTCAAAATATCAGTCAAAATGGAAATCAACAGGTCACATGTCACCTGTATGTGTATTTCTCTGTCTTTCAGTGAGATCAGCCAAAAACGCATGTGCTCACATGTGCAAAGATCATCTCTTACAATTCCTCCAAAATATTTCTCTCGTGTATCAGTTGTTTGAACACTATTAACAATATAGAATCAGGCAGAATATGTTGTATTAAAAATTAATAATTAGATATTGCAATTATTATTTTAATTGTCAAATATAATCACAATTTTGAATAAAGAAATATGTGTGTGCAGTGATTTGCCCACTACTTCAAACATGTTAAAGCGACCACACACCCCACTAACCTCATATTAATCTCAGCGAGCAAGCATTCTACATATTCTCAGCATGATGCTAGCTCACATGTTTAATCTCTTCCCCTGGTACCCTGACCTTAGACTTTCCTCCTTTTTTCAGGTATGTTGGCTGAAGGGGAAAACACGTAATGAATTGTCCACAATAATACTACCACAAAGTGGAAAATCCCAGAATCTGTGATTCTTTGAAATTTGATTCATGTTTTGTAGACTTTCTTATGTTTAACAATCCTAGATGTGCTAATATCTCAACATCTACAAGCATTAAACTTATGAATATGTAGATACCTTAGAGATCTATCTGAGAGTGATGTACAATATTTCTGGGTTGTATAACTCTGTTGGCAGTTTGACAAAGATAGTCTGTATCATCAGCCTTTGGCAGTTATAACTGAGAGCCAGTGGTTGCCAAATTGTAATTGAAACCTTGTTGTACTCAGATGACACAATACAGTTCCTGGTTGCACTTGTTTGACCCACAATTGAGAATGTACGATATATAACAAGAAGTAAACTATAGGTGTATATGAATGTTTACTCATAACATACATAATCATACAGTTTGGGATGCTTTCCATACAGTTTGGAATGCCAGTTTAGTCTCGTGGTTACTATTATGTCGTTTCCATATGTATATCTTAAACACCACCCTCCTGCACACTGTCATCAATTAAAGCAAGAGGCGGTACATTGCTGGTAAATTGACAGAGATGGGCATGGTGGAGATTATAAAGGCCACACAGACTTGGCTGAGTGTCACTGACATCTGGAGTATACTGGCTTCATGTGTGGTGATATCCAACTGCGTTGTGCTGGACAATGATCTTGTGACATTCCAGATGATGATGACATTGCCCTCTCTATTGTGATAAATGTGACAATGGCTGCTGAATAGGGTTTAAACAGCAGTATCAGAAATCAGTGACCATTACAAAGAAATGTATTCTGTAATTCTATATATGAAAAAAAACATCCGTAGAAATGTTAGTGAACATGTGACCAAAAGAAATAGTGAGCCTGCAGTGGCCAGAATTCTAAACAATAATCTAGGAACTGATCGAACCAAACACTTTCTGTGAATTAACAAAAAAGATATTATATTACCAGACCATCCAATCAAGAAGTGAATTGTATAAGTCACATTAAATTCCTATGAGAAGTGGTGTGACAAAGAATCGTTTTGTTCCATTTACCCAACACCTGTCCTCTTAAATCACCTTCATTGGGTAACCCTAGATTATGGTTAAACTAGAATCATCTAGTAGCCGAATTTTATCCCTCCAATATATTACCATAGAATAACATTAGTGATGCCCAAATGTGCCTATAGTTATACGCGGTAAGCTTATGTTTCTCTATTATACATCAACCTGGTTATCCTGTATCTATGGCAATATAGATCCTTATACATGAATAATTTTTATGAATAAACTGTGGTAATAAGTTCACGGGTATTGTTTATCATCTATTAGTTTTCAAATACCAGGAAGGTATCGGGAGCAGGTTTTTGACAGGTTCTAATGGGTAAATAGTTTTGGTTTGTCTGTTTTGGGTTTTAGATCACTTTCAACATTATTCTAGTCATTTCATGATGAGATAAATTCAATCTCGGCATTAGGTCATAAATTGTAACCAGGTGTCTGGCAAATATATTGACCAATCAGTACAACTGCCAGTACGCCAGGTGTCTGGCACATATACTGACGGCTGGCACATATACTGACCAATCAGTATGTGTCTGGCACATATACTGACCAATCAGTACAACTGGCAGTACAAAACAAATCTATTTATATTCTTTCACCAATGAGTTGACAGCCAGATTTTTCTGAATATTAGTGACTTGCGCTGGATTCTGTGTGCACATTTATAGCATTGATGGCAGGGACTGATATGTTAGAGATGTCCTGCCATGGATGGTAGAAAACCAGATAATGTTGTAAGCATGTTGTGATATAATACTTTGAGCATGTGTTCAGTATGTTGCTGGCACTTTGTGGTTCATAGACATTCAGGTGTGAACAAATTTGGCTAACTTCTGACAAATCTAGTTACTCAATTGAGATTGTCCCCTCGGGAGTCTCTTCTGGATATCATCTGACATGTATGTTACGCTATTTGTTGACATTGTTTAAATTATATACATATATATTGCAGTTGATAAGAACAATAAACTTATATAACAACAAAAGACATGATCATTTCTTTTTCTTTTATGTTTTATTTTGCTCATTCGGAACACTACCTCTTGTCTATTAAATTCACTGTATATTGACAACGTTTTGAGCTCATAGATTGACAATGTTGTTATCAGGAGGGACCACAACGTTATCCCTCTTCATTCTCAACGCATTAAAGAAATGTAGAAAGTCAACTAAACCTTACTTCGATGCCGTGTGTTACCTGGGAATCTATCTAAAGTATTCAGCTGAGTATTTCTCTGTGGTGATAGACAGCTGAATAGATAGCCCAATTCTTTGAAACCCCCGAGGGGGGTACTCTCATAGTCAGCGTTACCGGGGAAGCTGGGCTAAATAGGGTCCTTTTCGCTGATATTTTCCCTAAAACAGGTTAAGATATTTCATCATTTCCCCTAAAACAGGGTACTAATTTTCAAATTTCTCCCTAAAACAGGGATCACAATCCCCCTTTCCAAATCTCCCCCTTCTGCATCATCCCTAAATGAGGGTATAAAAAATTCAGCTAGTCCTAAATCAGGGTACCAATAATGATAGAATATTTCCCTAAATCAGGCTCTGGGGTTTTCAGTTCCATCCGGGTTAAGATATTTTATCATTTTCCCTAAAACAGGGTACTGTTTTTCAAATTTCTCCCTAAAACAGGGATCACAATCCCCTTTTCCAAATCTCCTCCTTCTGCATCATCCCTAAATGAGGGTATCAAAAATTCAGCTAGTCCTAAATCAGGGTACCAAATTTCAGCTAGTCCTAAATCAGGGTACCAAATTTCAGCTAGTCCTAAATCAGGGTACCAATAATGATAGAATATTTCCCTAATTCAGGCTCTGGGGTTTTCAGTTCCATCCCAGCCTCCGCGGGTTAAAATCATGAGAGTACCCCCCCCCCCCCCCCCCCCGGGTTGAAACCCTTGTCACAGGCTACAAATAGATCTTTTATCATTAGAATTATATCTTAATATTAATACTGTAAATGCTGTATGAACATGTGATTCGCTGACCAATCACAGAAGTCGAGACAATTTTAGAAAACGATGGCAATCATTTGAACAGACAATTGCAAGAAGTGTCCATAGTTGCAATGGTGGAAAGCGACGATCACCACGTGTCTATATTTCAACATCACAAAACTCCCGAAATAGTCAGAATAAGCTGTCAAATACAGCTTCATTTTTTAAACCACCAGAATCATTTTATACATATTGTCTCAATACTCAGGTTACCTACCCTACATTCCTTGAAAACAGCGCAAATAATTCCTTGCGAAACATTGACCCACTGGCACAATATATCCAAAAGTTCATCGCACTGTTTGATGTTGCCAGCAAGGTAACTGAAGAGAAGACCAACCAAACACGACCCTCCTGCGCACTGTCATCAACTAAACCGATAGGCGATACACCACTGATAAACTGATAGATAGAGAAGGGTGTGGTGGAGATTATAAAGGCCACAGAGACTAGGATGAGTCTCACTGACATTTGGAGTATTCCAGCTTCTTGTGTGGAGACACCCAACTGCATTCTGCTGGACGATGCCCTTGTGACATTCCAGATGATGATGACATTACATACTGAGATGGTTGAGAAAGGAATCACAACATATTTTATTAAATCTATCCACGGCCAGATTCTGTGGACGTAGAAAGAATGGTTATCGGTACAATAAAGTGTTGTGGTGTCCTTGTAGATCAGCCTTATAATAAAGAGTGTGTGTATGTTACAAAGGGATAGAAAAAGGGCAATGAACACCAAGCAGATTCTCACCCTCCTGTGGGTGCAGATAATATTATATTTGTGTGGCATACTGACACCGATTGCCCTCTCTATTGCTATAAATGTGACAATGGCTGCTGAATAGTCTTTAAACAGAAATATCAGAAATCGGTGACCTCTACAAAGAAATATATTCTGTAATTCTATATCATATGAAAAAACCACCCGTAGAAATGTTGGTGGACATGTGACCAAAAGCAATAGTGAGTCTGCAATGGCCAGAGTTCTAAACAATAAACTGGAAACTGTCCCAGCCAAACACTTTCTATGAAACACCAAAAAAGATAGAATATTACCAGACCATCCAGTCAAGAAGAGAATTGGTGGGACATATGTCCACAAAGTATGAGCCATTTTAAATTCCCATGAGAAGTTGTGTTTCAAAGAATCATTTTGCTCCATTTTACCCAAATTTGTCCTTTTAAATCACCTTTTTCGGGTCACATGTAATATGGTTAAACTAGAATCATCTAGTAGCTTTTATATTCCTTAGAATTTTATCCCTGCAATATATTATTATAGCGTAAATTATTTGGCAATATTTATAATGTGTTCATGTTACAACTTGAAATAATATATTGATATATCGATATCCATTATGGAGGTCCCGTTAATCTAAATTATTGATACACGCCACTATTTATCTTCACAATCTTGATCCCCAACTCTCATTTTGCTCAATATGTATATTTTGCAATTGATAAATAGTGATTTTTTTCCTGATTAGGGTAATACTGAAATGATCTGTGATGAGTTATGAATATGTCCATTACAATGCAATATTTCTAAATGTTTTATCACAAAGCTTGTGTCTCACAGGTCTGATTATATACATTTACTTCACTCATTTCAAGATTGCTCACTCTACATTTTGTTTGGATCCACATTTCAACATAACCATATCCAAAATACATACCTGCAAACAACATTGATCTTGGTTTAGAAACAATCCGATCAGCAAATTATTATTCCAAAACAGTAATATTCAGGATTTGCAGAATGTATTGTTGTCCAAATTTGACCATCTCAGCCAAGATGGAAATCAACAATTCACCTGTCACCTGTATGTGTGTAGGGTGATCTGAGTCATATTGTATGCAAACCTTCAACAAACTTGTAACCAGTCAATATATTCAACCTGTTAAACAATGGATCAGACATTTTTTGTTTGATATATCGACATTTCTGTACTTAGTTATTCCATCAATATCCTGCAGGGAAGTTGTTGACAATAATGTTCTTTTTTATTTTTATTTATTTATTTTATTTTTGTCATGTACAATTTTGGATATACCAGGACAAAGATATGAGCCTACTACAGTCAAGCCCCGCCAGTCCGTCATGGTCTGTCACACATAATTCTGCCGGTTTCACGAGTCTGACGGTTTGATGAAACGGACATCAAATGAATACAAATAAAGAAAGATTAGAATGGTTGCAGCCAAATCACTGTCGGTAATTGATATGCCGGATTATCGGGGGACGGTCCGGCGAGGTCTGACTGTACCACAGTGCGACAATGCTAAATCCTTTCCTCACTCAATATCAGTGAGACAATTTCTATGCATGCAGCAAAATGACAGAAAATTAAGCTAAATATCTGTTAATTAATTGTGATTAGCTCAAGGCATTTAAACTCATTATAAAATTGATCAAAACATTTTTTAGGTTTTAATATAAATCATTTATAACTTGATTTTCAAAACATTTCATTAAATGATATGTAAAGTATATTATCTCAAGCCATGACAAAATATCTTTTTGGTATGTACATGCACTGACACTGCCAATGAATCTTGGCAGACTCTTGTTTTAATTTTAATTTGAGAATGGTGTAATTGCATATACAATGCCAATATTAATTGGCAAATCCTTGATATGTTCAAATTTATGCATTGGAAGAATGAGTTTGATAAAATTCAGGACTAAAATTGAATAAGTTGAGAATGGTGTAATTGCATATACAATGCCAATATTAATTGGCAAATCCTTGATATGTTCAAATTTATGCATTGGAAGAATGAGTTTGATAAAATTCAGGACTAAAATTGAATAAGTAAAATAAGGAAAATCATAATTCTCCTATGAGGTTTAACATGAGATAATATGCGTCATACGCTGTCATCTGGCTTTCATGAGGGGTGTCTGTGTATTTATTTTTTATGCATACCGAGAACATGCTATTCATATACTATAACCTAACAGTCCTAATAAAGTTTATATTACTCTCTCGGGGTTTTATATGACAAGTAGGACATTTCCAATGCTTCTCAGTCTATTTCTGCATCTGACCATTGCACTGGTCAACTTCAACATACTGCAAATGGCCATCTTTTGGCAGATATATGTACCCACCAAAACAGGACTTCTCTCTCATGTCAGTCCCTACCGTCAATGATAAAAAGGTATGCACAGGATCAACCAGACGTTATATGGCTGTGAACCGTTTTCTTAAAGAATGTATAACTATACAGATTCAGCTTTGTACTGATTGGATGACGACTCCACCAGTCAACTGAGTAGTGAACTGAGGTTGGTAATATTTTATTGGATGTTAATTTGGTGAACATGACTCATGTGAATCTGGATGACTTGCAATATTTCTGAGGTTGTGGAGAGAAGACAGAGCCATGTCAGTGCATTGTTCTATCAAACCCATATTCCTCTGCATTACACAGGTAGTATTCATTTACTACCTCTGCAGTAAATGCCCTGTTGCTCACAAAAACATCATCAAATCAGAATTGACCAACATTATACTGACCAATCCGTACAACTGCCAGTACAAAACAAATCTATTTATATTCTTTCACCAATGAGTTGACAGCCAGATTTTTCTGAATACTGATGACTTGCGCTCGATTCTGTGCGCATATTGATAGCTTTGGTGGCAGGGACTGATATGATAGAGAAGTCCTGCTATGGAGGGTAGACCCGTATGACATAGGTCACTTTCTGTCAATACGGCTGATTATGCCTAACTTTCTAAGAGAGGATGAGCTTATTGTAAGAAATGCAACATTTATGTTTGCAGCTTAAAGTTCCCGATGACCCGTACGACGTCTTCAAGATGCCCAATTATGGCCGATGATCTCCCGGTGCCCTCATGGCACCCTGGCTTGCCAGCCGATTTTGTAAATAAAAAAACCCATCGGCCGGCATCTGAACTGAAATCGTCACAAATGTGACTGGGGTATAAAATGAATGTGCTCTGAAGACTATATCCCTGGATGTTCTAATTTTTCAGGAGTTCAACAACAAACACGGAGTGTTTTAAGTTATGAATATGCTGTCACCACAAAACTGTGAAATTGGTATTGCTAAAAGATTGCCTTTGATTATTTTTTTCATCAGCTTCTCTATGTTAATAATGTTGTAGTGAACACTCGGAGAAGAAACAACCGACAAAGTCTGCATGCAAATATGTCTCTGTATTAAAGGGATGTTCGAGATACACATAGAGAAAGTATTTCTTCTCTATGAGATACACAAGCTGACATTATTGTCTTCACAATTAGACTTTCAAGAATATTTTCAGTAACATTTATAAGACAATTGCATTTTCTATAGTAATTGTGTTAGGTAATAAAGGAAGTGTATATAGCGCTGTGTCTGGAAGATAGTTATTATACAAATATGGACCTGGGTGGAGTGCAATATGACTTTTTATGGACCTTCGGAAAGTTATATTGCACTCGGCTGCGCCTCGTGCAATATAACTTTCCGAAGGTCCATAAAAAGTCATATTGCACGACACCCAGGTACATATTTGTTTTATTCTATGATCACTGTGTTGATCACTGGCTTCCCCAACATTTCCCGCCATGAAAGGGACGAGTTTGTCTGTATGGTGACGTCATGGAATTCCCCATCAGTGCAGTGGAAAGTATATTGACGTGCAATATAATGCATCTGGTCAATACAACAATTTAGAGAAGCTCACGTGACCAGGAATTGACCAATCACAGCACAGAATACACAGTGATCATAGAATAATATATTATATTGACCTCTGCCTCTTAAGACCAAATAACTGAGCTTCCTGATTCACAACATATGATATTCATCTCTTAAAGTTTCGGCCAAACTTGATCAGGAGCGGACCATTATTCATTCGGGGGGGTGGAGTAAAGTTGAAGAAAAAAATATCGGTGAGACCACTTGATGGAGAAAAAAAAGTAAATTGAGACACGTACATCTGCAGAAAAAAAAATTGTACAAAGGGTCAACATTTTAGGAAAGAAATCGAGTTTCAACCTTGTGGAATTTTTAGTCAATTAACTAGGAAGAGAAATGCTTTGAAGTCAATTCATTAAGTCCATGGGTCTGTCTTTCAACAAAATCTTTGACATTTTGCTTTTATATCAGCAATCTAAGATACAGGCTTCAAATTTTTACCACACGTGCATCCCATGAAGGCCTAAATAAGATGACCTCAGTTATGACCTTGACTTGGTCAAAGGCTTTAAATTGTACCCAAAATTTTACATTGTAACCAAAATCTTTGACATTTTGTTTTAACTTACTATATCTTAAAGACCAGCTTACTAACCTACCGATAATTAAGATGTCTGCTGTCCTACTCATAGTCAAATGGGCACACACTTTTGTGTGGCTCTTATCATGCATGTATCAGGTCTTATATCCCAGTCACATTTATTCCAATGTTTAACATTTATTCCAATTTCCAAAAAGGTGCTTAGGTGATGGATTTTTTAACAAAATCGCTTGTCAACCTAGGACACTATTAGACTGCCTGATGTCTGGAAAAAATTGTGGTGTTCAGGCAAATGTGTGATCGGTGCTTGGGTGGACGTGCAGTGCCCATATCTAATGTAACCACACTCATGACAAATAGGACAAAACTTCTTGGCACCCAGGACTTGGGCAGATGAAGTTTACTTCAAATAACGACTACTTGAAACAGTAGTATTAACTGTGAATTAGTACAAATAATGCATTGTATAATTTTCTGACAAATCATACATCCATTTACACAGATATAAGTATAAAAATTAGGATGTTTGGATCCTAGGAAAAAAATGGTGGCCCAAAGAAAAAAGAATGGAGAATGGCCGAGTGCCGGAAAAAATTAATTCAGCAAAATTTGTTTGGTCCGTCCCTTCCAGCAGATTGATTATGTGGATGTGGGGATTAAAATAGCCTGCCCTTTCATGATGATTTTATTTGAATTTATGTATACCTGGTAAGATTTGGTAAGGACTCAGGTCAAATGCAGGAGTGTGCTAATTTCAGAATTTCAACTGCGGTGTGTGATGTGATCTGGGCTGTTTGATTGGTTCAAAAGACATGTCTTATGATATATGAATTGTTTTATTTTAACTTGAAAGAACATACCTGCTTTTGGAGACGCAACAATGGAGTGAAAATCCAGCATAGGAGATTTAAAAGTTGGTTTGGTGTTAAGGGGGGATAAATTAATTGTTGTAGCCAGGTTGCACAAGCACTGAAACCAAGATTTGGGGAAATTGAAAATTGTCTCAAAATCTCTGAAGTGTCTAACATGTAATGGGAGAAACAAACAGAAATATTTGAGATGATAACTTGCATGTTTGATATAAATATTATTCATAGAACTCACGGCTGCTAGTCAAAACGCTATTGCTTTGGCTCCAAGTTGGAGGTATCATTTTGGCTCCTCAGTTGCTTCAAATCGAAATGAACGCAAGAAAGGCGATTCCTTCCACCAGGTGTCAGTGCAATTTTGACTGGCAAACTATGAATTCCGAAGATAACATGCCACAGATTGGATATGCCGAGTTCAACAGTTCATCTCCAATAAAGAGTTTCAGAATATAAGAGAATAACAATTCAATTGGTACGTTATATGTTTTTCAAAAGTAAAAAAACAATGTTTTATTTTTAATTTTTAGTTTTTATTGGGAGAATAAAGATGGGCAATTACACAAAAATTACATCATAACAACAATTTATTTCAATAGAGAGACTTCATACTTTGTGTTGACAATTATATTTTGACATCCATATAACATATCAACAAAATAAAATCAAAATTCTTGCTTCACAATTATATATCATGAAATCCGCTGATACATATTATATGATTATTGTGACTTTATACAATTAGCCACACAACAATCAAAATAGAATGAAATGATTCGATTTGGAGGATGAGATGATTTTTGAGGAATTGTGCACCTCCTGACAGGAGGAAATGGTGCGTTTGAAATAATAGGTGATGCATAAAGTGAGATGGTGTGATCAAGAAGACATTGATGGTATAGACATTGCTGATTGGTGATGGTCTATGGTGATTTGTCTGCAATGATAAAGATAGTCTCTATCAGTTTCAGAAACATGTAATTGTATATGCAATACAATGGATGAATTGCATGATATGAAAAGGTCAAAGAATTTACAAGTTGATGAAATCAAGTTTAAAATCACAGTTAAGATGAGATAACATGTGTTCTTAAAGGTAGGATCTGATTTTCAATAAAAGTAGTTTTTAATTTAGTTAAATGTAAAATTGTAAGATATATCTTCAACAGTTTCAAAACTTCTAGATGCAATAAATATGTATCCTCTTAGTGAGATAAGTATGGAATGCTTACTGTGCATTGATCTGATGGATGGCAGGACATAATGAGTTTTCATCTCAGCTACTCTGTGGTTCCTCTGTTTGCGATTCGTCCTTCTCAATGACTCACTTGGCTGTCCGCTGATTGGTGGCAGGGGGCTGTGTACAGACAGAGACGGCAGATGGCGTGGAGAAGGCTCTTTTCTCATTCTTGGTGAGGACAGGGCTCCATTTTCCTGGATAGCTGTATTCTCAGGAAGATTCAGTGTCTGTACAGACAGAGATGGCAGGCGACGTGGAGATGGCACCTTTCTCATTTTCTGTGGGGTCGAATCCTCGCCTCTGTGGATAGCTGGGTTCCTGGGAAGATCAAGTGTCTGCACAGAGAGTGATGACAGGCGACGATTACGGTCAGATACTGGTGCCAAGTGTGGTGAAGACTCTGCATCCTTGATCCCTGGAGCGCCTCTGCCACTCAGGGTCTGTATGGAGAGTGGAGGGAGGTAATGGGGAGGAGACATTGGTCTCAACACTGATGAAGACAAAGCATGTCTCTGATCGTGCTGGTGGATGATCTCCGGTTCAGGAAAGCTTGTCTGTTGTACCTGTGATGTTGATGTAACTTTCAGCTTTGCTTCTCTTGTTTTAATGGATCTTCTTCCCTTGGGTGGCGTGGAGCGTGAGACACCAGATGATGAGTTCTTCTTTATTTCTGCACATGGTTCTTGTGTGCAAGCGCGCTGAGTTTGGACTTCAGATGATCTTCCCCTGGATGTCTTGGGGCGTGAGATTGGTGATCCAGTCTTCTCCAGGCCAGGCGAGGTGGAGGGCTCCGGTGGTAACTCATCAGTGTCAGCAATCTCTTCATCGAATTCTTCACTTTCGCCACAAACACGGCCCTCTGGGATAATCTTCATATCAGACTCATGATGACCCACTCTGAATACTGCATTAGGGTTCTGTAAGAAATATCACATTACATTGAAGCATAACTTTTAAGATCAAATATATGTTATGTTTAACGGGCAATTAATATTGAATGATAATCAGATTAAGCAATGAAATGGGTGTATGTTTAGGATTCTGCTGTGACATTCACAGTATTTACCTACATGCATGCTAATCTATGCTTTTTTAAAATATAACATGGCAAGTAATAAATTGATTTTAAAACATTAATTGTCTTACATTGCTGAATGGCTCAGCATTCCTTTTGATTTTGTCTATTTCTCTTTCTGTTGCTGTCATATTTTTCCATTCGGAAAACTGTTTCCTCCAACCGAAGTCAAATCTGGGGATTTCCAATTTTCTCCTTGGGGAACTCTTTTCAGTGGTACTCTGTGGTACGGTGTTTTGACCATCACCGTTAGAATCGTTGTTATTATTTTGGTTGAGCACCTCTCTCTGATTAACACTGAAATAACAAATTTTGAGGTGAAAATCATACAGAACTTTGGAGACATGGAAATTACTTTTGGCTTATCAGAACCTGACCGACAAATCACATTTAGGCAAAAGCTTTTAAGAAAGGTCTGTTAAAACTTACCTCGTGGTCTCATTATTATGAGCCTCTGCTGTAGCTGAATGTGTTTCACCATTAATGTTTGCTTTCTCAAACTTGAGTATCTTTTCCTGTGTTTCTTTGACTTCCTTCTTCAGGGCAGCGATCTCATCCGATAGTTCTTCGTACATTTGGATCTTAGCCTGACCTTTCTGAACTTCATCTTTCCAAGCGGACAAACAAGCCTCATTCTTGTCGAACTTTTGGATCTTATCCCATCCAAGATGAAGTTCCTGCCAGAAAGAGGGCATCCTAATTGCTAGGATCTCATACTTCTGAATCATGTTTTGGCCTCTCTGAACCCTTTCTCTCACCTCGGCAATCTCATTTTCTTTCTTTTCATCATTCATGACGATTTCCATCGCCTTGTACTTGTCTTCTCTCAGCACCAAAGCAGCGGCTTTCTCTGCATATTTGATATGATGAACGATCTGTTCAATATCACCAGTCTGCTCTCTCAAAGCAGATACTACGCACCTTAATCTTTCATCTTCGAATTGAATGATGTCCTTGTGACCTTTCTTAACCATATCCCTTAACATGGGTAGGGTTGCTACAAGCTTCTCATAACCGACGACCACCTCATGAAGGTTTTGAATAGATTCTCTGAAAGAGTTCATATCTACTGCTCCCTTCTCATGAGTGATGATCATGCGCTGTGTTCGGGCAACACTCTCTCTCAGGAGGGCTATGTCTCCCGCCTCCTCTTCGTACTCTTGGATCCACTTCTGGGAATCACTCACTTGCCGCTTGAGAGAGGATACTTTGCACGTCTCCCTCCACACATTTCTCTCCCCTTCTGTTATTTTTATCTGGTTCCGGTGCATATCTATGACACACCTATTTAAAGTGTTAAAGGACTGCATTAGCATTTTTATATTGTTTTTCTCTGTACATATAAATGAAATGAGATTCTGAGATTAAAAAAGTCAGGCCTATTTATACAGCATGAAATCAATGTATTTACTTTATAAGTGAACTGAAATTTTGGAGCACCAAAAAGGACTTAAAATTCAAAGAAGAATATCGATATATCGATATGATCATAATGGCAAATAAATGTTGTTCATCTCACCGTGTCTGCTGAATTTGTTGTTGAAGACGTGAAGCGTGGCTTGCAGTGTCATCATGCTCCTTCTGCCAGACCTGACATCTTTCCTTGACATCTGCCGCTTCCATATGCCACATACGGGACATTTCCCTTAACTCTGCCATCCCACCATTCACTTGCTCTTTGGCACTGCTACAAGACATGAACACGCATTAAACAAAATTTTCCACCGTAAATGTGCACGTTAATTTTATGTTTAATGCTCATATTTAAATAATGACTTGTAAGTCTAAATAATTCTACAAGATGTTAGTGGTGATTTATCATTCTGGGGAGGTGAGTAAATATACTTTTAAACCAGAGAAATGGAAATTGCCTTCTTTATACATATGTTTTAATTATGGGATTCAATAGGGTCTTAAGCCGGTGGAAATATACTTTGAATAAATTTGTTCATATAGTTATTACAAGTTTGATTTCAAATCATTCAATAAGATGAGATGTTCACAGGATGGTTGCCTCTCTGGTCCCGCTCCCTTGTGACACTGAGAGAGAAAAGCACATCACGTACTTTCGGAAGTTGATATATATAATAAATAATGCAGTTTCATTTTTGTTGGCCGTTGAATAATATGGCTAAGTTATATAAATTGAGTCTGTGGTCTCCTGTAATTTGAGTTAATGATAGGAATACCAGTGCAGTCTCTGGAGGCCGACTTCACTCAGGGGCCAACTTCACTTGTTACCAATGAGAGAACCCCTGTTGAAGTTTATTACAGGCGTTTTGATGAATTTAACTTTTTATCAATATGATCATTTTATAGTTCATTTCCACAAATGATGAAGCTCTGGGGGAATCATAAACATAGCCGGGTGGGTAAGAGGGATCGACGGAGAAATTTGAATACAAGGAATTTGAGGAGTTTGACTATTCTTTTTTTATCAATACCATGATTAAATCAACAATAAAATTGATAGAATCTATGTTGATACTCGTATTGTCATTATATGCTGATACTTGTAATGGTTGTGACTTACTGGGTGTCTGTGATGGCCTCTCTGTCAGGTGAGGAGTTGTCAGTCTTGCTTGGCTGAGGCTCTGTGAGCCGGGCGGGGTCTTCCCGCTCGCTGGGTGTAGTCATGGCGGTCACCAGTCACACCAGTGATCCACCCAACTGATTGATGGGCTAAAACGCCGAAATTATTCACTCAAACACTCGTTAAACCAGTCCGAATATTTCGTAACTGCTGCTCTGTCCAACGATAGTCTTTGTATTGTCTTTTTCTATGCAACTTGTTGCTAAGCTACGTTGCCTAGTGCAGGTCACGTGATACAGCGAACAATCGGCGGTCTCAGACAATGAACTTTGACAATGCCACATTTTGTGCGCAATGCGCTAAGGAGCTTTGTGCCAGGGCATTGAAGTACCTATATACAGATATACGCCTTCGTTTTCCCTTCCCGTTTCCATCCATTCTTGTAGGGTAAATTTTAAAATATGTGTATCATTGATATAACATGTATAAAGACACCCAGTCAGGTATCGCATGTTTATTTTGTGTTTTGTGTTATTCAAAACGTCCTTTTTAGATGATTTTCAGGATAACAAGATAACTTTTGCATCGCTGATACTTGTGATAGGAACGAAATATTTCTTGATATCCATCCATAAGAAATGTATTAGACATAAAATGGAAGTTTTTGTTATTTGATATTTCAGTTGAGTTGACGTAGAGAATCAAGGCAATGATCCAAATTCAGTTTTGATGTGATGTTCACTGATATATTGTTTATTATAACTGTACACAAATCATTCTCTGAGAGGATAAAAAGAGACAAATGTATGAGATATTTGAGAGATAGCTGCACGTGTCAGACATAATAAACTTCACAAGGGCGGTGAAAGGCTTAATTAGTTACATCTTGGAGTAATAATGAATGGAGACGTGACGGCCGTTATGCGAGTTATGGCGTCATAGCAACGCATTGTTTCACACAATGGATTTAAAATCCTTTGATCCTATCATAGTTGCCGACTTCAGAATGATGGAAAAATTAACGTTAGGGGGAACAGTGTCTTCTAAAGTTCTTTTTTCCCACCAAAAAAAGTCATTTGAACCACAAAAAATGACATGGTACAAGATAATTGCTTTGTATGAAAATAACTACAAAACGGATTTCAGCCTTTAATGTATCAAATGCTTCGGGATTGATTTTTCTTTTGATTTGATTTTTAATTTGTTTTTAAAATTTTATCATTTTTAATCATTTTAGATTTAAAGTTGAAGCAAAAATCAGAAAAAGATGTTTTTTTTGTAACAATTAAAGAAGGAATAGAGCTAACTTGAAAAACATTTTTGGGAATAACTACACTAACAATCTGCAGAACTAAGACGTTGATCTTTAGCTAGAATGATGTTATTTAGTTTAAATAGACAGAATTTTAAAAGACGTCTTATAATTCAAGTAATTTGTGTTTTTGTAAACAAAATTATTCAAATAAATGTAAACTTTTGACTCCATTTGGTAATTTTTGACTTGAATTTGAAGAAAGTTAGATATCTCAAAATAAAGACCATTAATCAAAATTCCCTCTATTTAAACTAATTAGAATAATATTTGGAATAAACCTGTTCTTAAAATTTGGTAATTAAAATTGCAAAACTTCTCAATTTTGTCATAAAAAGCGTGGGAAATTTTGAGAAATATGATATTTTGTAAACTTTCTTTTTTGTATCACTGGGCAGTGATGAGGTCGAATGCAGCAGCTACTGGCTATTGGATTAGTCATAAAAGATTACAAAATGATGTTTCCATATGTATATAAAAACATTGATCCTTTTTCAACAGAAATATGTTATCTATTTAGTTAGCTTTGATGGGTTATAATGGTGCACTATTTCATGTAGTTGAAGGAGCAATGACGTCATAATGGTGCTTTGGTTATTTATCAATGAAATAGTGACGTCTTACTTGTTGGTATCTTAGCAACCATCAACAACACATTTCATACACCTGTGATCCTCTGCATGAAGTGTTCCTGTTCCCCCTAACGTTAATATCTTTATTTTTAAATATAAACTAACCAATATTTTAATGGTGTTTCATAACACACTCTGATTTTTTTTTCAAAGAAAACGTCAGAATACTGGTTCTTTTTAGGATTACAAACCATCCACTCAAAATGACTTGAAATAAGATCTGTTAATTTCTGGTGTGATTGCTTTAATTACTATTGTTCAGGAAAAGGAAAATAAATATTCCAAACCTCTAATTTTTTATACACGTTTTAAAAATATATTTTTCTATCCATAGTACTTTTTTGAAACTTTTAAAACAAAATATTGTTTATGATATAGCATTTAGAAATTCCTGATGCAGTTTTTTATTGCTCATATTTCATTGATTTTAAATGATGAGATAACATTTCATAAGACAAAATATCTATGACGGCGCATATATTGGCAGGGATATAAGTTACATTTTCTAATAGTATTTTTTTCACTTAATAAAATGGTATATTTTTCTAAGCTGCCAATATATGCGCCAATAATTAAAAATAAACTTTAAAGACAAATATAACAAAAAGTACATGATTTCACGATAATCTGAGAGGAAAATGGAAATTTTAATCATTTTCATAAATATGATATGAATTTGAAAATCTTGTCATAAAATCGTCAAAACTTAGAGCAGAGAAATAAAATGTATATCCCCATAATCTGCATAAATAAACAAACATTTCATTCGCGATATGTGTAGCTCTAAGTTGTAGTTTTGATAACTTAAAATAATTCCGAAAAAAAATTACGTCAAAACTTTCATACCTTGCACCTATATGGCGTCATTATAACAATAGCCATGGCGGCATCTATGATATCCCCTTTGATCTTTCCCCGTCCACCCTCCATTCATCACAGCCAGTCAGGGGCTCTTAAATATTAAAGGACAAATTATGATAACAAAAAAAGAAAATATAACAATTCCGCATTGCTATACACATAGAAATTAATTAATGTTATTTACTTTCAAATAAATGCATTTCGAGACAGAAACCACATTCCACCCGCAGACATGTACATTTGTTAGCCGAAACATGCCCGTCTGCTAATATTTTTAGGAAGTAGATGGCGCCCTAGTCTAGCCAATAAGCCAAAGGCCATTTGAAAACAACGCCATTCATTGGATAGTACAAATTATCGTATCTCACGCGGCATTTCATTGGTTTATTCGAACTGAGCGGCAAAACCTGAATCGTAAAATTTCCAGAGAGACCGTCCACGAAGATTTGTCACCGGATTTTGTGAGTAATTTACTGAGTTGTACATAGACGAATTATTTGTTTAAGTATGTTGTAAACAATCGAAATTACAAGACTTGCGATCCCGGACGATTAATTTGTTAAATTGCTTTTATTTTGAATTTTAAGGAGCGAAAATTTAAAAGTGCCAAACCATGATTTTGTTATTGATCTCTTTCAAACATGTGACAACTTGCTTTCAAATTTGAGTTGTTGCGTTACAGTGGTAAAATGGCTTGCTTAACGATTAGAAGTTTTGAGCGATTAGACTAATTGATAATCCATTGTACTTTGCATGATTAGGAACACAGAATATGAGTTCGCTTTCTGAACATGGTTTTAAAATGTTAAAAACTGCGTGATCTTGGTTTGACACAATGACAGTTCAAACCGATTGTTTGAAATCCTTCAGAGAAATTGACAGACAGAGCATAAGATGATCTTTGACAGTCTTCAAAATTCCCTTGATGGTGCTTGTTAATTTGAGTCATGAAGCGATTTATAGAATTTTAGAATTTACAACTGCTCAAGGCAAAGGCAAACTCACTTTTTATCATCTTTTTGTTGGTTCTTTTTGTTTGGAAAAAAAAAACAGTCAAAGATCAAGTTTCGTTGAGTCAATTTGAATAATACTAGCCAATTTATTTTTTGTTGTTTGGTAAGACAAGCCATTTTTTCTGGAGTTATGTAAATTGATAAATGTTAAAACCTTGGTTATTCAATATGCTCAATAAAATAATGGGATCAAAAGTTCACGATTCAAAGTCTTTTGCCATCCAGGCCTTGACATATGCACGGGCCCGGGGCCATCAGATCCTCTGTTTGGGCCAGTGAATGCTCTGTTGTAGTGGCCCAGTTGGGCAACCATATTTTTTGGTCTTTTAGTGGCCCAAACTGTCGTGATGTTAATCTTATCCTTGACAGATATTTGTCTCGTATCACAATCAATGGACTTGTAAATTTTGATTTGGGCAAGTAACCCCTACTCGGACACTAGTTACTATACACCTATACATACTTGTAATGCTCTTTATTGTATCACACATTCTATTATCCTGTGATGTGAGGAGGGAGACTGAAGCTCAGTCATGAGTATACAATCATATTCTGATAATTTTTTTTCAAAATTGAAATTGCAGTGGTGGCATAGAATGTTAAGCCTGCTTTACACATTCATGGTCTATTACAGAACTTGCAAAGATCTCTTGGTGGTTTTGTTATGGTCGAATGGGAGTTTGAGCAAGTCACGTCTCAGCTTTTGGTCATCTCACTATCCATGATTCAACATGATCAGAGTAGTCTTGTAACAGATAATGAACATGTGATGCAGGCTTAACAGATTCTCACTTTCTCTTCTGCACTTCAACCAGGCAGAAGCAGCTAGGAGCTGATTAAACTTACTGGTACATGCAGTTGATCATGCAGTAATTTTTAATTTATTTATACTTTCTTTTTTAGATATCAAACTGAAGATGGATGATTATGTTAAAATAGAGAAAATTGGCGAAGGTGAGTAAACATTATTCCATTCTGAAGAGGAAATAATCAGCTTTCATAATATCAGAAAGCAAGTCTTAATTTAGCATTCAATCAATTTTAGTACTTGTTTATAGAAATGAATTTGAATTAGGCAATCTAGTAATTGATTGATCTTGTTCATTTAAATTGTGATCTAAATATATATATACATCATATTGTTGTAGGTTAGTTTTATCATATCAATCAATATATAAAAGGGTTGATAGCTTAGGCTTTGTATTAGGTTTAATTAAGGTAACATTGATGATATAATTCACCGAAATAATTCCAAAACATTTTTTCAAAGATAGATAACACTTTTTTTGTTTTAAAAAACCCAAACATTTGTAGGCACTTATGGTGTGGTGTATAAAGGTCGTAACAAGAGGACAAATCGTACGGTGGCACTCAAAAAGATCCGACTGGAGAGTGAGGAGGAGGGAGTTCCATCCACAGCAATCCGAGAAATATCGCTCCTCAAGGAACTCCAACATCCGAATATTGTCTGGTCAGTTCACATTGCAAATTTATTTGTCCATAACATCTTAGAAAGTGACATAAAAAAATTAGACACTGATTGTTCAAAGCAACTGATGATAACCGTAATACTCTGATGTATGATATAGACAATCTCCATAATTTTACTATTTAGTAAGCCTATACATTGCCTTGGGTGTTGTAAACAATTCAGTTGATGACTCTGATTATTATCTTGGAGGATTTCTTATTTTTTTTTTTTTTTTTTTTTCATTTTAGCTTGGAAGATGTGTTGATGCAGGAGAACAAACTGTATCTGGTGTTTGAATTCTTGTCCATGGACCTGAAGAGGTATATGGATACCATCCCAAGTGGACAGTACATGGACCCAATGTTGGTCAAGGTAGGTATCTGTACCAATGCATTTATTCTGTGAAAGAGACTCAGGACTTGAAACACTATTTTGGGTTCAAATGTGTTTTGTGCATATATTATTGAGAGACTATTTAGCTTTTGTGAAGTAAACCAAGTCATATCTGATGGCCTTTCTCTCTGTGCCTCATTCACAGTCAGCAGACACCTAATAGATCAGTAATATTAAATTTTGAACAGCTAGAATTTTGAAATTTAATAATTGTTTCTTTTTTATGGAATTTCAGAGCTATTGCTTCCAAATACTTGAAGGCATTCTCTTCTGTCATCAACGCAGAGTGTTACATCGTGATCTTAAGCCCCAGAATTTGCTCATCGATAGTAAAGGGGTCATCAAATTGGCAGATTTTGGTCTGGCCAGAGCCTTTGGTATTCCAGTCAGAGTATATACCCATGAGGTTAGTTCATTCATGCCACAAATTAGTTATCAGAAAATAAATATCACTAGCAAATTATGATTTTATACACATTTAGTAAAAATTATGCTTTTATATACATTTAGTAAGTACATTGTGCAGGACATAATTCAGAACTGGTTGTCATGGCCTAGTTCAGTTTTATATGTTTGAAAAGAGCTTGGCCTGTTCAAGTTAATGGCCAAAATCCTTTCTGTCAAATCTGTAGTTATGTGGCAGTGCATTAATTTAATTTTTCTGCTCATGGTCTTCTATTTAAAATCAGTTTAACAAGGATAGTGTATTTTGTAGGTGGTAACACTGTGGTACCGTGCCCCAGAAGTTCTCCTGGGCTCCCCACGCTATTCCACACCCGTAGATATATGGAGCATTGGGTGCATCTTTGCTGAAATGGGCACAAAAAGACCTCTTTTCCATGGAGACTCTGAAATTGATCAGCTATTTAGAATATTCAGGTATGCAAAATAACAACATTATAAAATCAGATGCTTTGAGATTTTCACTTTAACAGCAAGAGCAAAGGTGATTGGAACAGGTTATAATAAGGGAAAACATTGGGACTTTTTACATTAAGTTTTTTCAGATATGTTTCATCTACCATTACAGTGAAACTTCTGGTCTAAAGAAAAAAAAAAGTAAAATAGCAGTTAATCACATACAATTCAATCTTTGATATTTCGAGGTTCATTATTTTTGGCAACATTAACCTAAATCGATATAATAAAACTTTCAGTGCCAATGTGAACTGACAAATATTTGTTAATTTTGAACAGGACATTGACCACACCAACTGAGGAGTCATGGCCTGGAGTAACACAACTGCCTGACTACAAGCCAACCTTCCCCGGTTGGAAGACAAACACACTTGCCCAATCTGTGAAACAGCTAGATGACAATGGAATTGATATCCTACAGGTTAGCTTCTCTTGACATTCAACACAACAGATATGCATTCTGTAAATCCATCAAGAATATCAATTATTTTTTTGTATATTTACCACTTTTCTGATGCCCAATGGCACTGCTTACTAATAATGTGCATATCTATTTAGTGGTGACAATTAGTTCTTATATATATGTGACATTTTGGAGCAAAATTTAATTTAAAAAAAACGTTTAAAATTCACATATTGGTGATAAATGTAATTGTTTTTCATGTCTATTTTTGTTTTTATTGATGCATCCCCATGTTTGCCCATTAATTCTATTTTAACAAGACCCTAATTTATTGCCCCTTTATGAAAGCACACTTCTTTCTTGGTGTCATTTTCATCTGGAGTGTTTTCATAGAGGCACTGAAAGGTAAAATGACGTCAATAGAGTATGGCAATATGATCTCTCCTGGGAGTGCAACTTATATGTCTCATAGCAACTTATCTTTTTACTCTATCATAATTTCAATCTGTCATGATGTTCATATGTGGCTAAGCTTTCAATACACGAAATTGTTGAATTGATGCATAATACCTTTAAGTAAAAAAAGTACAATAGATTTTTCAACAGTTTCTTTTGATTATGAAGTACATATTTAATTCAAAGCCCATAATTTGTTATACAAATTGAGCGTCCTTTACTTAACTATTATTTGTTACCAAATGATAATAAAAATTATTAATTGAAGATTTACTACTGTTGTGAGGTCCTGCATTGAAGTAATATTGAACCCATCTTGTCTTCATTTGTTGCAGAAAATGTTAATATATGACCCTACTGTGAGGATATCTGCCAAGGCTGCAATGACACACCCGTACTTCAGTGATCTGGACAAGAGCACTCTACCTTCAGCACAGATTTAATGTCACCACCAGAAAATGCATTTATATAAACTCGAAATCTTACTGATTGATTACATTAATACAAGACAGATACCTATTGTAAATGAACAAAATAGATTTTCTCTGATATGTAAAGAGAAATCTGATATCAGAGCTATGGAATACAAGGATATTTATATCAGCCTAGACTTTATATGACCCAGTCTGATTCAAGCCCTTTCTTGATGTTTTAAAAGCTGCTGCCAAAATTTCATATCAAACTAGAATATCATGCAGAGTTTTGTGACTAGTGCTCAGACAGACTTGATCTGGAATATATCATGAATCATGTGATGTAATGAATTGGGTATACTTTTAAACGGAGGTCTGTTTCAAACATGTATGATTGTGTGAGTGTCTGTGCTTGGTGAATGTGAATAGTGTGATTTGTTGCATAAGTACATCATTAATATTTCATCCATTCCAGTGAACACAATTAAAAAATATTTAAGATATATTTCATTTGTACAATATCCAAAATATTGTATATCGTATGCATGGACTTCACTATGTAATTACCCAAGGGAAACGTCGTCCAGAAGCATATATCTTTGCTGAAAGTCTCAAATGGAAATAGAAAATTAGAGATTTTTCTTGTGTAAACTTTTTTTGTCTTTTCAGAATATATATTTTGACAGGCATTAGTTCTGCTAAATTTCAGAGCGTATGATGCAGAAATGTACTTCGTCTTTAAGTCTGTAAGAAAACCAGTGTTTTGCAAAATGCATACCAAATTTTATATACCATGTGTTCAGTTTTACATTTTATTTTATTTTAATGCTGCACTTAGAGATATTCTGAAGTTGCATTACATTTATCATGGTGTAAAAGATGTTGCAAATTTGACAAATATGATATGTACATGAAATAACGTAGAAGCTTAATTCTAATGTCTTGATGATGAAGGCACAGTGAGTGCTTTTCCATTAAAAAATACTAACAAAGGACTTCTTATATGTATATTGATTCAAGAGTATACACTGCACACAAGCCTGGACGGGAATAACCAGAATATTATTCAGTGGACCAATGTTATATATATATATAGTTATATTTAAAAATAAAAGTTTGAAAAAGAAATGCCTATCTGTTTGATCAAAGTGACCAAATCGTCCCCACTGTTTGGTAAGGTGAGTTGCCATCTTCAGTACATGGCTTTTCACATTTGTCAAAAAGATAGGCTTTTTCCTTTTCTAGTTTTATACATGATATCCTACATTTTAGAAACATGTTTTTGGTATGAATACAGAAATGGACAAAAATAGGTTATAATGGACAAAAGTAGGATATAATTAAATATGGACATACCGGTATATGCTTGTGGAGTATTGTACAAAATTATGCAGAGGGAGATTTATTCTAAGAATGAATTACTTTCTCTTACATCTTTTGATAAACTGTTTTTGGATAATATTTCACAAGGAGCATATATCAATCTAACTTCTGGTTGGTTGCCAATCCCTTTCTCATTATTGTCCCAGGTTTATCAGGAATATGGAGTTAACATAAGGGGCCAATCTATTAAAAAAACAAACATTTGTTTAAATATATTAATTTTGTACATTATTTGTATAGTATTGAAAAAATAAACCAACAAAAAAGTAATAAAAGTCCATATAATACAATTTTGTATGTTTGTCTTTGTTTTCACATTTAACATTTCTTTTGATGTTACGATTTATTAGATTATCACTATTAATGGTTTTGTCATCTGCACATTATATATAATATAAATACTCCAACACTATGTAGAATATCTAAAGCAAAATGAATTTTTTTCATGCTATAACAAATCGTAAGAAGCTCCTGTTAAGTACGTAGAATGACAAAAATGGTTTAATGACTAATGTGCTTTGACCTTAAAAATCTGGTTCAGACTATCTCAGCAAAGTCCTCTGACAATGAGGCAATTGGTTAAAGTGTAAGTTTATTAGAACCAGTTCCTTTGTGATGATCCAAAGGTCGAGGGTCCCATTCTCAACCATGCTTTGATTGTACTTATTACTATTCCTGATGTGAGTAAAGGCCTGTGTCTGAAGGGTTACCTTTTTTTCCTTTTAAATCTCGTGTCAAGTCGAGGACCTCTGACCTAACAATTCAGAGAGGCAGCATTATAGCTGAAACGAGACTGAAATAATGTTGAGATTAACATTAAACCCCATAAATATATCTTGGCAATTAAAAAAAGGAGACTTTGTATTTATTACAAAAGATTGACAAGCCTATAATGTCATCAATTTGACTTTACTGACTGACTTGGCTATTTCTCATAAAAATTCAATAGGGATTTCATATTGGATTCATGCAATGTTATTTATGCCATGATACTTTTTTTGTATACCAAAACAAGTTTATGTCAGTTCCACAAGTGAATTCTCTGCAATTGTAAACAGCAGAGCTTTTATGGTACATATATTGTAGGAGATACAATGATATTCTCCGGCCTTGTCTTTCCATTGTCCTCTGATAATTACCTGTTGTTGACATGAGTAAATGCTCATTTTACTCGTAAGAAATGTTTAAACTTCCAAAAACTAATTTTTTTCTGTAAATGGCCAGGGGTATTTTTTAATTTTATAATTATTTACCTTTCCTTTTCAAATAGATAAAGTGGAAAACAAAACAAGCACTTGATAATATAGTAGGTGTAAATAATGCTTAATTTGCAAGTGGGTGATATTGACCTTATCTTAAATGGAAAAAGGTATTGTTAAAATCATTAGATTTGAAAACTATGTAGATAATCCAGTCATTTTGGGGGCAAGCAAGACATTTTAGGCAATCTGACCTTGACCTTATCTTAACCTCTCAGTCAAAGTCAACAAGTGTTGATTTAAAAAAAATCAAGCTCGCGTAATTTTGCAAAATCCCAATGCAAAATCCAAAATCCTTGATAAAATCCGAGAAAAACTTCTTACTCTACTACGCACTCGCAAATCACTTCTGAAACAAAAGCGCCATCTGACGGTGTAAGCAGAATAAATGTGCCAAAACATGGCCGCCATGGACCGATAATCGGGGTATGCTCCATAGACTTCCATCTTACCATGTCAAAACCTTGAACATTCAGACCTAAAGTCAAAACAAACGCGAGCGAAAATGTTCCCAAATTTTGCCAAGACGAATATATCTTGAGCAAATGATAATTTTGACCAATCAAAATGTATGTTGCATATTGAATTTGGCCATTGGCTTATATTTATAAAGATATTCAAATGACAGCCTCCTTGACAAATTATTAGATCTTTGAAAAAATCATAACAATGTGGACAAAAACCTGAGCCTAATTGAAAAATAGAGAGAATTGGTCACCTGAAAATACATCTTTCCAATGAATTGTTAAAAGCTCTGACTAGTAGTGTTATAGATGAAAAACATTGAGACAGAATGACCGAAAATTCCCCACCCTCCCCATTACTGCAGAAGTCAGCATAAATGTTCATTTAAATCCTTTCCCAGTTTTTAAAACATTTTATGTATAAATTTAGCTTTATCAAATATTGTAAAATTTTAGAAAGGAAGTATTTACAACCAATTTCAGTCTTTTGACTTGGTCACTTTTTCTTACATTCATCTCTGCACATTCACCTCTCGACTGTTACCTTCCCTTATGAAGCTTTTTGTATACAGCTCTTAGAGCAGTAAAGAAATATATGTTGTAAGAAAGGCTCTGTTCTCAGTCATACGAGGGTTTAAAACATTTCTTGAGGGAAGGGGCTGTAACTCAAATCAAATTCACCCCAAAAAACAATGAAATTTGTTTTACATTGCTTCACTTTGTGGGCATTAACACTCCCCACAGTGCCAATTTGAAAAATAAATTGGTGCTCTCTAAATATTTCTGTGAAACTTTAAGGGATGATTGGTAACTTGACCAGAACTTAGGGGACCAAGGGGAGGAATGGACATCTTTGTGAATCAAAGATCATATGATGATTCTTTACCAATGAGATTGGACCATTCAAATGCCTAGATGTCCATTCATAAGACGTCAAATCAATAAAGTTTTAATATATTTACTGATTATTTTATTTGCATCATTTGGTATTTACAACTTATTTACATGATCAGTCCTGATGTATATGCTACATTCTGATTTTTTTCTTTTTACACACTAAAGAAACATTTCATCTGATATTTTGAGCTCTGTGCTTTATATATGTACATATCACATTGAAATAATTAACTGTTAAACCAAGGCATCAAATGGGTTAATATTTGATTGGAAAAATATGTTACAGACATGTTTTGCTGCTAATGGTTTTGAGTAGCCTATCAAAAAAGAAACCCAATGAGATAAAATGAATTCTAACATTAAAATCTTATTATAAATTTGCCTTTATCAAATATTGTAAGTTTAAAGAAAGGAAGTATTACAACCAATTTCAGCCTTTTGACTTTGTCGCTATTTCTTACATTCTTCTCTCTGCACATTCATTCACCCCAAGCTGTTTTCCCCATTTATTCTTGATTAATTTGCTGTATACAACAAATTGGCACAAAGTTTTGCATGGAAAGAGAACTAGCTATGAACACAGTGTCTCTTCAGTATACATTCTATGTCAAGTTTAGATTTAATGCTTAAAAATATTATTCTACAGTATCAAATTTAAATGTACACAAAAAACATAAAGGGCAGCCCAATGCCAGTACACAAGCACATATCTTGTAATTATTACTCCCACATGTAACAGAACTATCATATAACACCCCAAAATATTACCTATTTCAATGCCCTTAATAATTCATTTACTTTTATATTATTTATGTCTCAGGTTAAAATGGTGTCAACTTAAACCACTTGGTTTCGGTCATACAATTTATCTTTTGTCATCAACTTGCACAAATTCACTGAATACATAATACTGTATAAATGATTGCTGGATATATTTCATACATCATAATACACACTACAAGATAACTTTCATTTACATTATATAGTCATACAGGCCTTAAAATCTGTTTTCGTATGTAATGAGAAGAAGGGGATTTTCTGGCACGCCCTAACAAAAAATTAAAAGCCCTGGGCCTCAACACCTACACATACTTGCTGGGGACAACTGTATTGTTTTATAGACAAATATTTAAGCCTTATTTTGAAAGTGACTTGAATTACATGGATTATTTCTTGTTGAAAAAAATAAATACCAGAACAAGCTTCAAACAAATCAAGAGACAATTCCAAAATAACAGTCGTCTGGCATGTATATAAAAAAGTATTTCCTGTTCTCTTTACAGATGCAATATCTAAATGCACTGACATATTCACCAGACACGAATTAGAAGTGATAAACAAACCACTGCCCTAAACAAGGTGCATGACACAATCTAGAAGTGGTTGGATGTAGTAGAGGGGACATAGTGTGTGTGTGTGTGGGAACATTATAACCAGATCACCTCACTACGTAGGGTGGTCCATGAAGGAATACTGCAAAGGAAAACACACACCATTAGGGACAGTCACGCTACAATACATGTCGCTCGCACAACATGATAGCACAATATAGAAACACTAACACTAATAGCTTGGAACATCTCTTCAAAAAAAACGTCTAGGCACTCTACTGATTTGCTTGAAAAGAATGCATGCCAAATGATTCATTTTGAACACCTCAGAAAACATAGGAAACAAATAGAAAAGAAAAAAGATGTGCCCTACCATCTATACTATAAACGAAACAATCAAAATAGTGCATAAATATATATCCATACATACATGTAGAGCTAGCCCTGAGCTATCAGGGGTTTGACAATAACAGCAAGCAAACAAATGCAGAACAACATATCTGACTAAAATTACCACAGAATTATAGAAAAGCTTTATATAGAGATATGCTTAATATCGAGGTATACAGACATAGCCAGCTGATAAACACGATGCAGAGACAAAATGTATACCGGTAGTTGATGGAGATGTTTGCATATTAACGTACCTACATAGCAGCTTACAAACCATTTGAACTTGTAAGCTTAGCATAAAATACATACTTCAAAATATAGCATACACAGGACTGACAAAAATCACAAATTGGACAATTTGATGATATTAGTACCCTTTACACCATAGCACCAATTTGTACTAATCACTATATTATCTTTCTCTAACAATACATTTGACATCAATCTTAGGCGCAATTAACTTTGACTTTTGTAGCAGAGTCAAATTACATACTAGTAACCTAAAATATATAAATTTCCATATCAAGAAAAATGCAGATAATAAATTTTAGTATGTCTGTCCTTATGTCATTGTTATGCAGTATACATTTTTACTTCATGACTGGAAATAGTTCACAAGCGAGGATCAAGCTTTATTCTTAACTGTTTGTTGCCACTCAAAACAAATTAAACCACCAATCTACAATTTACATTACTATAATATCAAAAATATGCATTGGTTGAGATCATACCTGTGTACCTGTTTTATAACAAATGTCTCTCAAAAACATTCGCATATTATGAATCATCATGCAGAAAATAGACAACTTTGATTTGCAAAATAAGTCTATGCCATAAATGCTTTGTACATAAAATATTGCTAAGGTAAAGTTGTTAAGGTACAGAATCAGTCCACGAATCCTCTTATTTTATTATTTTGCCTCCAGTAATATTTGCATCCTTGCACAGGTTGTGAAATGGTATTTCTTTGGTCAGTCTTTTTTGAAATAACAAATGATTCTTGCATTGATGCTTTGCCAAACTCAAATCAGGTGTTAATGTCTGACCAGAATTCCCTTTTCATTGTGACAGTATGACCTCTTAGAAGCTTAAGGTAATTGACTATTAACACCTTTGTTTGCTAGAACTATTCATCAAATGTATACACATGAGGTATGTGGCACAAAGTTTGTCAGTGTCATGCTGCCTGCAATGTTATATTTTATCTGCACAGAATTTCCACATTACTGTCTTGTTTGTACACAGATTGTGTCTCTATGTACATTATGCCTTCATCACATGACCTGTATTGCCGATTAAGCTTTGGACATCACAATTTAATTTATGGATTGTGTCCAAAATGGCACAATATATATTTATAAAAAATTGTATCTGGAGTATATGATCACTAAGATGTGTACTATTGCTATTTCATGTATTAAATAGTAAGTTACATTATCGGCATCAGAGTTAGAGGATTCCTCCTATACTTATCCATCATTACCTCCGTTTATGGTCTGGGGCTGAATATACAGACACCAAAGCATCTGAACTACCTGCTGCCAACTTCACCTGTAGATATAACATTTATAATATAATAACTTGTTGCTAATAAAACAGTTCATTTGGAAGCTTAGGACAATCCAATTCTATTTATTCCATTATGGTCATATGGTAATTACTGGAAAAGTATGAATGCTGTGCAAAATTGACTGGCCCCAAATTAGTGATGTTTAATGCTCATAAAAAGCTCTTTGAGAAAAAAATATCCAAGTGTTTACACCAGCAATGACCATTATTTTTAATTTCTCCTCAAAATCTTAAATTGCAATAGTATTTGACATGTGTTTGGAATGCTTTTAAAAAAAATAACACTGAAGTAGAAAGAATAATAATAGTTACTTTGTAAGGATGGAAGGCAAGACAGGAGATGGGGCCAATACGTTGACCCCGGAAGCCCATGTGGAACTTGATGGTATTAAGAACGTCACCACTTTGGTTGAATATGCTGATGTATTGGTTCACTGAACCACTGAAAACACACAATCAAATAATACATAATTTCATATACTGGGATCGTTGGCAAAAGGATGCTGTTGTAGAGTTTTAGAGGTTTTTAACCAAAATTTAAACATTCATTATCTGTCATAATTGCTGAATGTAAGGACTTGCATCTACCTACTGAGATGACAATAAAAAATGATCACAAGCTTGCCCAACCAGTTATAATATAGTAGCTTGCTGTGGAATTATAATTTAAGTGATAATGTTTTACCATGCAAAAATATCTGCATTAGGGTGAACTTCTAGAGATTTAAGTCCCTGAGTCGTGTTGATTGTCCTGGTAGATTCTGAGAATCTTGGATCCCAGAATTTTATATCGCCTGAATAACTGCAATAAAAATATTTACAAATATATTCTATATGAAAATTCTGTCTATTAATATCCTTGTCATAAAGAGAAATCTTTAATAAAAACTGTAGAGGCAGATTCTAAGTTAATGCTATTGCATATATGTACTTCTGTAAGACATAACAAAGTATAAAATAGGACCAATATAAAGCCCTAGTGAATTCGAGTTGAGAAGGTGTTGTGCTTTACCTTGCACTGATAATCTTGCCAGCAGCTCCTTGTTTCAAGTAGACATTCACCACCCATCCTGGGTGCTCTCTCAATGTCATAACAGCACTGAAACACAAAACATGCCTCTATTAAAGCCATGTCCTCATTAAAACTACCAGGCAAAAAAACAAATCTCTAGATCCACTGGTTTTAATAGAAAAGTTGGCCCACTACCTTTCGGATGGGGCCATTCTTCTGTCATAGAGCCTGACAGATCCGTCTCCACAGCCTGCCACCAATAGGGACCTGCCTTGACTGTCACTGCACAGGCTTGTTATACAACTATCAGCACCAGTCGGAATATCCTGCAAGACCCAAAAAGGAGGACAATTTACTGGGATTCAACCAAATGATCTTTGCCAAAACTTCAATGACTATTTCTGGTAACACAGAATTCAAATCTAATAATTCCTATCTTATGATGTGCAACATTCAATTACAATATTACAAGTTTTGAACACACTAACCTGTAGTTTGATTTCTCGTTCCACATCCCATATCCGTATGTGGCGGACATCTCCTGAGGCCAGTAACATGTTGTTGTGCTGTTCCCACTCGATAACGAGCCCTGAGCTTCGACTAGAAGGAAGCATATCACTGACTGCCTGCCATGCCGTCACTAGTTCTGTCGGCCGAAGGTCAACATAGTTGCGCCACACTCTCACACTGCCCTCATCTGATATTACATTCAAAATAGGTATATCCAAGAGTGCAAAGACCTCAACCACAATTCCTTTCACAACCTTTACTGGCAAAGTTTACTTCACACAAATTAATAACTGGGCAGAAAGAACGCTTGCTTGGCCGTTAGGGAAACTTTACTGCTTTTAGTACTTGGACAATGTATAAGTACTATTTCAATGCTTACAAATGGCAAAAAGAAATCCAATGAGATCGAAAGGTTGTAAACCTTTTTACCTGTGGCTGTCAGGAGCAGTCCACTGTCATGGGCATTAATAAATTCCATAGCTGTGATCCGTGATTGGCGAGGATTACAATTGTGGAATGCCTTTATCATCTCTCCATGCTCCCAATCCCACACACTGCAATATACATCAGTTATCACATGGCTGCTATATTCCTGATCACCACTTTTATCATTAATATTTGCATGCATTGTTTAAAATGACTTTCTTTTAAAATGACAAGGTGATTTGAAGTGAACGACACTACAATTTTTAACAGAAATGGTAAATATAAATATATCTTACCTCACAGATTCCCTATCTGCAACAGCTAACTGGTATTCATAGGGATGAAACCTCAATACTGTAGGTTTGTTCTGGTTACGGTTAATAAATATTTGATCATCTAAAGGAGTTGATGCTGGAATGCACATTTATAAGAATCAGTTAAATGAACAAAATAATTTTTTGATCTGATCCTAAATAATTTATTGCAAAATGTTGCCATTTAGGCTCCAACTCAATACTTATCTTGTTAGAGACATCATGAGAATTTTTTTTAACTCAGCCTAAATTAACATTGATTGAAGAACTCTAGGTTAATACTGACGTGCTCTACGTTGCTCTTCTAGTGTATCTCTCCTGACTTTAGCCGCTCGTATGAACTTGAACTCTTGCTGCAGATGGGAAGAGGACTCTGGGTCATTCTCTTCGGACACTCTCATCACAGACTGTGCAAAATATCCACAGCACCATTCAAAGAACTCAGTGTCAACAAGCTGGTCTTTCTTTGGTGACTTTGCTGTTTCAGTTTCTGTTGGCTCTTCTGACTATAATGTTAACGTTTACATATTAAAATTTGGTATATTTTGTATTGTTTGAGATTGCTGCAAACCCAAATAGGTCAATGTGCAAATAAGAAAAAGGCTGAGTAAATCATCATCAACCATGACAATTGCATGCAAATATCAAGTTATATTTATCATTTAAGTGGTGGAAATGCAAAACTTGAAAAACTTATAGCAAAGAAAAAAAAATTAATGTGAAACCAAACAAAGATTAAAAATCTTAATCACTAAATGTAAGAACTGATTTTTGTGCATTCATATTAGTAGTAAAGAATTCAAATGGTCAAACCATGAATATCTTAGAAAGAAATAAGCAAGCAAACCAGCCCAACCCTTGGTTAGTATCACGTACATATGTTTCTCTTACCAGAGATGGCCCTTTGTCAAACATTTTGCGTGATCGGATGAACTGAGCAGAATAGGGGACTGGTCCACCGGGTCCTATAGTAAATGTGGGTTGAGGACGTGAGGGTGACACGTCTCCTGTTTTACCTGCTAATGATCTGTTAAGCTCTTGTGGGGATATGTCATGTCTGAAAAATATAAATAAATAAAAAAATAGTAATAAAAATATATATATTTATATACAGAATTCATATGTTTAAGATATATTCTGATAAAAAATAACAAGTTATTTCTTTTTATTACTTTATTTTGCTGAACAATATTACCTGTCCATTTGGGTCATGTTTGCTGGAGGCTTGTTGGAAGGACTGCTGGGAGCGGAGTGTGATGATGAAGACTTATGTATGATATGCTTTGCTGTGGTTTTGGAATTGACCTGAAAATATTTTTCCACATTTCACATGGTATTTCTATATACTCAAAACTTACACTGAAAGGAGGATTTATACTGAAAGTATCTTTTTATAAATGATTTTTTTTTATCATATTGAGTTGAAATGAATATTGAATATCTCATTGAAATGAGTCTTAAAATATTCTTTATATTAAAAAAAAAACAAAAAAACAAAAAACAACCAATAACCCAGGCCAGTTATAATAACAATAAGTTCCAAGATTCCTTTCTAAACTGTAGTTCAAAATTTGTCATCACTTCAGTTTATGGTCAATTATATCAAGTCTTAAATTGTGAATATGCTCAAATCTGCTTTCTGGCAAGATGCAGCTTTTATGAGTGAGAGCCTTACTTTGGCTTGTACGGATGCTACCACAGTTCTGGCCATGCTGGAGACCTCTGGGCAAGGGTCCACAGCCAGCTGCAGCAAGCCCTTCCAGATGTTGGCATACACATTGCTGTAGCCACTTATAATGCTGGAGATGGAAGAAGATGATGACACTCTCTTCATTGACATGAAGGAATCATTGTGTAGGTTATCTGAACTGTTAGATATCGGACTCAGCATCGCAGCTGTCAACAGAATAAACTTCTATATCAATCTTGCCTTTCTGTTTTAAATATTGCAATATGCATTGAATTCAATTTTTTTATCATTTGACAGCTCTTTCCACAAATATGTGCAAATAAAAATATTATTTTGGCAAATACCAACATTGTTACCTGGATATAATAATAATGACTCAAATGACCAGGGGGTCTATCTGGCAACCCATGATAAATACTCTCAGTATTGCATATGACACATAAGATATGTAATATTTGCACATAAATACAGAAAATAGCTGTAAATTGACATTTCCTTTGTCCATTTCTTAACATATTTCATTCATTAAAGCTATCTTTAAAAAATAGGAAAAACAGGAAAGACTAATTATGATTCTATACAGAGCATTTACCGTGCATTATTCCTATCTAAATGAAAATTTAAACCATTAACTATGTCATGCTGTTCACCATCTAATTTTTTCTTTATATACATTAATGAAATCTTAATTAACACAAAATTAAATAATAGCATGCAATACTTCTATTAGTACATATATTGAGGAAAACAAAATTGGGTCAAACCTCCAAATATATTATTAAATTCCTGCCTCAATTGTTAAATAGTGCAGAATATGGTTGTTAAAAAATGTTCAACAATGCCAATGTCATAGCAAATCTAAATGCAATTTCCATGTGAGTAATAAGAAGCCCAGGCAACCACCATCTACCATGTTTGTGAGAAATATGAAAAAAATATTTTGATTAACCCCACATTATTCTGAAAACCTATATATAAGTGTACTTAGATGTAGATATAATTTCTGTTCAATTTACATGAGAAAATATTAATAATAGTCTATTGTTTTACATGTGATGTTTCGAAAGTTCAGGAACATTATGACCTTACAGAGTTAATTTCTTAGTTTGTGATCAGACAATACAACCTGCATAAGTAGCTTAGAACACAACATAGTTGAGGTCTAGAATATCAAATATTCACGGTGACACATATTCAACCAGAAGTTGATGCTGTCTGCTGTTAATTAAGATGGCATTAAAATCTTGAGTTCTGGCTATATTATGTGTTTACGATCTTCAATCTACCTTAACTATACTTCACATAATTAGAAAAACATTTTATGTGATCACATAATAAGAATAGATATCAAAATGTAAACAAAATACTTGATGTGGGAAATGCACTTTTTGAATGACCAGATTTGTGGTAGCTTAAGATCAGGATGGATCATATCTCCCACTGATGCCAAAACAGTCCCATATGACAGTATAAACAATGAGTTCATGGTTGCTGAGATCATATATTTTCACAAACAAAATAAAGTGATTACAGCCCCACTTTGCGCAGTGGATCTGATATGGCAAAAATTCAGGAAACTAATGATATGGATTAATTGATAAAACATAAACTAAATATATGACCCTTGACTCCTTTTTCAAAATAACTGTTGAGAAAGAACAAATTAATCATTGACTGATTTTCTGATGGGTTTCAAATTTTGCAAGTAGTCTCCTATGATATTGCTTATTTTTTGTCATACACTAAAACATGACAATCAGCACTTTGAAAACACAAAATATACGAGATTGTTGGGTGAATTTGCTTACAAGTGGGAGGTGCGCTGGGGGACAGAAGGGAACGTAGCCTACTACTGGATGCACTGCGCCTCATACCACTACCACCAGAGGGCGTTACTCCAACTGCACCTGTGTCTGTTAACCAACACCAATATCTTATCAACATTGCCACACATCTTTTATATTTTAACATTTAAACAAACTTTTCTTATTCTTTTTACATATTGATAATCAACATAATATCACATTTTAATTCTGGGAAAACTCTAATTCTAATATCCACTTAAGTATTAATGAATATTAATTTGATTATGACTCTAAATGGTCATACAACTTTTCAAGCCATATGTAGAAAATTTGTCATTTTTTTTATCTAAACAAATCAAACAGTGAAAAGGATTAGTAATTTTTTCTGCTGTACATGTAAACACCCTAAAAATCATCAATGTGTTTTTAATTTCATGGTACATCAAAGCCCAATCTTTTTGTCAGCATGCACATCCAAGCAGCTAATATGATCTGCGGATTCCATCTGACAGTGAAACAATCCAATACAAAAGCTGTGATGACTGTCTAATTGGTGAGGGATGTGGGATGAATTATTTTGTGTTAGCAACGATTCACACCATTCAAAGCAACTGATCATAACATCTGATAAAAATATGGTTTCCAATTTACATAAACCTTTGTTCACAGTTTTGCCACTTGTGTCTGTGAGTATCTGCTTCTGATAAATGTGTAAGTTAAAATCCACAAATCCTATCACTACATTTGCTCTCTGTGGTTGGCACCCTTAACCAATCTAATACTAATGGTGAAAACTGAATATAGCCCTCAACAAGGATTGACCCATTTGTTGAAAAATCTATATTTACAAATCACAATATGAAGGAAACCTTAAATCAAGAAGTAAAATGATCAATACACATGCTTGGTAATATTTATGAATCTAAAGGTAATTTTCAAAAATGTTTCTTCCATCTCGGAGTTGAGTCAAACACATTCATTGAAAATAATTTGAGTCAATGTGTGAGGAATTCCTATCTATTAGTACATTCAACCAACACCAATCTACATCTGTCCTATAAATATATGCAAGATTTGTTAAACTGCATTCAAATCTCCTCACTGAATGAGTAATATTTCCATTTTCAAAAAAGGGCAAGCAGGATAGTTTGAGATAATAGGTTTATGAGATATAAAAAGTGGTTATCCCTTCCTTGTAATTAAATAATTAATTAAAATCAAAATTTAAAAAAAATGAAAATTCAGAATTGCTGTGTTCATAATGGTGCATATCCAAGCACCAGAGTAATGCTCAGTACAAATGACTTTATATCAATTTATTTTGACAAAAACTATCAATGTAAAAATTACAAGGAAGGGATCTCTTTGTCAGATGTTGATAACAAAACAAATAAGCATCCATAGGGGGAATACAGTTTGAGAAGCAGTGATTGAAAATGGAAAGATTTAAACATTTAGGTATGGGCTGCTAGCGGACAATCAAGTGACCATTTACCACTAGCACTCGCTCTTCTCAGCTCCAACTTTCGATTTCCTATAATGCATCAATGAAAATCAAAAACAAAAATAAATTTGAAAATAAAACATAGAATAACATGCATTTTCTACATATATGCCACTTCACATCAAAATCATCCAACATTAGGATGGATCAATAATTACTTCTTCCTTGATAGATTCAGGCAAAATATCAGCTAATCTAATGAGCTGCTAGTCTACTGTTTGAACATTTCTAAATACATATGAATAGCAATCTGCTAAATCTGCATGCAAAATTGTTTCTTCATAATATCTCACATATTCACTTTGCTCCGATTCATCTACTTTTTTTTTATAAACATGTATATTCTATGCATATCAAAGCTGTTCTAGACATTTGCACATTTGTCCAAACCCAGAAAAATCTAAATTATCATTATCACATCATTCACCTTCTCATGTGAGTTTTGTTTAATCTACTTATCTCTTCTGAAGCATAGATCTAACACATCCATTGTTCTCTAATCAGCAACCACCAAAAAATGACCTGATAAAGTTAGTACCTATAGTCTACACATTCATTCTCCATTCCTTGACATTTCTTAAGAAACCAGATGATATGGTGTAAATAAAAGGTTACTGCAAAAACTATGTATCTACTTATATCAAAATCAGAGGATACTCCAATATTTTTCACCAAAGATGCTTAAGTCAGGCAACAAAGATCTCTTTTGTTAACATAAATTTATAAAGGAACCAATGACGTTCCTCTGATAGTCCTGTGGCCATACATGGAACAAGACTAGTTGCAGAAATCATGAAAGGTTTCCTTCTTGAGAGCTGGTGGTCCTCACAAGAAATCTCTTGAAACAAGGCTTTTTCAAAGCAAACTCCACCAAGACATGGAATTTTGTTTTGAAATCTGAGTGGAAGATATTCTTAGGACACATCTAATATTGTTCTTAGCTTGCCATGCTTTACATGTAAATATTGGATGCCATCTACAGACAGTTAATCAATAAATTTCATTCCTGCATAGTAGCAGGAATTTAGTTTTAAGCCTAAAAGCAACAACTTAAAATGTTAACATAAATTACTTGCTTCAGATGGTCTCAAGTATCAAATCCTTGTACCGAATAAACAATTATTTGTTGGAAATAAGCAGTTCATTTTAATGGCCACTAATCAACATGATGAAGCTATTTCTTATGAAAAGCAACATGAAGATGTATCAAATCCAGACAGCTCTTGCAGCCAAACTAGTATTTAGAAAATTATGTTTCATTTACATTTCTTAAATCCCATGATTGATATGAGGAAATACACAAGGAAAGGTAAGAACAGGTACTATGACTGTATAAAAACACCCAAGAGTATTTCTCTACTTTTCTAAATACAATTTGCTATCTAAACTTCACAATACATATTTTCTGTTATCTATAGATAAAATATTAGTTTTAGGTCCTCAATATTTTATAAAGAAAGTTTTGTTTAAAATTCATATGTGATTACCAATGTTTGCAAACTACTTCCATATGTGCTTAGTGCATGTAACATGTGCATTTGTGTTGTAAAAGCATAGAAATTAGATGCCACAATGAGAAAAGTGAGTGAAAATAAAAGAGTCAGCACATGGTGCTGACCCCATTACCAGTGCTGCTAACTAAATTCCAACCACCAGGGGTCACCCCTGTAATTACTGCTGACGCACCCGACACTCCTCGCTCCTCATCCATGAGTTGAGATGCTACCATGGCGAAGGAAGTTTCAAACTGTGCAACTAAACCACTTAGGGCTACAACCAACTCCTGCAGGGCATAGCAAAAAATGTCCACAATATACAGAGAAATATCAAGTAGCAAAATTAAATTTCAAATTAACAAAAATAAATGTCCATAAAATCTATTAAAATCTATTTTCACAGTCCAAGTACACAATTCGTAGAGTAATTATGTTTAGCTCTTAAAAGTTATGATCTTACATGGTCTTTATGACCAACGGTTAGGTAACTAAGTGAATGTTTCGTAATCAGATAACTGAAAGTTGTAGACAGCAAAATATCTGACCTTTCTGACAAGAGGATTTCCATCGTTGACTGCTGCAACCAGAGTCATGCCTACACTGTGGTCGATACTATTAGCATGATCACTCCTCTCTGTACTGTTACTGATGAAAGTTCCCAAGGCATACACACCTGCGGCTCTCACCTTAAACATGTATCAACCTGTGTAACATCTATTTGTGCTGTGCAATGCTGGCTGGACTTCACACAACTGATATTATACTATCTGAGCTATTCAAAATTACATTCCCCTCAATTTCGTTATCACACTTCATCTGATTTAATTGGAATTCATGGAGTGGTGCTGAAAATGTTTTTTTAAATTTTAAATTTTAAAAATATTTATACATACTTCTGGTATATCATCATTTAACAATTTGTAGAGTTTCTCATGGGCAGTGTCACGGACTCCACACCAGCGAGCAGCATCAAAATTTGTCCAGACCTTTCCCAGACAGAGGGCCAGCCATTGCCTCAAGAGGGCGTTGGGATCTGTCAGCTGCTCTAAACAGATGGCAATTAAATTACCCTGCAATGCAGCTTCCTAGGGAAAAAACAGAATAAATCAACTAGTTAACATTTTTTTAAATAATAAAATTATTATTATACCTCATTTGCACAAAAAAAATGTTTTTTAAAGCATCAACTTACCTGTCCATTTAAATATTCATTAACAATCATAGCCAGTACAAATGCAGCCATGGTTCTATGCTCAGCCTGCAAAGTAAATGATTTTTGTTTATCAATACAGTATTTAGAGGTTTACAATTATAATTTTACAACTATTGTTTTCTAAACTTTCAGACAAAGGAGTTTACTTACAGGCATATATGGATCTGATAATACTGACAAGAAGTATTTGTGTCCATTATCCTTAACAAGGTCTGCTTGACATGACTGAAATAAAAAAATGCATTTCTTTTTCAAATATTTCATGACACCTTATTTATTTCATAAAGATAATAATATGCATGAGTTAAAGAATAAATTACATAAGTTTTGTCACTTACGCTATCCACTGCTAAGATTTTTGCCCAGATAAACACTAACAGTGGTCTGAGCTCCCGTGCTGAGCTCTGTAGAAGTTTGAGCACATAAGGAAAAATGCCTACAGAAAGAGCCTGAAAAGAGATAATTGAATGAAAAAATAAATCGACTGTTTCCTTGCGAGTTAGAAATATGAATATTTATGTTTGAACATATCAAAAAGATTGATTAAGTCAAAATATAATATAAATTGCTGCTCACCAGACTCACTGCCCATGGTCCTAAATCCAGAAATCTTCCTAGCAGATCTAGAGCTCTCAGTCTGTGAACTTGACTAAGTAATACCTATCAAGTATGGATCATAAACTCATAATTATAGTATTGACATATTAATATAAAAAGTCTGATAAGTAAAGGTTGGCTATAGTCTAGTTTATATCATACCAAATGAAACCCTGATAAATTAAATTTCCAGCCCACCTGTAGCACAATGGGAAGTTGTTCTGGGGGACCCCTCTTCTCTAAGCCATAGGACAGCCACACCTGAAAGGCTGTCAACTGCTCCGCAAAGAATGGACTGTGTTGAAATGGCTTGCCCTCGTTGAGTATTGATGGCAGCTGAGACAAGCATAAATCAAGTGCCAGATCCCATGCTTGCCTAAATTGTATATTAATATTGTAAGAATGGTTTCACATTTAAATACCAACAAGAAGTTAACATTACCAAGTACTTTGTATGGGCAAATCTTACTATATCTCATCACAGACACATTCAAAACAAAATCTGAGAAAATTTATGGCGAATCTGACAAACAATAAAATTATTAAATCACATATATGTGAGTGTGAATTTGAATATATTAGGCCAGGCCAAGTTCTCTAATCCTACAGATAAGCTGCAGAATGTGTTTTGTAGGTGTAGATAAGCAAGCTCTACTGACCACATAGGATGCTGATATGTGGGTGGCAGCTTGGGACCTGACACAGGAGTACAGTTATAAGATCTCATGATCCTCTCAGCTAGCAGAAAGTTCCTGAATAGACTCGCCACCAACAAATCTTGTCGGAACAGTTTCTGGAACAACTCTGTAAAAAATATAAAAACAAATAAAGTCACATGTAATCAGAAACTACTGCATATGGTCTATTGAATTTGAAGATGTGAAAAAAAAAAATTCTTCTTTTTTCAAATAAGGAATAAGTCTGTATAAGATGTCAGTCTGGCTATAACATATATGTTACTCTGATTAAATTATACCTGACACACATACCTCTGGGTAATTTGTTCCAGGCTATTGTGTCTGTTATTGCTGTGAATATCCAGTTCAGTTCACCCAGCATTGTGCGTCTGTCATTCAACTGACCTGGTATCCTGTGTAAAAGTTAGAAATAAAAAAATAAAATTTTCAGGATCAATTTTGCACTTTGTATATTCTCTTTCTCATTAAAAAAAAAATTGCAATATGGCAAGATAAAATAGTACTCACTTATCTAAGATTTCTAACGTCACACCAGGTACAAGTTTGGAGGTATTTTGTAAAACATACCTGCAAAAATAATTTATTCATGAAAACAATCATTTTTTTATGGGCATCATAATTTTAAAAACATCAAAAGAATAGATAAGAAATATCCAAAATAATCAAGCTATAGAATTATTACATATAAATTTAAAGGCAGAAAATAACGATTTTCACAAAACACAGATTTTTTTCCTGAAGCCTCTTCACATTTTCTTTAATTATAAATTTATTTACTATTAGAACATCTGTAGCTGTCACAAATAACCCCGTTGCTATTTGAAAATTATATCATTATTGTTAACATTAAATAATCATTAATTATTTTCTCAGTTGTTTAATGATTTGTCTCTATTATTTATTCTGAGAAAGCCATCTATGCATTGTTGAAAGGTAGACATGCAGCGGTCGCCAATTCCGACCATTACCAAAATGGACACTTCTTGAAATCATTTGTATTAGCCACTCTCTGATTGGTTGAAATAATTGCCATTGTCTCCCACCACTGTTTTGGCAAAAATTTATCTAAAGATTGTTGATAACTGGTACTGACCATCTGAGTGCTATTTTGATGGGGGTGGTAAGGCAGGCTGTGAATAGATCTGCAGGAAGGTCCGGGTTCATGGGCAGCAGTTCATTGGGACCACATGATGCAAGTTGTATGCAGTTCTTCACTGATGTAGCAGGAGGAGTTTGATGCTCAGTGCCGGGACCATAGCTTCTCTGGCCATTAATGCGAGACAGCTGAAAAAAAGTACACATTTCTCTAACTCATATGAGGCTAGTAAAACACAGAAAAAAAGTAAAAATCAAACTTCAGTCATAACTAAGTTACTGATGTTAATGTAAAGAATGTTAAGGTGTCACAAGATTCCACCTCAAATGCCATAATATAAACATGACAACATATAGCTATACAAGTATTTAAAACTATTTCAAAGTTTCTAGAAAGGTTTCCCCACTAATATAATTGTTAGTTGGTGAACATTGATGGCTATTGGTGGTATTTTTAACAATAACACAGATTCCCACCTCAATTTCCTGTTCTCTCTGAGTGGAGAACTGTTTGAAGGACTCCAGTATAATACCAGCATTGGAGCAGTCATAGACATATATGGACGGACTACCCATCCATGTCTGTAAGTCATACACTGACAATGGAATATACTGGGTGTAACTCTGAAAAGAGAAAAATACATTTAATTTTCTTCTCAGCTCCAAATCATTTAAAAGTTTTTTTTTTAAATAATGTTATTTTAAGTTCTTTACCTTGTTGAAGACCCATATTTCTCCATTGACTGTTGGCCTGGGGACTCCATGTCCATTGTAATGGAACAATACTCTTTCCTCCTGGAAAGATAAAATATAAGAAGTTTAGTGTCACCCTAGATTAACACTGCACAAGAATCAATCTTAGCATAGGTTACAGGAATGTTATTCAAGAACTATTGAATTCTTTTTAAATTGTTGCAAAGTACAATGTTGCACCAATGAAAATATATATTCTTACTTGCTGCTTTTGTTTTTAACAGACATTAATTCAGGGCTGCTGACACCCAACCAGCTAATTGTGCACATTGATGTGAAGAAAAAGTATTTTAAACCACACATGTATGTTTCTTGCAACAAATATCTTGGCCATTTATATGACATTGTAGCACACCTTTGCATTTCTCCTGAGTGAGGTACAGAGTTTTTTGACTTCATCTACTGTGGGATCGAGGCTCTGCTTGTAGCGGGCTCGGGGCTGCCATCTCTCATACTGACGCTGCAGATTGGCACCTATGGCTTCCAGAGACTTCTGGGCTCCTGCTGCTAGGGGGTCTGCCAATAACAAATATGATATCACAATAGTTTGCCATAAACAATTAACATAATAATAACTTTTTTGTTTACTTCTTTTTAATAATTTGGTTGGGTTGGTGGTATCTATAAAAAAAACTATTTTGGATTCTTATATAATTATTCTTGTTGATCTGTGTGTAAAATTATTTTCAATAATTGAATATTGACTAAAATAACTTTTTATCCACAGGTCTTGTAAGTATTTCATCGATGATATATTTGAATTATTGTTGTGCTGATAATTTGCATATGAGTAATTTAATTATATTATGATAACCAATGAGTAATTTAATTATATTATGAGTAATTTAATTATATTATTATAAACAATTTATCAAAGCTTTGTATTGCTTAAGGAAGTGTTGTTCTTTTTCAAAAATACTTTGAGAAGTGTTTCAATTCCATAGCCCACAACAAAAAGGAATTTGAAAAAATAAGTTACCAATCCAGCACTCTAGCCTGGCACATGGGGATGTTTTGACAACATCAGGTGGATCTACTCCAACATTGAGACACATCACCAGGGCAACACTCACTGTCTTCATCTGTATCAAAAATCACAGGCACACTAATATTTAACCAAGTTTATTTTTGAGTCACAATTATATTTGCAATATCCCTTGGAAATTACTGAATCTGTCTCTTAAATATATATTAACCAAAATTTATATCTGCATGCAACTCAAGCTGCAATAATGTTTTTGGTACAGAGCTGTCATATTTTCATGCAGTTATTTACTCTGCTTCCTTATATCTGGTTAGGAAAGTATATCATTGGTTTTATTATACATAACTCTCAGCATTGTTTCAGTCATTTCATGATGAGAACTAATATACCAAACTTGTTCAAAAAAAAAATCTTTTACTTTTCAACCTCCCGACCAACTTTCAGTTGCACAGTGCAGTGTGCCATCTAGAATAACTATTAACCAAAAAAATGGCTGCAATTCTCTTTGTTTACAAATTAGTCCTTCAAGTTGCAGACAAGATTACTTTATGATCAGTATGACCCGACTGTGTTATCCTTTATTGCATTATACAAAATACATGTCATGTTATGGCATATGTGATTAATTCAGGTTAAAGATCTGTATACCCTGCTTTTGTACAACTAGATATTTTTATCTTACACATTGTTAACTCTTTTTACTCCATGGTTTTATTATATTATCATTCATAATGTAGGTGTCCTTATCTTCTCTGATACTTTATCATCTTTTAAAGATAATGGTACAGAATGAACTCAGGAGAAAGTCCAATAAATTCTATTTGTGTTTGTTACAATTTATTACTAGAAACACATGGCAAATTTGTTTTCTACTTAGTCATATTTGTTAGGTATGTTTTCACAAGTGTCACATTCCAAAAGAGAAATGTGGTGAGTGAGAGTGTCCATTTAATGCTGTTTATTTTCACGAAGCATGACATCACAATGCTATACCAGCTGAACTGCCGGAACATTATTATATTGGTTCACTTCTTATTTTACCATTAGGGATTCTATTGATTCTGTTCCCAGGCCATGATATCACCAAGCTATGATGTCATTAGACTCTGATGTCATCACTGGTTTTTCTTCTGGAATGTATTCATATGCAATAGTGCATATGCAAATTAAAGTCTTATTTATGGTCTCAGACACACTCCGCAGTGGTGTTAATTGTTCAGACCATAATGACCACAAAAAAGTGGTGCTCCACGTGTAATATGGATGGCAAATAAAAAAACCCAACAAAAACAAAACAAAAAACCAAAGACAACAGAAAAAAAAGAAATTATTTTTATTCATCTTCAAAACCCTTTAATTTGGTATATGAACGATTTTTTTCATTCAATCGCGTGCAAAGTTGTGTATCTTTAATTTTGATTGTGAAAGTTCCTCTAATTAATTAATTTTATTTTGAAATTTTGCTTTATTTACATCATGCACTTCTTTTGCTTTATTTACGTCTTTTAGAAATGGATTCATACGCAGATGCATGCGCAAAGAAGAATCTATTACATGTACACCGACGAACATTCCACAGTGGCCTCAGTTGTTTGAACAATATTGACCACAGACAAAAGCAAATTGCAAACCACAGGAAATGACTATACATTCTCCATGATCATACCTATCACAATATAAAATAGATAGTAACTTTTTCTGACAGCAATCATTTTCAAAAAAGGAACCATTCGTGTTACAAAAAACTTGACTTACAACTCACAGGAAAGGGCTACACATTCCCCATGACCAAACTGATCAGACAAACACAAATAGGACAATCTGTGTTGCAGCAAGAAAATGTTCCATGTGTAACGCAGATGGACAGCAGTGGATGTATAAAAAAAGGACCATCTATGTTACAAATAGAAATTGTAACCTGCGATCACACTAGAGCATCCAAATTACTGACTTTATCTCATTATTCAACTATTTGAAAAAACCTTTGACTGAGTTTAGTGTAAAGGGTTAATAAAGGTCTTTTGGGTCAAATGCAAATGACCTTCTTGGAGATTTCGAGTTGTGAGATATTACAAAGTTATTTTCCTACATGTTGATTGAGTCATGTTCCTCTGTTTATTGCTGATATGTTTAAATAACCAAGATATAGCCCAGACCTCACTCACTGCTCAGTCCCCGGGGTCAGTTCACATACAGATACAGACATTATTATTAACCTACAAATTTTAACCAGCAGACCTGTTATCAGGCCGAGGAAAAAAGGTCATAATATGACAGTCGTCTGGGTGATTTCAAGTATACACAACTACCTGAAACTAAAATTATCAATGAAATATCAAAACCAACCCTTTCTTTCATGCGCCAAGATTGAGTCTCAGTTTTGGAGCCCTCAATTTTTTCCAAATGACGTTTTTTATCAAATGCAATTGGGAGTTGCCAATCTCGAAGTTCTGCAACTTCCTCCTCTTCAAAATCTTCTTCTTCGGCTTCCTTGGCCATTGCAATCAGATTTCGTACTCTATCCATCATGACCTTCCGCACGATCTATATGTCAACATTGAAAACCATACAGTTGCAGTGTAATTTGCACGTAAATTTATCTATCCTCCCAAATCAGCATGTTGCTTTGACTCTACCATGTTGGGTTTAAGTTTGATTAGTCTCTGATCATCAAAACTACTCGTTACTGAAAAGTAGATCATTTTGTTACACCAGATTAAATGATTATAAAAGTGATATTGAATAATTTGCATATGATGTAAAATACAGAACAAAATCGTAAGAAAATATTGTTTTGGAACAAATGTTTGGAGAATATTTTACATGTTCTCCTCTAGATATTTCTCTCTTTCTTTCATTCATATGAGTTTACACCAGATGGCAGCACAAATTCAGAATCTCTCACGCTCACCAATCGCTTTTCACATGTTCTGCACATATTGTGACCCAATTTCAAACACAGGTGGGTGTTTCACCCAAATATAAATACGGCGTCAATAATGGATTCAAAACAAAGTTTAAGTTTAAGTTCCCCCAAAAGTACAAATAATGATGAAAAAGATGACCAAGTGACATTCGGAGCAGCAGGTGTAGATGTCATCAGCAAAGTTATAACTGATGTGTACCCAGAACAGAAAAACCATCTTCAGGCAACTGCTCTTGTCAAGTTTTGGTAAATATTGTTTCATGACAGTTTAACCCCTTAATTTAAGAACCAATCCTGTTTTCTTGGTTTTGCAACAGTATACAGCCGACGACATCAGAGCTGCGGACGACAACACTGTCAACAGAGTTGCGTTTCAGTTTATCAATTGATTGCCGATGTTTATCACACCATTTGACATTGTTGGCACATGCAAGTGTCAGAGAATATTTTTGAGAGTACAGATCAACTTTAAAGGCTTTGAAAATGGAATCGCAGCTCTGTTGTCGTCCGCAGGTCAGTTGTCGTCGGCTGTATATATACATATGAACACCATGACGTATTAAAGTCTGACATCGAGCAACAAGGAAAGTTGTTACAAGACATAGAAGTTGCACAGTCTGTGTTAGATTTTCTCAGCCTATGGCTGCACGTGACGGGTAAACATAGGTAGCGTGAACTTTATTTGACCTCAATTGAGGCTCAAAGTAGGGTACCACGGTTTGAAGTCATTTTGGTACTAATCAAAAGACAATACATTTCATGACGTCATAATCATATTGCCATGCCCTTATGACGTCATTTTACCTTTCAGTGCCTCTATGATGACACTCCACATAAAAATGACGCCAAGAAAGGAGTGTGCTTTCATTAGGGACCTATATATTAGGTTCATGTTCAAATAGGTTTTACAGACAATGATGGGGATGCATTTTTCAAAAAGTTTATAGACATGAAAGACAAATGCATTTATCACCAATATGTGAATTTTAAACGTTTTTTTTCAAAATCGGTGCTTAATCCCTTTAATTTAAGTTATGGACGAGCCTATTTAAATTTTGTTGATTGACAGGACTAACCAATTTTTTCTGGACTAGTGTATCTAAAAACTAAATTGAGCAAATTTATAACCACGCTTATTCAATATGCTCAATAAAATGCTTGGTTCAAAATTTGATAATCCAAGTTATCTGATGTCATTATCATGATTACATTGTAACAAGTTGCTGCCCAAGTGAATGTTACAAAATAACGTCATTAAGCCAAAACAATGGGGTTGTTGCCGTCTGTTAGGGGTTAACTTTAATAATGTATATAATGTTTTCACAGGTAATAGGAAAAACACCAGATTATTAATAAATATGCATATAGGCTCCACCCCCAGTGCACAGACAATCATTGTTCAACCAAGGGAATACAATCACGGAGCTCTTGCTTAAACAGGTTTGATCCAGTCATTATGCAGCGATTCAGTTTGTGCAATGAGTGTTTGACGTCACTGATTGTTGAGGATTGCTGTGATTGGTTCACTTGAATAGAGAACAAGATAACCCAAAACAACGATTAGAAAATTGGGCAGGTGCCCGGATGTATGGTCAGCATTTTGGCCAAACATCCAGGCACCTGCGAGCTGTATTACTGCTCCATCTGGGACTGTTATTAGTGTCTACCCAGTGCATAACATCAAACAAACTGGTACAATTTTGTGCATATATAGATTACTTATAAATCTTGACACAAGTAAGACTAGACAAAGTGATTTAGGAAAGTGAGAAAAACATTCCTCATTCAATGTTGATGTTGTAATTAGTTAAGACAAGAAAAAAAAGTAAAATTAGTGTGCACTGTTTAGTTTGATGTGTCTTATGGTGCACTTCTGAAAGATATATTTTTATAATATGAATATTCAAAGTCTGCAACTGGTGGTGGCCATGAATTTAGGCAATGGAGGCAGAGGTAGGTTGAGGATTGACTACCTCTGTTCAGCAGAGTATGTTTGTGGTAGAATAAACATAAAATTAAAATTGACCTCCACTTCTTTTAACCCTATATTTTCATTCATGGAAACATCAGTTATTTTATTTTTGCTTGAAAATACTTTCCTCAACCTTCATTGATGTCAATGGGTTATTGTGACATCTATGGAACCAAGGGAGGGAACTAAGTAATTAATGTATTTTTTTATTCTGATTCCCATATTTCCATTGTTTTTAGCAGAAAAGATGATAAAGTATGTGGGGGAGGAGACCTTATAGATTGTCCTGTAAACATCTTGCTGATTATATAAGAAATCAGTATTTGCTAGGATTTTTTGTGTGGAAAATTTGAATTTACCAGATTAGGAAATACCAGTCCATTTTTTTGTGTGTGGAAAATTTGAATTTACCAGATTAGGAAATACCAGTCTCACATATGGACAAACCTTCAGTACCACCAACCCCATAAATAAGTAAGGTGTACCATATATGCTCCAATAACCCTATTTGCTTCAACAACAAGGTATGATTTTGACCAGTATTTTGACTTAGGGTAGAGATTTTGACAGAAAATATAAACATATAGATTAATCATTTTTATTTATTTATTTATTTATTTTTTAATTGAGGCCATCAGTTTCAGATCTTCAAAACCTGTATCCAGCACCGGCACGTGGAGCCTGCCTCAAGGGTGCCACCTAATTCTAAAGTGTTATTTTACCAAATATATAAACATTTAATTTTTTTATATTGTTACGTTTTAGATATGTTTTCAAATTTTTAATTTTTAGGTAATTATCTGATGCTTTGACTCTCGTAATATGTATGCTAAATATCTTTTCTGAAATCAATTATAAGCAATGTATTTAAAAAGGCAATGGGAAACAATAATAACCTAATCTCATACCAGTGACACAAAATCATTCTTATTAGGTTTACAGAGAACTCAATCTCATGCCAGTGACCCAAAATATCATACATTAGGTTTACAGAGAACGTAATCTCATGCCAGTGACCCATACTCTCTCACATTAGGTTTACAGAGAACGTAATCTCATGCCAGTGACCCATACTCTCTCACATCAGGTTTACAGAGAACTAAATCTCATGCCAGTGACCCATAATCTTACAGGTTTACAGAGAAATTAATCTCATGCCAGTGACCCATAATCTCAAACATAAGGTTTACAGAGAATTAAATCTCATGCCAGTGACCCATAATCTCAAACATAAGGTTTACAGAGAATTAAATCTCATGCCAGTGACCCATAATCTCATACATTAGGTTTACACAGAACGTAATCTCATGCCAGTGACCCATAATCTTACAGGTTTACAGAGAAATTAATCTCATGCCAGTGACCTACAATCATTCATATTAGGTTTACAGAGAAATTAATCTCATGCCAGTGACCTACACTCATTCATATTAGGTTTACAGAGAACTTAATCTCATGCCAGTGACCCACAATCATACTTATGAAGTTTCCAGAGATTTTATTTATTGCCTTTGACCTTCCTCCGAGTTATTAAATAAAATTGTAAGGTGATATTTTCTTTAAAAAGTTTTTTCTGCTTCATATATTTCAATGACCTTAGCCTTGTCTCTTAAGAATATTGAGACTTTTTGTCCCAGGAGGCCAATTTTGCTGGTCTCCAATTTTGTGGAATATATGACCTCTTGGTTTGTGAAGCATATGATGACCTCTTGGTCTCTGAAGTATATGATGTCCTCTTGGTCTGTGAAACATGTGATGGCTTCTTGGTCTGTGATGGATATGGTGGCCTCTTAGTCTGTGAAGCATATGGTGGCCTCTTAGTCTGTGAAGCATATGGTGGCCTCTTGGTCTGTGAAGCATGTGATGTCCTCTTGGTGTGTGCAGCATATAGTGGCCTCTTGGTTTGTGAAGCATATGGTGGCCTCTTGTTCTGTGAGGAATATGATGTCTTCTTGGTCTGTGAAGCATATGATGTCTTCTTGGTTTGTGAAGCAAATGATGACCTCTTGGTCTCTGAAGTATATGATGTCCTCTTGGTCTGTGAAACATGTGACGGCCTCTTGGTCTGTGAAGCATATGGTGGCCTCTTGGTTTGTGAAGCATATGATGGCCTCTTGGTCTGTGAAACATACGATGGCCTCTTGGTCTGTGAAGCATATGGTGGCCTCTTGATTTGTGAAGCATGTGATGGCCTCTTGGTCTGTGAATCATATGATGTCTTCTTGGTTTGTGAAGCATGTGATGGCCTCTTGGTCTGTGAATCATATGATGTCTTCTTGGTCTGTGAAGCATATGGTGGCCTCTTGGTCTGCGATGCATATGGTGGCCTCTTGGTCTATGAAGTATATGATGTCTTTTTGGTCTGTGAAGTGTATGATGTCCTCTTGGTTTGTGAAGCATATGGTGGCCTCTTGGTCTGTGAAGGATATGGTGGCCTCTTGGTCTGTGGAGAATATGATGGCCTCTTGGTTTGTGAAGCATATGGTGGCCTCTTGGTCTGTGAAGGATATGATGTCCTCTTGGTCTGTGAAGCATATGGTAGCCTTTTGTTCTGTGAAGCACATGGTGGCCTCTTGGTCTTTGAAGCATATGAAGCCCTCTTGGTCTGTGATGCATATGGTGGCCTCTTGATCTGTGAAGTGTGTGATGTCTTCTTGGTCTGTGAAGCATATGGTGGCCTCTTGGTCTGTGAAGCATATGGTGGCCTCTTGGTCTGTGAAGCGTGTGATGCCCTCTTGGTCTGTGAAGCATATGATGGCCTCTTGGTCTGTGAAGTGTATGATGTCTTCTTGGTCTGTGAAGCATATTATGTCCTCTTGGTCTGTGAAGCATATGATGTCCTCTTAGTCTGTGAAGCATATGGTGGCCTCTTGGTCTGTGAAGCATATGGTGGCCTCTTGATCTGTGAAGTGTGTGATGTCTTCTTGGTCTGTGAAGCATATGGTGGCCTCTTGGTCTGTGAAGCAAATGGTGGCCTCTTGGTCTGTGAAGCAAATGGTGGCCTCTTGGTTTGTGATGCATATGATGGCCTCTTGGTCTGTGAAGCATATGGTGGCCTCTTGGTTTGTGATGCATATGGTGGCCTCTTGGTCTGTGAAGCATATGATGGCCTCTTGGTTTGTGATGCATATAATGGCCTCTTGGTTTGTGAAGCATATGATGGCCTCTTGGTTTGTGATGCATATGATGGCCTCTTGGTCTGTGAAGCATATGGTGGCCTCTTGGTTTGTGATGCATATGGTGGCCTCTTGGTCTCTGAAGCATATGGTGGCCTCTTGGTCTGCGATGCATATGGTGGCCTCTTTGTTTGTGAAGCATATGGTGGCCTCTTTGTTTGTGAAGCATATGGTGGCCTCTTGGTCTGTGAAGCATATGGTGGCCTCTTGGTTTGTGAAGCATATGGTGGCCTCTTGGTCTGTGAAGTGTATGATGTCTTCTTGGTCTGTGAAGCATATGATGGCCTTTTGGTCTGTGAAGCATATGGTGGCCTCTTGGTCTGTAATGCATATGGTGGCCTCTTGGTCTGCGATGCATATGGTGGCCTCTTGGTTTGTGATGCATATGATGGCCTCTTGGTTTGTGATGCATATGATGGCCTCTTGGTCTGTGAAGCATATGGTGGCCTCTTGGTCTGTGAAGCATATGATGGCCTCTTGGTCTGTGAAGCATATGGTGGCCTCTTGGTCTGTGATGCATATGATGTCCTCTATGACATCTTGTTCTATGATGCATATTGTTGCATTTTGTTCCTCTGACCATATAATGGCCTCTTTGTTGGTGAAGTATATGATGGCCTTCTGGTTTGTGTAACATTTGGCTTCCTGCTGGCTTGTAAAGGGGGTCTCTGATTTGTTTTTGGATATGTGTGCTGTTCTTTGAACCTGCTTGTCTATGAATATCAGATCTATGAATCTGACTATACCCTTTGCTGGTATAACTATCAAATTTATAACGGTCATTAACCAGCCTATCAATGAGATTTCCTGATTCTCTTTGAATGTGTCTTCCTAATCTATGATTTTGACTTATTGGTATTTGAATGCGATTCCAAACCAGGTGTTTTCTCCCTAGCTTTGAGTCTGCTATCCTATGGTGATCATCATTATATGGCAAACTATCCTGTAGATCACGTTGCATTTTCTTCTTTGTTGAAATATCTGATATATTTTTGCCCTCAATTGGCATCCTCCAGTTGCTTTTTCTGCTGCAAAACATTTTATTGAAGATCACTGACAGTCACTGCCTTTATATACAAATTCAGTTGGCGCTCAGTCAAATATGTTCTATTTTAGGACTATAAAACTTCCCTTGCATGTAGAGTTCACATTCTGGGACGCCTCTGATTTCAATGTGATAAACCTTGTAAACCTGGGGCCCCCATAGGGGGGGTATGAAAAACCCAATAATCCCCCTTTTTTTACCTAAAAATCCAAAAATCCTTATCTTTTGTAGCCAAAAATCCTTAAATATTTTTCCCCTCAAATCTAAAAATCCAAAAGTATAAAACAAAAAATCCTAAAATATGTTTACATTTAGTACAAATTTATTTGGCAATGAATTACATAACATGCATGATATAACATGATATTTAGTGTTTCACACAGGTCATGCCACATTACAAAATGTACTTGCAGAGTCCACTTGAGCCCACAGAGTTTGAAATTAACAGTAATCTCACTGTTATAGTGATACGGAGACACCCAATCCTTTTGAACATATTCAAAATTAGTAAAAAAAAAAAGTAATCTGTGTCTTTCCTTTTTTTTGAAACTCTTTTAGGCCTAGTGGCCCTTGTGTCACTAGTAAATGACAACTGAGATAATTCCTCACTAATTAACTCTTGCTGCTCATTGGGTGTCTCCGTATCACCCTGATCCTTTATCAGGTCCAAAAGATTGATCAAAACCTCCTCGTTCAGAACAATTATATCATCCTTTGGAACATATTCATAGTTAGTATCATCTAAAACAGTGATGACATTTTCTCTATCTATGACACATTGTTTTTGATTTGAGAACTCTTATTAAAAATCCATTAATCCTAAACACTTTCCTCAAAATCCAAAAATCCCAGATATTTCACCCCAAAAATTCAATAATCCCTCTTTTTTAGGCCAAAAATCCAATAATCCTAAAACCCTATGGGGGCCCCAAACCTGAAAGCTGGGACTCTGGGGTCAAAAGCTGGGCCTCCGGCACAGTATGAGCCACCTGGTGGTCGAAATGTAGACGACAAGGTCAAAAGCTGGGCCTCATGCACAATATGATCCATTTTGACATTTCGGTCAAAAGCTGGGCCTCATGCATATCAATAATGAACAGAGTGAACAACCACCTGGTGGTGGGAAGTGGATACAACTTATTTCCATATTTAAAATGTACAAATTTTGTTCAAAACAAAGCATTACTATTTTTTAACAATTTAAGTTTTTCTTTGAAAGCTCCATTTTCATACAAATATATATTAGCATAAGGCTTTGTTGTATATTCCAATTAATTATGGATAGATCACAAAGTTTCACAAGTTCAATCAAGTGCACAAAGTAAAAATGCAGAAAAGATTAATATCGAATGACATACAAATTGTTGTTTGACCATGACAATTCCTGATAGGTTGAATTGTGTTAATTATGGAATCATTTTGAATTGTTCCAAACTATAAAAATTGATTGCAACCTGCAATGACATTTTGTAGACTATATTATATTTTATTCTTTATATATTCTTTAGGCTTGGTGGTCCAGATCCACTGGACTACATAAGCATGCTGTACCACCCAGGAGATGAAACTTTGGCAATACCAGCACATTGGCACTATGTCAGCTTTGGTTTTAGTGATCTGCATGGTGACAATAGAGTTCATGAGTAAGTAATAAAATTTGTTGATTAAAACATTTTTGGCCAATTTTAGACTAATTCAGCACAACCATCATCCCAGATTGGAAAAAGTTATTCAACAGTTCAAAATTATTCTTGTTGACTTAATTTGCAACTGTTTGATATTTACTTGATGTTCAGTTACATGGTGAAATGCACTTTTCAGGTACAAAGGTCCTGGTGAACAAAGTGGATTTGGTTTTGAGTTAACATTTCGTTTAAAGAAAGAACCTGGTGAGAAACGAGCACCCACGTGGCCAGCTAGTCTTATGAACTCTCTCGCAAGATATGTGTTTCAAACTGGTAAGTCCATTGAATAATTCATATGAAAAAAATTAGGCCAAAATTTATTTCTGTTTTGATTCAGTCTGTACCTGATGTCACATTAATTTGACTTACCATACAGACAGATTTAATGAACCCTTTTTCAGAATGTGAAATGATTTATGGCACATAACCTGTTGTGTAACCCTAGTAAACATAATTTAATGTTAGCTATCAATTTGTATATTTTCTTGATATATTTCTATAAATTATTGTTGCTACATATATATTTGTAAAAGGCAATATTCTGAACTGTGGAGACCACATACCCTACAACAAGTCCCTTGATGGCAGTGCTCAGTCAGTCATACAACACATGCTGGTCACCAAGGATCCCACTCTAAAATCACTAGAGACACCCTATGGCAGCTTGCAGTTTAGGCAGGTCAGTTATATTATTTTTTATTCTTCATCTATCAATGGCTTTGTAATGATTATCTTTGTGATTGCACTGAAAGGAGATAAGATGTGTACATTACTAATGAGATAATTTGTGAGTGGCATAAAACTTAAGTCAGCAGTTTTTAATGCATACAAAGTCTTGCACTATCCAACTTTCAGTCTGATAATCTCTGTTGTGCTGTAACCTATTTTCAAAAAATATTTTCCTTTATGTGATTTAATTAAAAATATTCCAATGACCCTGAAAATAGTTCAATGATGTCTACTATTTAGCCTTTAAATACCATATTTATGTGTGTATAAGACGAGGTTTTTGTCCACAAATCCTTAGTTAATGTTAGGGGGGTCGTCTTATACACGAGAGCAACCTGTGGACGAGGATTTACGCCCAAAAATTACGGCACTACGAGTTTTCATTACGAACATTCTTATTTTCAAAATAACGAATATCGGGCATAGCGGATCGATTTAACAGTCTTATACACGAGTATATACGGTAAAACGTAAATACGATGTTCATATTTTCGAAATAACAAATATCAGACGTAGCAGATTGATTTTAATTGCGTTTTAAATGATAAATAAAGGTATTTACCGAATATTATTCGAGAACAGAACAAAGCCATCAATCTATTTAAAACGCAATTAAAATCGATCCACGTGTGAAAGCATTTCTTTCAAAAAGGGAAGACATGATTCAAAGCAGTGGAAACATTGATGAAATGCAAAACTGTAATAACAATTATCATGAATACAAATGGGAAATGAATACAATTGGGAAATTAACTAAGTGCATGGAAAAGTGCAATTATATTTGAAGATAGACATAACTTATTCTTGGAAAATTACTATATACACATGGAAAGTCACTATACTAATCAAAAATGGTTATTTTCCAAGAAAATATCCTTATTCAAGCGTATTATATGCACAAAAAATATTCATTGAAAATATCAATATTTTTCACAATGAAATGAAAAGAAAAAAAAACAATTCCCAGTGAATGTTTCCAAATGTACCTGTGAAAGACTCATGCAAATAAAATACTCATTGAAAGCTACCAATACTGGGAGAAGTGTAATCTATGGTGTAGTAATTTCTGCCTTAACATATTGAGGATTGAAAGGTTAACAAAACTTAGCACCTCAATTCAAAATAACACAAACTGCCTTTAACCTGTTCAAAATTTGTTAAAGATTTAAGATTGAAAATTTAGTTTTGAATATAAAAGAACTGTACAGGAGGAATGAAATGAGATTTTGAGAATTTTTTCCTTGCATAATATAGACGTTTATACCACAAAATTTGTGATCAAAAGTTATTACCCATCATATTTCCCCTACATAAATTTCTGTGGCATTTAAAAGTGGATGAGCGTTCTGCTAAAATCCAAATCATCCATTGGACACTGTGTCAACATACTTTGTTTAGCTGACCAGTGATCTTGCGCAAACACATGCTTAGTAAAGTCTTGCTTAGAGTGGGGCACCTTTCGATTGGGACAATGAAGTGATTTGGCTTACAGAGCCCTGTTTGTCTGATAATTCTGGTTCCAGAATAGGGAGAACAATCGGCATTCGTTTTGTTTTCGGGCCGTTGCGTGCGCATTCAGTATTGTGTCGCCGGGCCACCCTATCGTCCCTATGCCAAGCTGGGCGGGCGGATTGGGATCCCGATCACGTGACTTAATTAGCTTTCCCCAATCATGTGACAGTATGCCCCGTCAGGTGACAGAACACCTGGTTGTGTTCCTGTTTTGGTGCAAAATAAGCCAGGCCCTTGGCACTTCAAAAAAACACAATAACCATGCTAAGTGTATTTTGGCCTAGTTACTTTGATTATTTAAAATGTGATAAGTGCAGAGGCAATAAATGCCATTTCTGTAAAATATCACATTTTGCCACTCTTGAACACTGTTACCTGGCAGTGGATGTGATGGAAATTGAGAATATTAAGTCAGCCTGTTCTGACTAAATAACATTTTTTCCTGAGGCTAGTACACAGGCATAAAGCAACACATTCCACCATAACACAATGCAAAAATGCAGACTCATTGAAAATGAAATACAACTTTAAAGTGTTGATTATGGCAATTCTGCTGGTTTATGTGACATTGAGAATTATCAAATAAGGTACATTAGAATTTTGTGACTTTAGATGAAAACTTGGATAAAATCTTTATTGTGACTAAATACATTGTTTCATATTAATTCCATTTCTTAAAACTTTTCAGCTAATTGGAGTGACAGAGGAGGAGATGAAGGCAGCCCAGAGGTGGAAAGGTAGCTGTGTAGTGGGGCTCATTGCCAAAGAAATACGGTAGGTTTAATTTGCTCCAAATCGATTTTGTGATTTGATGAAATTTTCAGGGATATCTGGTCACACGGGAAGGACTAATTTTGAATGTTTATGAATGTTTATGAATATATATATATACCATATATGAATTTAAAATATTCTCTTTATCATTGCCACAGCAAAATGGAAGGGTTACAGAGATGTGCATGCTTCCAATGTCCTCTAGAAATCCAAACATTTAAATCATAATGTTTCAAAAGGCTCATTTTATAGGATAGTATACATATTCTATGAAACAAAAACATTAAATTAATGGAAAATATGTAATGGAAGATACCTGATACTCTGGATAATATTTTTATCTCCTCATAAGTCAAGGACAAACGTTTTACTACTCTGTCTGTCAAAATATAAATCTGGAGAAAATGCAGTCAAAAAATACAATTGTAAAATAATGATGTATTTTGACTGTGTAGCAAACAGAGAATTGTGTAATAATCATGTTCACCTTATACTGTATCTTTGTTTAAAAGTATCACCATGTATGACATTCTGCAGGGCTGGGGGTCCTTACTTTGTGACCAACATGAAACGACGCAAGTCACTATTTGAACTTCAGCCACAGTTTAGGCGTTTGGTGGCTGAGAGTATTGAGAAGGAAGGATCCAACCTTGGACATGTTACAGCAGCATGTCTGTGGGAAGATGCATCAGAAAGGTAACCACTTCACTGGAAATAAAGAGATTCTCAGTCTTTCTTAAATAAGAATAATAAGATGTGAACATAAACAAGCTATATTGGAAATAAATTTTAATTTCTGATTATATCAATATTAATTTCACAGGAAAAAAAGTATTTCGAAATATTTCTTTGATATTTCAAGAGATAATAAATGTTTACTAATCTAACATTTAAAAAATATATCATAAAAATATAAAATTTTGAAATTTGTTTTAAGTAAGGAAAACAATGCTTATTTGGGGAATCAGTCTGTGCCCTCTGGTGTTAGAAATGACGAGGGTGAAGAGGAAAGATCACTGGACTGTGTCCACATCAAGTGTGACCTGGATGCAGCAGAATTACTTCCTCTCATCACCAAGTTGGTATTCTTCCTTGGAAATCCATTATAAATATTGTATTCATATACATGTACTTTATCATAATATTTATGTGTTTCATTCAAAACTAATGAATAAATGTTTCAAATTAAATAAGAAAACATTTAAAAAAATGAAAACTTCAGATATTTGTACTTTGGTTATTCTCATCTCAAATATTGTCAATATTATGTATGCTTTTCACCAAATATTCTTTTAGACTGGTTTGATTACAATATAAAATGACAAAGAAGACAAAGAAAACTTTTATAATACAATTTTTATAACACATGAAAATAAATATTTAATCATTCTTGCAGGGGCCGACTCATGAAGGGTCGTTACTTTGTGTTTCAAAACATGCCTGGTCAGGTAATAATCTTCATTCCACCAGAGTTTCGTGCTGAGATGGTTATCGTGAATGCACAATGTCCCCTGAGAGTCCAAGGAAAGGCTTTACAGGTAGGAATCAACAAACACAATTTTTTTCCCTTAATATCATTTTTTCCCTTAAGTCAAACTTAAATATGCATTTGATCATTGACATTGCTACAATGACCTTGACTGACCAATTTATATTGAAGATTTCTCAGTAATTACATTTAAAAATAGTGGTAGTTCATATTTAATTATAAAATGATCTTGAGAAGTCAATGTTGGGCAGTTAATCATTTCATTTATGAAATGACCTTCAGTGGTTTTCTTTAGGACTGCTGACTTTAAAAAAAGACTATGCTACATAATAGTTGTGAACATGTATTAAGGTCATTCAATGAATAGTGCCATTTTCAAAATGTATATCTAGGACAGTGTCATTTTCGTCTGAAATCAGTGACCCATCGCTAATCAATGTATGAATTACTGATGTCACATTCTAACAACTAATGTGAGGTCACAGGGCAAGTGTGTGTCAAGGACACAGATTATAGACGGGCCACCCATTAATCATTTTGAATATAATTTGGGGAGTCACATTTATTTCATGCAATATATTTATAAATCCTAAAAATATATTTTGCAATTACTGGTAGGTCATTTTGTAAATCATAGGCCAAACAGAATCACATTCATTTGCATGCATTCTCTGGACTTTCAACAATTAGTTAATTAAAATCAATATAACTCACTTGTATATAACATTTTTTATGGGTTATTTCACAGATATTCTGTTCAAAGCAGGCCCAAGCTCAGATGGCAAGAGAATTTCAAGCATTGGAAAATCCAAGTGAGGTGAGAACTCAATATGATTCACACAATAACCAAAAAATTAACAAAGATGGGAAATTCTTGTGTTGTTCAACTTGAATGAGGGACAAAAAAAAACACAAAACAAGTTTTTAGCAACATTTGACATTGCCTAAATATGCATAAATATATCATTCTGTCTTTCAATAAATTATCAGAAACAAGGCATTTTACATCTGTCATATTTCCTACACTTTTTCTCATTCACATCAGAGATCAAGTCCATCTCATCCATGTGGAGAATGTCTCATGCGTTAAATTTAACATGACCTATAAAAATGTACAACTTTGGCAACTGTATTTCTTCAGCACTTGTAACTCAATTTCTGTAGTTTCCACAATTATTGCCTAGGAATATTTGCTTCACATATTGAAGGTCTTAAGCCAGGTTTTTAGAAGCTCTATTTCTAAAAATAAGTCTTCAGCAAATATCTATGCCTTTCACTTTAAACACTTGTTTGTCCTGTTGTAAAGAGAAAATGATAACACATAAAAGGCTATTGAAATTTTATAAAATTCTTAAATTTATTTAATTTATTTTTATTTCAGTTGAAGAATCGGTTGCCAAAAATATTCAAGTTGGTTCACCCTGACATCACTATCTCAGTTCTTCCAAAAGGGCAGGTTATAACTGAGTGATGGATTTTAATTTTCTTTCAGTAAAATTGCAATAATACAGTGTTATGGTGCTATGGAAAGTTAGACTTTTCATAATTATTAAAGTCCATGAAGGTGTCTCTTTATTATAAAACTCAAAATCTTTGAAAGCAAATGCTTTTTATGATTCATGAATAATTATTAGAGATATCCCTTTCATCTCTGCTGTGTTAAACTGAATATTTAGGACACCTCAAATATTATTCTTATCCCTTTTTGATACAGCATTAATATTGTGTCAATCAATACTTGATAGGCCTACACCTTGCATAAAATTTGTTTTCACAGGTTTTTTTAAATTATGCTCCTCAAATACTATTAAATACTACATGTATGTCATGTGAGCAGAAAACATGTGTAGGTATTCCTTTCTATTTATGATTGCCAAGACAAAGAGACTTCAGATATACAAGCCCTGTAAAATATTCTTGTTAAATGTACCATATGGTGATGGTCCAAAGGTGCTTTGATAAATCATCCTAAATATAATCAGTATACATAACCACTGCCAGTGAGTTGTTAATTTTAACAATTTCAGTGCTATTAATTTGTTACCCATAATCAATATACATAGTCAGTGTCATTAAATTGTCAAAATCAGTGTACATGCAAAGTAACAGCCAGATGCTAACCACAATTAATATGGTCAGTACCAGTCAAATGCTAATCAAAATTAATATACATGGTCAATGCGGGTAATGTGTTAGCCAGCGACAGTAAGTTCCTGGTTATAATAGGTAAACATGGTCAGCACCATTAAGTTGCTGATTATAATCAATTAACATGGTCAATGCCAGTGAGTTGCTATTTATAATCAGTAAAAATGGTCAGCGCCATTAAGTTGCTGATTATAATAGGTAAACATGGTCAGCGCAGGAAGTTGCTGATCATAATTTAATTCATTGGTCGTTGTAATATGCTGTATGTTCGAAGAATGGATCATAAAATTGGAAATCCTTGGCCTTTAATTTGTTATTTTACTGCGTTTGTGGCCCAAAAACTACTACCCATTCCATTTTTATGCTTGTTGTTAATTAATGTCCAACAGTTTTATACAGTATCTCCCCCTAAAAATGATTCAAACTTTGGGTTTGAAGTTTGTCTTTAAAAATAAGTTTGTCTTTAAAAATAACAAGTGTGTTATGAAGAGGAAGAGGTCAAATTTACATGTTTGTATATGTATATATATATATATATAACTCATTAAATGTCTCCTGGGCAGTTATATTGCCAAACGTTAAAGAAACTTACTTATTTGTAAATATTATGTGGTTTAGTATTGTCAAGTAATTACTATCATACTATTGGAAGTTGTATATACCTTACCAGTGCTCAGTGTCTAATTTTAAAAAGGTATCATTAAAATGAAGCTATGTATGAGGTATTTTCAGAGAGAATTATTTAAGATGAATATCTTTAGATTACTACCCTGTGATTCATGCTTATAGCAGTGGACCCAGACATGAGAACATTTGTCACATAATATTTCCCTGTTCAAACAGAGAAAGACTTTTTAGTCATTTCTTCCATATTTGTATAGTGCTTGATCATTGAAGATGCCTGTTTTAATAAAAAGAGTGTCCAGTAATTCATTTACACACTGTTCTCTTGTTTTGGTAAACTGATTTTAAGTCCATGCATTTGTACCAGGACCAAGATTATTTTTTTAATATTACATAATTATATACATGGTATATAGTGTGTACTTTATTGTATTTTGCAAAAAATCAAAACAGTTAAATGTGTTATACATGCCCAGTATGTTATGCAAGATATATATACATATCATATATTTTATTACTTTATAAAATGTTTACAGATTTTATATCGTTTATGAAAAGATGAAGACAATAAATTATTTTAAATTTACAATTTTATTCTTTGTGTATACATGTAAATACATATGTTGTGACGAGGTTCTTTCGATAATTCTAATATTGAAAATTGGTTATTTTTTATTAAACTGACCCTTTGCTCCTTTGAATTCTTTGGCCAGGAGGAAAACCTCAGCAGAGTCAAGCCTACTCGCAGTGGGTTTGACAACTTTCACACTGGAGAAGAAATGTTTTAGTGCAGTTTCCAATTTACCCTGTTCAGACCCTTGCCATATTTTACAGAGAAATATTCCTTTCTCCCGTAGAACAGTAAAAGAAAACTGCAGGGCTATTGTGCACAAGCCAATGATCAGTTCATGGTCCATATCCTTAATTCCTGTGGCATTTGGAGCCATGTCACTGAGGACAACATCTGCTTTCTCACCAGATAAAAATTGGACAATCTTTTGTTGTATTTCTGGTATTGTGAAATCTGAATGCTCCATGATTGTGGCTCCTTCCACTGGAAGCATATCTTGTATGTCAACACCTATAACCCTGCCTCTTGCCTTTCTGGAATCTGAAAAATATAGGTTGTGGTCTCTAAATGAATTTTAAATTAGAAAAATGTACAAAAACACATAGAAATCTTATGGATGATAAATATATTTGCCATTTATGTCTATTTACTGTTTTGTCTGTAAAACCTATTTGAACAAGCTAGCTATAACCCCTCTTTTGAAACCACACTCCTTGCTTGGCATCATTATAGTGTTATAGTGGCACTGAAAGGCAAAATGCCATGGAGGTTTGACAAATGATGTCATCAAAAACATTGTCATTTGAATAGTGCTAGAATTAATTCAATGAATGAAAATAAAATATTCATATTGCACTATATCTGAATAGGTAAGCTCATGGCACTCTTGTGGGTAATGTTTTTTTAAGCAAATGCATTTCTTAATGCACTTTGCAACTGTCTGCAGGTTTATGAAGGGGCAGGGCATTCCATATTTTTGGAGCATGTACATGTACAGTCATCCCTCATAAATCAACACATCAATACTCCAACATTTCACAGTCCAACCAAAATTTTCTGGCAACCAATTTCTTTCAGTGAATATGAACTCAACAGACCAACAAGTGGTCATTTATTGAAGTAAACTTCATCTATCTATAATGTCCTGGGTGCCAGGAAGTTTTGTCCTATTTGCCATGAGTGTGGTCACATTAGATATGGGCACTGCACGGCCACCTGAGCCCCAACCACATATCGCCTGGACACTGCACATTTTTCCAGACATCAGGCAGTCTAAAGGTGCCCTAAGTTGACAACTGATCTTGCAAAAAATCCATTGCCTAAGCAACATTTGGGAAATTGTAACAAATATTTGAAATAATAATTAATGTGACTGAAGTATAAAACCTAACATATGCATGATAAGAGCCACACAAAAAAGTATGTGCCCATTTGTTGTGGACAAGGAGTGGGACAACAGACATCTTAATTATTGGTAGGTCGGTAGACTAGTAGACCAGTGCCTTTTACTCGTTACTCTATACATGTATAACTTCAATTTGTCATATTGTTCATATATGTGGATAAGTTTTCAATACACCAAATTATAGGATTGATGCTTAATACCTTTAAAGCTGACAACAAATTAGAGGCGGATGACAACACACTTCCATTTTCAAAGCCTTTTAAGTGGATCTGCACTTTCTAAATATATTCTCATCGGGTAGTCTGACACTTAATTGCATGTGAGAATGAGATCAAATGCTGTGATAAACAACAGAAACCAGTTGATGAACTGAAACACAGCTCTTGCTGTTGTCATCAGCTGTATAAATGTCTGACCAATAACCGCTGACTGCAGCAGCTAAGCTGGAAAGGCCCCTTGCAGCCACTGCCACACATGGTCAACTTAATCAGCGGAAAGTGATCACTGACAAATAGGGCATGTACTCGCAAGGGACCAGTTACCGCCGATGAAGTAGACCGTGACTGGCAGCGGCGACAAGGGTCCTCACCAGCGGCCAGCTTAGCCGCTGTAATCGGCGGTTATTGGTAGCGACGGAAAACCAACAATAGTTAACTGCAGACCTCGGTGCTCGGCGAGTCTTCCTCCGTGCTCCGTGGACTGCTCCTCCGTGGGATTTATGCAGCTCCTCGGCCGAGCAACTCCTTGCTCCGTGGTAGCACGGAGGAACTCCTCGGCCGAGCAAACTTCCAAATCTTGCTCCGTGGCTCATTTTATTTAATTCCACAACAATTCTGTGTCCCATTGTAGTTAATATGAACATCTTACCTAGCTGTGACATCGATTTAGAAGGAAAAAGACCCTTAAAAAGACAATTTTAACAACTTTTTGATAAAATTTGATAAACTCCTCGCTTGGATGGACAATTCAACCGCCAGATGTCACCCTGAAAGTTTATTCCATCGCATACAAAGTCCACTAGAGGGCTTGGTGGTCAATATTGGAACTGCATTGAGAGGTCGTGACATCTGGCGGTAGTCTTTAGCAATTTTGCCCGTCAGACGTGTGTTAAGATGTCAAATCTTCAAAACTATAATTAATATCTTTTTATTTAGTTCACAATTACGGCAGTCATTTTCGGGCCAAACACAAAATAAAATCTACAAAATACATATATACAGTGACCGGCAGCCAAATCCGGACACTTTCATGTTTTTCACTCCCGATTTTCACAAAACTTTTCAAAACTGGATAAATCACAATCAGCGTTTTGAAAGGCATAGGAATAACAAGATGACGTGTGAGGCACAATATTCAGCTCAATTGCAATTAGTACAGCACAGTTTTACTCGATATTTGACTGAGTTAAAAATGTCCGAGTTTCATCTGCCGGTTTCGGACAGTTGCCGGCCACTGTAGCCTAGTGTAGGTCTAACCGTCTTCCTCTTGTTCTCACGATCTCAGATATATTTACAATCTACAAAATATAAGGTGGTGACACCAAGCGGCCAATCAATGCATTCTCCTTCCGACGGAGGAGCAGTTTTCTCCTCCGTGGAAATAAACTACAGTACATACGAATATACTGTAGTGAGGTGGTGACACCAAGCGGCCAATTGATGCAATTTTCCTCGGCCGAGAAGAAATTTTCTCCTCCGTGACAGCCCACGGAGCACGGAGGAAGACTCGCCGAGCACGGAGGTCTACGGTTAACTGGTTCTCCGGAAAACTGGTCCCTCACGAGTAACTGTATGATGCAAAGGACACTGTCCAAACAACTGACCTGTGCCCAGAGCATTAACCTTCTTGACTGCCACTTGAGTCCACGATCCTGGGGCAGCTCCACAGTCAATCACTACCTTGCCTGGTGTCAGGATCCTGTGCTTATCGTCCATCTCGATCAGCTTGAATGCACTCCTGCATCTGTAGCTTTCATACCTGGCCAATTTCACATAAGGATCATTCATCTGTCTGCTGAGCCACTTTTGTGAGGTGACACTTTTCCCTTTTAACTGTGATGGCTGCTTCTTACATAAGCATTGACATGTACTTATGGACCTTATACAATCTAATAATGTATTTCCTCTAAAATGTGAGCATTTCATCATATTTTTTTGGATCAATCCCGACAAAAATGACATTTTGTTCGTGAAGTTCATGCACATGCTGTCTGCAAACCGGGAAATCCAAGTTGGGAATCCCCAAGACGTCACTATCCGTGGTGGCCGAACATTTATTAAATAAAATTTATCATCTTGTATCATTATGAAACCATGAATGAAATGCCTTAAATAATATTAGATATTATGAATAATATTTATATTACATTAAAATGTAATAGGGGTAAAAGATTCGACAAATCACTGATTACTGCTAGCTTTACTTTGAGGTCATTTGAAGCAGACCGATTTTGTTGATGTTGATCTTACATCTTGTCCTTGGAGGAAAATAATCATGTTTTGATCTTGTCCTTGCAATCATGTTTTCTTCAAAAGTTGTGTTGCTCTCTGGTAATGTAGGGAAAATTGTAAAGATTCCAAGATGTCTTTCTTCATCAACAGGTAAGATTAAATTAAAAGCTGAGTTTTAATTTACTCAGTACATGTGCACACTGAGTCTATACCCAAAGACATCGTCAAAAAAGACTTGAAATCCACTGTTTCCAGAAACATCACGCACTGCCCATCCAATTTAAGTCCCGACTCTGTAAGAACTCGACTTCCGGCGACTAACAATCAAAGAATTATGTACTGTTTAAATCAACTTAAGATGTCAGCCCTGTTTGAAAATATTTCTTTGTTTTTTCTTGATCTCAGCATCATTTCGCCATTGTTTACGAGTTTGCGCAATCAGGTGAAAGTGGGTCAGTTTATTCACGGGACTGACAGCAACAATCTGGAAACTCCACAACGTTGTGGTCCTTCTGACGTCATATGAAGATTCTCCCTTTGCGTTTCCATGACGTCATCACTTGCACTCTCCTAAATACCATTTCACGTTGTCAAGTTTAATATCGGGTACAAAACTGGAGAAAAAACGCTACAGAATGCTCACGGATTTGCAATACTAGATATTATGACTGGGAGAGACAATGACATGGATCAGAACTGCAACAGTCAATCACCGGAAGTTGAGTTTAATTACTGGGGAAACTTCAATATGATGGGCAGTGCGTGGTGTTTCTAGAAACAGTGGATTTCAAGTCTATTTTGCCGATGTCTTTGGGTATAGATGCAGCCAGATGGCATGCGCCGTGTCAATCGTCAATGTATGTATATATATATATATATATATATATATATATATATATATATATATATATATATATATATATATATATATATATATATGAGACATGTATTGGCAGGTTCCTTTATTATATATATATATATATATATATATATATATGAGACATGTATTGGCAGGTTCCTTTATTATTATATATATATATATATATATATATATATATATATATATATATATATATATATATATATATATATATATATATATATATATATATATATATATATATATATATATATATATATATATATATATATATATAATAAAGGAACCTGCCAATACATGTCTCATGAAGCTATAGCCTAGATACCACAGCCATCTCTTGTGCTTCAATCTGCTTTGCTCAAGTGACTTGAGTGACCCACAATACTGGAGCGAAAGGGTAAAGCAATGGTGTCTGGCCATAGGCTATAGCCCAGCACCAGCTACAGGCTAGTACAGCAGACGACAACAGAGCTGCGGACGACAAAAGAGCTGCGGTTTCCGTTTCAAAGCCTTTTAAGTCCATCTGCACTCTCGATAATATTCACACCAAGTTGTTTTCTGACACTTGCATGTGTGATAAACATTGGTAATCAATTGGTTAACTGGACTCTGTTGTCGTCCGCAGCTCTGTTGTCGGCGGCTGTAATCATTTTACGTTTTTTCCACGTTGTGAGCGTGTTAGGATTTGGTGCCGAGCACATTGTACAGCCGATTAAAACAGAGCTGCAGACGACAACAGAGCTATGTCTCAGTTTATCAATTGATTACCGATGTTTATCACACAATTTTACCTTGTTGGCACATGCAGGTGTCAGATAATGACCTGATGTGAATATTTTTGAAAACACAGATGTACATTAAAGGCTTTGAAAATGGAACCGCAGCTCTGTTGTTGTTCGCAGGTCAGTTGTCGTCGGCTGTAACCTGATGTTGTATGATCATAGATCTGTGAACACCAGATAAGGTCAGCAAGTTGTGGTACAATGTTGTGTCTTGTGAGCACGTGCTCAGCACGTTGTGAGCACATTGTAAAATGACATTATGAGGAAGCCGTTCTGGACTAAAATCGCAGCAAATCTGGATGGTATGACGTCATACCATTGTTCTACACCAATTCTGAACCATTCTGGATGGTTCTGTTATATAATTACTTTTTTATGCCACACAAATGGTGTAAAAATCACATCAAAATCATAACAAATCTTTTTTAACTTATTACAGTTGAGTGCTTATTAGTGTGTTAATTATAGTCCATGTAAATGTTACAGTCCATCTTTTAAGGTTTTCAGGGTAATATTTGTAATATGGCACCTTCCTGTGTTAGAATTGAGAAGATATCTCCTTAAAATTCAGTTTCAGGTGATCATATTTTTATATATGGAACTGATAAGCATATTATTTCCTCCAGAATATAGATATAACAGTTGATATATTAAAACCACTTTTTCACTCAAGCTATTGTCCACTGTATGGCAATGCTCAGATTTCACCCAGATTGGCTGCTACCTAGTGTACAGCTGTATTACAAGCCTCCAGAATGACACGATTTAGCGTCCAGCTACATTGTGTGCATCCAGAATGATGTGATTTGTTCAGATTAGTTCAGATTCACTGTCCAGAACATTTCAGAGCTCTCCCAGCCCTGAATATGGAATCTACAGGGAAAACGATATCAGAAAGAGTCTCTTGAAAAAATATGACTGTTTTCTTCATTCACTGAATTTTGGATTCACTGTATTTTTAATTATTGATTTTGTATGCTATTAATTTTTAATTATATATTTCATGTGATGTTATGAAACTACCTGAAAACTTTTTTTCATTGTTACAGTAAAAACATTCATGAAACCACAGAGGTTACAGGCAATTTTCCAGAGGTTTGGGGTATGCTTAAATGATACGTGACCACAAAACTGTTATACAAGCAAGCTAAAATCAACCAAAATACACTTTTGTAATTTTTGTTTTGTTTGTTATTTTTTTTCCATCTGTGTTACATGTGGGCCACCACTTTTTCTTGTTTGAAAGTGCCAAGGGCCTGGCTCATTTTGCACCAAAACAGGAACACAACCGGGTGTTCTGTCACCTGACAGGGCATACTGTCACGTGATCGGGGAAAGCTAAGTCACGTGCTCGGGATCCCGATCCGCCCACCCAGCTTGGCAAAGGGACGATAGGGTGGTCCGGCGAGACAATATTGAATACGCACGCAACGGCCCGAAAACAAAATGAATGCCAATTGTTCTCCCTATTCTGGAACCAGAAATATCAGGCGTACTGTATGCACAAAACTAGCCAGGCCAGCCTGTACCCTTTTGACCACCAGGTGGCCACTTGTATACAATCATGTGACCTCAATTGTGGTCTGTCAGGGTGTTAGGCCTGTACCATTGGTGGACACACATTAATGGACAAACAGGGCTCTGTAAGCCAAATCACTCCATTGTCCCAATCTAAAGGTGCCCCACTCTAAGCAAGACTTTACTAAGCACGTGTTTGCGCAAGATCACTGGTCAGCTAAACAAAGTTTGTTGACACAGTGTCCAATGGATGATTTTTGGATTTTAGCAGAACACTCATCCACTTTCAAATGCCACAGAAATTTATGTAGGGGAAATATGATGGGTAATAACTTTTGATCACAAATTTTGTGGTATAAACATTTATATTATACAAGGAAAAAATTCTCAAAACCTCATTTCATGAATGCTTTAAACAGCAGTTTTGCCATTCTTTTAAATTACATTGTCTCCTTTGTAATGTACAGGAGAACTGAAACTGTGCCATGGACAATGCAACTGGCATTCAAAGCGATTTCTTCAATGGTGATACATATAAATTTATTGTTCAATTTATTACTTATTGAAAAGGTGATTTTGGTTATCTTAGCAGACATTTCCAATAATTCTGCATTTCTTATTGGAAATTCCTCCTGTACAATTCTTTTACATTCAAAACTAAATTTTCAATCTTAAATCTTTAATAAATTTTGAACAGGTTAAAGGCAGTTTGTGTTATTTTGAATTGAAGTGCTAAGTTCTGTTAACCTTTCAATCCTCAATATGTTAAGGCAGAAATTACTACACCATAGATTACACTTCTCCCAGTATTGGTAGCTTTCAATGAGTATTTTATTTGCATGAATCTTTCACACGTACATTTGGAAACATTCAATTTTCATTTCATTGTGAAAAATATTTCATTGTGAAAAATATTTCATTGTGAAAAATATTGATATTTTCAATGAATATTTTTTGTGCAGAATGATATAGTACGCTTGAATAAGGATATTTTCTTGGAAAATAACCATTTTTGATTAGTATAGTGACTTTTCCATGTGTATATACTATATAGTAATTTTCCAAGAATAAGTTATGTCTATCTTCAAATATAATTGCACTTTTCCATGTACTTAGTTAATTTCCCAATTGTATTCATTTTCACATGATAATTGTTATTTTTCATTTTCATGCATGTGGTTATTTTTGTGGTATTGACGTTCAAATGTATACCAGGTCCACGACTGAATAGCTTTGTCTCATCTCCTGTGCTCTCTTGTAAATATCTGAAAAATGAAATTGTGCACAACATCAACATATATATAATTCTCCCATTTCTTACTCTTTCTGTAGGCTCATCCTTAACTTCATTACAGATTTAACAATATTAACACCTCAATTTAATGTAATATTGTTAGTTTGAAAATATTCAGATGTCATTTAAAAAATATATATATATTGTTATTACCAGAGAAGAAAAAGTTCAGTGCCCTCTTTACATCAGGCAGAAAATTAATGAGGATGAGAGTTCCTTCAGATATCCAACATCCTTGTAGAGATGTCCAATGTCGTGTCACATGACGCCCTGTGGCACCCACAGCACCCCCTGCCTGCAGAAAGGGCTCGCCAAATTTTGGGCAGTAATCATTGAAAAACTGGTGCTCATCTGATAACTGAACTAGTGCAAGGGCAAAAGCCCTCTTATCTGAAAACCAATCATTGTTTATTTGGGATTACTACATATTCACTCCAGGGAACAAGCCGGATCAGGGTGGACAGGCCGTCCACCCCTCCATCTGGGGGCTCAGTTTGGTTTACAGTTATCTGTTAATTGCCCTGTTGCATCAAGCAATTTGTCTTAATTCATATCATCACCAATTAACAACCAGGGTTCATTTTATGTAACTCCAGTTATAAGGGAAGCTAGATATAGCCTGCACCAGGTATAAAGCACACAAAACAATTATTTTGCTGGCCACATGTGTGAGCCAGACCAACTTCTGTCAAACTTTAACTTTCTCTAATCTGTGCAATTGACTGAAAGATAGTGACCAGCATTTTGACACATATCAGTGTTGTGACATATTCTTTGTGTAAAATGTGTATATTGCATACAATTGATACACATACTAGCTAATGAATATTTTTACTGTGTTATATTGAAATAACTTATCTATAGTTGCATTACATTAAGTGGTGATTTAGGTGTCAAAATAATTTGTTCTGATTACTGAGGGAAAATCAAAGCTGTGAGATGCCAGGTGTCAGTCAGAGATAGCTAGTCAGTGTTGGGTCTCTGATCATACTGTAAGCGTGAAATGCCAGCTGTCAGGCAGATTGGGGTGTGAGATGCTAACAGGGCAAATCTCCTGATTGATACTGGCTGTGATTGACTATATACTGTTAACAAGGTAAAATCAACTATTAGAAGCAGATCATGTCATCTTACCATAAGCAAGTATGATGTTGGCATGATTAATTTACACAAAAAATAATGTCAGTAAATATGACACCCAACATTTATGAGGCTATAAAACCTCACACCAACAACATCATTATCATTCTACAAGGAAAGCCAGAAGAATGTGCTACATTATGCACCATGGCAGCTTTGTCCAAACTGTTCAACATCATTGAATCAGATGATGGTAACTGGGTGGATCTTGAGGATTTTTTTACCTATCTCAATGCGGAGTATCAGACTTATGACAAATGCAAAAAAGTGTGCCGTAGGCAAATATTGAATGATGGCAAGTGTTTCAAAAATGGATCTAAAGTCTCTCCTGTGGATAGTAGCAGAACATGGATTAGTCTAAGCAGTTTGATACGATTTACTTTTAAACATGTTGAAGACTGGAATGGATGTAGATTGCTGGCCAAAGAGATTGAAACTTGCCTTTTAAAGACAAGTAAAACTTCACAAGTTCACTTGCATGACAAAACAACTTTGGATTTGTATAGGCTGTTGGTCAGAAATGGCCTCAGGATTACCAGTATACAGGAGTGCCTTCTCCCTGCTGTTGATCTCGAGTCTGTTAGCATCCCTACACTGCAGGCAGTGCACAGATCTGAGTTTCAAGATGACTGACACCAAACGAAGGAGAATAACAAAGAGAAAGCTGAACCTGTCATAAAAATGTGACAATGTTAGTGTATGATAATAAATGATGATAAAAGATGATTTGTATATAAAATGATGATTTGTGTATAAAATGATGATTTGTATATAAAATGATGATTTGTATATAAAATATGGAAGTGATATGTATGTAACGTATCCTTATGATATCAAAATATTAAATTATCATTTATATATAGAAATGATAAGGAATGAAATATAATGTATGTAACTTATTCTTATACAAAATATGGTAACTATGGTATACAAAATATGGTGCTAATATTTTCAATCATCTGTATATATAAAAATACAATAATAATTTATATTGATGAAATAAAAATAAAGTTAACTTTTTTCAAAGTGGCAAATTCTTCTGTCTTGTCTCTAACAATTATTACACTACAGTCAAATTCAGCTTTGACTGGTTAGCACAAAATGCATCTCCCTGGTACAAGTGTCAAAATTAGCTTCCCAGTACCATGTTAATTTAGATCAGGCAATTAAGTCACTGGCTGGCCAGGTAATTGGCAAATATGCTGTTCTTAATTTAGATGACCTAGTTAATTGCATGTGTACTGAGGAATTTAAGCAACTGACTGTCATCACTACCATAATGCTAAAACCACAGACAGGGGGTTGTTATGATAGGAATTCAAAATCACATTTTTTGCCTGGGACCCGGCTTGTTCCCTGGAGTGTATTGGGAAGGAGTGTCTGAAAAATAGTTGCTTGTCATTAGCCTTATTTAATCAATCATATTGTGGAAACTACCGGAAGATGGCCAAAAGTTGCTTTCTGATGGCAACATAGCAGGGCCATACTTTGAATATTTGTGTAAAGTTTACAAACCTGTTGGAAGGCTTGCAATAATGTCTATTACTATCACATCTGTATCATGGAGATCATCATTCACTTTTTGATACCAGCTATTTGCCGAGTATCTATTGGTAAAATGTAGCATACAAATAGCCTTGGAATCCTCCCATTTGTTTCCTTCTATGTGCTTGATCTGAAAATATAAACTTTTATATAATCAATTCTAAGCTCTCTCAGGATTTATAAATGCATTGCGACATGAGGGGGAAATAATGAAGAATGGCCAGTACGCTATGTGACTTTCAGATATTTTACCTCTGCTGTCATGGTTTGCAGTGTTCCACCACACTCAGACAATATCAGATCATCAGTCAGTCTCCTTATCACATCTGTACCATTAGTTTCCATCCGAATCATCATCAGACATCCAAAGTCTTCATCTTCCTGCCAAAATAATAGAGTATGTTATATTATTCAATCAGAATTTTAAATATTCTGTTGCCATTTTTGATGAGGAATGTCCAGAGAGGAATTTCCTGTAGTTGGTATAAGTTAATGCAAATCAAAAAGATACTTTACTGATAGTGTTGATAAGAAAGATGGTGTCAAATACAATGCAGCATTTCAGCTTGGATTTTAACTCTACAATTGTATCACATTCATTAAACAAGTCATGAGTAACAGGAAACGTGTGTAACAAAGTCACTAAAATGTTACCTTGCTGGTACATGTACTTGGTCCAGGCATTTTATGAATTTGGTATTTTTTGTCCCTGGATGAAGATAAAGGCGTGTATAACCAAACAATGCCATATGCTTTCTACAACTGATCCAATTTTGAATTGGCAAATATTGAAAGGCCAATTTCACATTTTATCCAGTTCAAGCTGCCCACATGGCTTGTATGCTTGCCCCCATAATGTCATATGACCTCAAAGTAGCAGGTGAAAGAGGTGAAGTCAACTGAGTAAACAATTTGTAATACAGGTAATTGTGAAATTGTCAAGCCTGTCTAATCCACAGTGTTTCTTAATCCTTCATGGTAAAGTTGTCAGTCCCCTGGCAGCCACCATAATAGAAATTAAAAATAAAGTTTTGTCTTTGGATCTGAATTTTTGAAGACCTGCATTTGAACCATCAGTGTTATGAATAACCTCTGGCTCAGCTGCTGCTGTTATTGAGTTTTGTATACTTTGTAAAGACATTATTTAAGCAGCAGCTTACACAGTGTGTTCCCCTCCATGGAAACTTGATGTACAATGAAGCCAATAACAACATCATCTGAGGTTTAAAAAAAAGTTCACATTCCCATGTTAACCTGTCATGTGCAGCTGATGGTTGAGACAGATCTCTGTTAACAGTGCACCTTATGTATTGCTTCTAATCTTATTACCCTCTGTGAAACTGCAAAATGTCATGATGTTTGTATGAAGATATGCTTTATATATGCCAAATTATAGGATTGCTGATTCATACATTTTAATATTAAGGAGGAGTGAACTGTTCTTAATATCTTAATACTGCAACAAATAAATATTTCAAAGAAATCAATTTTCCATTACAGCAAAAGATGGGGAACTAGGAAATTTTAAGAAAGTGATGAGTGCTGTCCCGCAACCAGGTAAATAAGTGTAGTTCTTTATTAATTTTAATTTTTATACTTATATTTATTATTTAATATAAAATGAGACATTACAATGATATAAGATGAGAGATTAGTTTTTAATTTTTGGTTCATATCTTGTTTTTTCCTTTAGTAAGTATCTAAAGTATGATTTGATTTGACTTTCACCTTTGAAGATTATGTTGAGTAACGGGTTTCACATTGAGGCATTCACTAAAAAAAAGAAAAGTTTACTTCTGAATATCCTCATGATTATTTTATATTTTGAAGTTGTAGTTGTGACGACAGCAAAATTCTTACCGGAGAGTAACAGCTGGTTGAAGCGAGGTGTTACATGTAGCTCTTTTACAAGTATCTCATTAAAACCACCAGTGATATCATTCACCATGAATCAACCAAGGTACTTACAGTGGACTGCATATTTATCTCTTACTACCATTTTATTCATTTTAGGTAAGGACATTTTGAAGTAGTTTTGAAAGTTGTGGTTTTCAAACCAGACTTGATCAAACTGTTGATAATGATTATTTTTGGATTGAAGTCAATGAAACTTATTTTTCAGTCGGATGCATAATCTCCTGAAGGAAACAAAAAGATTTGCAGTACATGTTTTATCCAAAAATCAAGTAAGCTGAAAGATAATATAATCTGCATTAACCAAATGAAGCAGTGATCACATTTCAACATCACATAGATGGCTTTATTATCAGAAGAAATAGCAGAGACAAATAATTAAAACACTGAGAAAAGAAATGTTAATTGATAACAGGGTCATTTGAGGAAGCTACAAATTTGTCTTGTTCAATATAAACTCATACCTAATTGTACCAATATGAATAAATCAAAATATATTGATCCAAAGATTTTCAATAAATAGAACTTAGAAAATGTATTGACCTTCACATGTTCTGTCCTCTACAGGTTGGATTGGGTGTACATTTTGCCAAACATGCTCATGATGACAAAGACCAGTTTGCATCTGTCATGCATGAGCAGGATGAACATGTACGTATATATTAGTCAAAAATAAATCCAGCTTTCTGGTAAATATTGTCATTTCACTATATGTAGCCAATTGGGCTATTATGTGATGTAATTATACATACAGAAAAGAAGATACCCCAAAACCTTTTGCGTCTTGGTTTGTATTTTACCCCTCAGCAAGGGATATTGTTATGATACATGTGTTCATCAGTATTTATGGCCCCATGTACCTGAGTTTAAAAAGTTGACTGTCACCTTGGGTAGAACCTGTTAATTTATATCTGACTATAATGTTATTATTCCTTCCCATAGATATTTATTGGTACAAGTTATTTTTTTCAGGGTATTCCTGTGATAGACTGCACCCCAGCAATATTACACTGTTTATGCCATTCTGTGCACACTATAGGAGACCACAATGTGTGGTATGGACAAGTACTGAAGTCTGTTGCCCTTCAAGGAGAGGCAGATCCTCTGTTATACTATCTCAGGTGGGGCTTCATTTATAAGATAAATACAACACTTGAAAGATTCATTTATGAATTGACTGATATTTATATAACATTGGCCAATGTGACATGAACAAAGCAAGATTTAACTTTACATCACCATTGTGTATATACATTAGAAATAATATTGATAACAAGTAGGATTGATTGAATACATTATATTGGACAGATCATTCCGGTCAGTCGGAGATGAGGCATTTATGCAAGCATTTGAAGACAGGACTTTGCCATTTGAGGACTGGACTCATGAAGCTCATCTCAGGATGGCATTTAATTACATCAAGGAGTATGGAAAAGAAGAGGCTACACCCCGTATTAAGTAGGAAAATGTTTCAACATTCCAGTATTATATAATTCATTTTTTTTAACTTATTGTGCCAATAAACTTGCACCCACCTTGCATAGATTATCACAAAATGCATAACCCTAAGAAATTGTGATTGAGTGTATTGAACCACAGTTGAATTTTACATATAAAAAATTTCAAACTGGAGTCGAGTATGTCAAATTCTGGATATGGCTGCATGACATACATTTCTAAAGTTTTGATTAAATATCTGTTTAAACATATGATTAGCTAGAGAGCACTGAAGCTAATGGACAATGCGAAAGGAATATTGAGATCAGGCAAAGGGTTAACTGGCACAGTTTGAGGGTAAGAGCACTGAAGCTAATGGACAATGAGAAAGGAATAATGAGATCAGGCAAAGGGTTAACTGGCACAGTTTGAGGGTATTTCCATGTGTACCACTGCACACCTGAAACTCTGTATCTGAGGAGAGACATTGCTTCATATCAGGCACAGGAATTACTCTGTTGAGGGTTATGGATTTGTTGAATGATGGGTGGCTTTTGATAAATTGCAAGGTCAGCCACACACATTTCTCCAGAGCACTGTTTATTGGACAACTTTTGGATAGGTGAATGAAATTCTTTCATATCGAGCACTATTCAATCCAAATCCTTGGTTGAGTGATATGACTGGTGACCTTCATCCCACGTCTCTCAATCTCTCAAAATCTTGGAACACAATAAATTAACAACAAATTCAAATTGCATCATCAACAATTAAATCATTGGTGCATAACAGCATTAAATCCCTACCCCTTCCAGTATTACTATACACCAAGAGGCCTGCAGTCTCTGACCAGTATTTTTGTGAATCTGATAACTTGAGAACAAATAAAGTTTGTTTTTTTCTTGTTAATATGGTCAACACTTGGATAATCAATATTAAAAAGCAAAGCAGCAAAGACATAAGGCTGGATTTAGACATTCCATAAAATGGTTGCAGATATTGGGTGCTTTTGCAGAGTATGTCAAGTCAGTCTGATAAACATATTTCACATGAATAAATAATAAGGTTAAAATAAGCATTTTTGAGACATTTCTTCTAACATAGGAGATGTGAGATATATCACTTTTGATCATCAAACTAAATTCAGTTGTTAAATCCTTTAAAATAGTAAAATAGTGAGACTACTATTGTACCAAAATAAATGAAATGAACTTGAGACAATTTTATTGCTTTTTCAGGAATGGCATTCTCAAATTCAATGAAGTTAATAAAGAAAAGGTGAGTTGGTCAGTTTGAAACTCAAACACAATATCAATTTTCTTTGCATACATATTAGCATTGCTTTCCTTACTTTACTGACACTCTTACAGTACTTAACACAATATCTTTCTAGATTTCCCGTGGCTACAATGAAACAGTGACATGTTTCTATATCCATATGGTTGACAATGCCCTCAAGACTGTAGAAGATCCCAACATTACATTTGATGATTTCATCACAGTTCATAAATATCTCCAGGAAGGCAGTTTTCTATTTCAGTATTACAGTCCCCAGACAATAAGTAAAGAAGATGCAAAACACAAGTAAGTTATTTTACAAATTTTGGTGTCAATCATATTAGTTTGTGCAGAGATATCTAAACATGTATTAAATGTCTCTGGTTTGTGTAACTGTGCTGTTATGGTTTAAATATGGACCATTCAGGTGATAATCAAAAGATTAAATCCAAATGAGCATTTCCAGCATTGACAACAGGCAGGCCTTTTTTATTCTCAATGATACATTTTTTATGTTAAAGGGCAAATTTCACTTCTCTGGCACACTTTTGTAGTGTGAAGAAGAATTGTAACCCACATTGATTGGTGGATTCTGTTAGTATGACTGCACAAGGGAAACATGTTTCGGGGAGAAAAGTAGCTCGTTCAAATGCAAAGTGGAAAACAAATAATGACGTCATCATGTGGCAATTACCTACTTACATAACTAATAAGTAAACAAACAACAATGCAGCCAAATTAGCGATGTCATGGTTTTCTGTCGTTGTGGATTGGAAAGAACATAAAAATGTGACATTTTGGTAAATAAAAGCATGTCAATCAGACCAGTATTAGTTAAGTTATGACAAAAATTGGAGATCATTACAGCTTACGGTATGTTGCACACAAATTAAATCCCCCACGATGACATCATTGCCACTCATTGCAATAAATGATCATATTTTATGGGGCTTGCAAGATAAATGTTTAATGTTGGTTTGTGTTTCCATGAATTTCAATGTATTTATACATCTATGATCACTTAATCATGTAAGTTATTTTACTAGAAAGTAACTCATTAATATTATATATTGTCAGGGGTCTGAGCTGACTCCAGGAATTTTAAGTTGGTACTGCAGTCGAAATTTTATTAAAAAATAGGAATTTTTGAGAAGAAAGATTTTTTTTTAAACAGTGACATGTCTCTAAATCATTATAAGTTTAGGCCCTTAAATGATTTTGAAGCAATTTTCAGCCATCTTGGTTTCAGTGCTTTCATGGCTTGGGTTCCACAGTCACAAATGATTTTGCCCCAAACACAATGCCTGTAAATGCATTCCCGGCCAAACATTTAATGGTGTAATCTCCCACACCTGTTATTTACTCTGCAGTGTGCTACATTAAAAGTCAGTTGAGAGAAAAACAAGTCCTGTCCTAGCTTAATGGAACAGAGCACTTTTGACCTTAACTGAAATTTAGATCCATGAGCTATTATAAATATTAGAAATCTTAGAATAACATTTTCTTCAAAGTAACAATTTTTTGTTTATGTTTCAGATTTCTACCGCCAGATAAGCAGCAGTTACCTTAGGTTGTAAGCATTGTTACTGCCATCTTCTGGAATTTGTGATAGATAGAATTTGTAAATAAGATTTTAAAGTTGTATCTTGTGTAATTGAATGTAAAGAACATTTGCTTATATTTATTTTTTAAAACCTTGAAATATGAAGAATAATTGCTGATGAAAGAGACTGGAATGTTTGCAAGATTTGGTGAATAGCAAAAATGACATTTTTTCGAAACTATTTTTGTCTCAAAATAAAAAATAAACTTGTTTACCATTACTAAGGCTTCACCAAGAATTTCACTACTTCTTTGAGCACAATTTGTCAAAAAGGATGTGCCATCCTCAGCAACCATTTAACTTTAATAAGGTTTCAGGCCAAATATGTCCATTTTTGCTTATTTTAACATCCTTCAAAAGTTTTAAAGAAAATATTCTCATTCAGTTGAAATTTGGACAATTTTTTAATATCGTTCAATTTTTTTTATTAGGATAAAAACAGGAAAACACCACACTTGCAATGAATTACATATTTATGTAGATCTGAGGTTGAAACGGTGATATAAATATTGTATAAATGGTCGTAATGATTAGTAAATTAAGAGAATACCAAAGATGTATTTTGTTTTAATCTCTCTCTTGGTGCTTCAATCTCCAGAAAATATGAAAATATGAAAATGGTCACATAACATGTCTAATTCTCATAATGTGATATCTCAATCAATCAGACATCTTTTAAAAGACCAATGTTTAAATTTACACATTATGTACGTATATAGGGACAATCTGGTAACCAATTTCATGTCATGAAAGAGAAACATTACCAGTTTGTGTGCTCCCAAACACATGCTTCCCGCCTTATAATGAAATTCTCACAAAATCCTAGTGAATTAACAACATCATTTGTGGAATCATCCCAGCACATTTCTTTTTTTTTCTTTGTTAAGAAATCATTCTTTTTATATACAAATCAATTGGATAAATGTGAGTACATAAATTCTGAAAAAAAAAAGTCCTTTTTGTTGAGGAGTTAATTTTCACTGAAATAAGTTTGATCCTGATACATGTGCCATTCATCAAAATAAATCATTTGACCAATTAGTCATTAGATTCAGCGTCCAACCAATATATACCTGTCTCAGCATCACTGAATATTCTTTTTAATAATTTATGTCAAAGGGTTCAGTGATGTGTGACTGGTTATTCGAGTATGTAGTCCATCAGTGATACCAAAACCACTTGTCAATTTGCACAATCTAACAATATTGTCTGCAACATCCAATGAATAATGCATAGCAATGGGGTTTTAATTGTTTACTGAGGTGTGACTGGTCACTGAGGCATGAAGTTCATCACTGATACTAGCAATATTCTTCATCCAAACAAAAAATACAGCCCCATCCATCACCGTCACTGAACAATGTCCTTGTCAAATATGTCCTTGAAGTGATCACTGTGTCAAGATAAATAAATCAAGAAGCCATAGTAGTACATATTGTCACCACGTTTCAAGCTGAGATGTGTATTATCCAAATAAGACACACTTAAGTTTCACATCTTAATGGTAAATAGTCACTAAGGTGTCACTCCTCACTGAAGCATATCCTTTGTCTAAGATAACACTAATACCCAGCAAGATGCATCAGCCCTCAATAAATGAAAGCTCTATCTATTATGTAGCTACTTTATGACATCCATGTCAATATTTTATCTAAATTGTTCACTGAGGCATGACTGTTCACCCAAGTATGATAGCCATCACAATTACTGATACTTTAATCAATTTAAATCATCCAGCCACAAATGACAGCCCAATCACTTTATCTCAAATTCAAAGTTTTTCAAGTGTTCACGGAGGCAGGATTGTTCACTCAAGCAGAAGATCTTTAACAAGTGTCTTTGGAGAACATTATGAGTAAAACGTCCAAGTGCTCATTCAAGTGTGACTTCACAGAAGCATGACTTTGTCTTGGTTACCAATCCTATTCATAGATATGTATCATCCTACTAAAAATGATAGCTCCATCAATAATAGCCAATGAAAAAAATTCTTGTCATTATTTTCAATAAGTGTTCACGGAGGCATGACTGCTCATTCAAGCATAGATTTCATCACTGATACCAATATTGTAAATCAAGTTGCATCATCGATCCAAAAAATAACATCTCCATCCTTTATATTCACTTGGATATTGTATAAAATGATTACATACTGATTAGATTATCTACAAATATATATCCTTGATAAAGCATTGTTTTATTTTCCCATTATAACTGTTTCCATGGTGACCAATATTTTAGATAGCATTGCAAGTGAATCCATTTGATAATTCTAGGTACTATTTCTGGGAATCAAAACTTTTTCTAACAATGCACTGCTGTATCTTAAAAAAACCCAGATGTGGCGACAAACATTTATTTAAACATTTAAAATATATATTCTTTGGTGATTTATCAAATTTTACTCAATATGATTGAGTTTTAATCTATATTCATTAAAAAAAATCCACCAATTTCCTCTATATTTAATATAAAATTGTGGAGAGAGCTTGCTGGAAAATGGTCCCTGCCTCTGTCAATTTTTTTATAGCTGTATTGACTTGCTAGAATGGCTTATTCTTCTCACTTGTATGGAGATCTAGAACATCGAGTGCCTCATTCTAATTTACCGTATTTACTCGTATATAAGACGAGGTTTTTTTCCAAAAACTCTTATTAAATGTTTAGGGGGTCGTCTTATACACGAGAGCAGTCTTATACTCGAGTATTTACGGTAAAACGTAAATGCGGTAAAACGTAAATACGATGTTCATATTTTCGAAATAACGAATATCAGACGTAGCAGATTGATTTTAATTGCGTTTTAAATGATAAATAAAGGTATTTACCCAATATTATTGGTCTATTATTTCAAAACGCTTTGTTTTGACTTTGTTCTCACTGATTCCAATTATCAGCGTTCACAGTTTTGCAATACGTCTTTGTTTCCACTGCTTTGAGTCGTGTCTTCCCTTGTTGACAGAAATGCTTTCACACGTGGATTGATTTTAATTGCGTTTTAAATGATAAATAAAGGTATATACATAATATTATCACAAATTACGCTTTGCAGGTCGAGAACAGAACAAAGCCATCCATTATTGCGCAATATATTAATATTTCAATGCGAGTTAACAATCGTTTTCACGCTAAAAACAAGAGCCTCTTCCCATCACTTCCGCCTTTCAAAATTGCGACCACGTGTTGCGTTGAGTTGTGTCTTCCCTTCTTGACAGAAATGCCTTCACTTCACACGTGGATCGATTTGAATTGCGTTTTAAATGATAAATAAAGGTATTTACCCAATATTATTGGTCTATTATTTCAAAACGCTTTGTTTTGACTTTGTTCTCACTGATTTCAATTATCAGCGTTCACAGTTTTGCATCTCGTCATTGTTTCCACTGCTTTGAGTCGTGTCTTCCCTTTTTGACAGAAATGCTTTCACACGTGGATCGATTTTAATTGCGTTTTGAAACATTGTCAGATATCATTCTTTTGACTATTGTGCACACTGTTTATTTCTTGAATACTCATAAATGTTGATAATTCATCATAAAAATGCAGATTATCATTATGGACATGCATTTTACCTGCCTCGTCGGTAAACACACTTTGGCCTTGACACTTTGGGGTCACATGACCTCTCAAAATTTTCTCCTTGTGCCACCTGGTGATAAATCAGATAAGAAGTGTCATCTGGTGGAAAATACATGCAAACTCATTATTTAATCACGTGTAGACAGTAGTCCGCCTGTCCGATATTTGCTTTCATTGCTAGTATTGCGTAATGCATGTTAAATAGATGGATGGTTTTGTTCTGTTCTCGACCTGCAAAGCGTATTTTGTGTTTATATTGGGTATATACTTTTATTTATCAAAGAAATATTCTCCCACGTGTTGGTTTTGTGGCTAAGATTAAGGACGTCACGTACATCGTATTACGTTCTACATCGTGGAGATATTCTTGCGAAAAATAATTAGTGATAATATTGGGTAAATACCTTTATATATCATTTAAAACACAATTAAATCGATCCACTATTTCTATTATTTCGAAATGCTTTGTTTTGACTTTGTTTTCACTGATTTCAATTATCAGCGTTCACAGTTTTGTTTTCACTGCTTTGAGTCGTGTCTTCCCTTGTTGACAGAAATGCTTTCACACGTGGATCGATTTTAATTGCGTTTTAAATGGATTGATGGTTTTGTTCTGTTCTCAAAGCGTTTCGAAATAATAGACCAATAATATTGGGTAAATACCTTTATTTATCATTTAAAACGCAATTAAATTCGACCGGCTACGTCTGATATCCGTTATTTCGAAAATACGAACATCGTATTTACGTTTTACCGTATTTACTCGTGTATAAGACCGCTAAGATCTTATATCGTAAGCATATTTAAGTTTCACTTTTAAAATGACCGCCAAGCTTCAGCTGAAGCTTGAATGGTAGCAAAGACGATATGTCAAGAAAAACCAACTCGTCTTATATTCGGAAATTGTTTTTTTCAAGCAAAATAACCTCGATTTTGGGGGGTCGTCTTATACACGAGTCGTCTTATACACGAGTAATTACGGTATATATAGCCTCAGTTTAGGCATATTGTAGAAATGGATAAGAAAACTATAACAGCTTTATTATGATTATATGCATTAAAATTCAATGCATTTTCTCCTGGCACAAATAAATTACCTTTGACCAAGTGTGTTTCCCCATTAATGGTTGAATGCTTTTCCAATAACCCAAATGATTTTTACTTTACAGATCATGTGCTCATACCAAGCTTCTTTTTAGCAGCCAACAGGCAAGAGTTAGTGAATGAATGAAATCTATGCAATATTAAATTGCAAGAGGGCCGTAGCCTGGAGAGGCGGCCCTGCAGTGTGATTGCTGTGAATTGCAATCATGTATTGTTAAATTTGGTCATTGATTATTGCTATTGACAAATGGACTATTGTTGTTGTGAGTTGGTTAACTGAAAGGTTTTTTTCAGAGACCATTCGCACCGGGTTCCCCCTACTCTTTTCGATAAGTGCTACTGGGTTCTTTAACGTGCTCTGGGATAGGGTCAGATACACGGGACCACGACGTTTTACGCCCAATCCGAGCGGGCGAGCAATAACCTTGCTGGGGGACAATTTAACCAGGCATTGTCAAAGGGGGACCTACCCAAAGTGAGTTTAGAGGTGGTTTTATGTTGTGTTCAGACTTTGTGTGTGGGTTGCATATATGAGAAGTTATGTAGAAATTTTGATTAAAAAGTAGTGAGAATTGCATTTTACCCAGTGGGGTGTCCATAGGCAAAAGTGAACCTTTTTTGTTTACGCTTGTTTTGTTTGCTTTTGGATGACAGAATAATTCAGAAGATTTATATTATGTGTTCCATCTTATTATGTGTATAAATGCCTAATTATAGTTTATTTGAAATTGCTATGGGGTGGGTGGTGTGTGATTATAATAATAATAATAATAATAATAAATAATATAAACATTTATATAGCGCTGATATCAGACAAGTCTGTTCATAGCGCTTCAAGAACATAAGTTCTGAACAGGTGCGTTTTCAGTCTGTTCTTGAAAGTCGCAACCGAGCTACTACTCCTAATCACATTAGGAAGTGCGTTCCAGAGTCTAGGACTGATAGAAGAGAAGGCTCTATCACCAATCGTTTTCAGACGGGTCCTTGGGACGGTCAGATGCGTTCCATCGTTGGATCGTAGACCTCTCTCACCCTGTTTCACTAGGAGTAGATCACGCAAGTAAGGCGGTGCCTTACCATGTAAGGCCTTCCAGGTAAGTAGAAGAATCTTAAATTCAATTCTAGCATGGACTGGGAGCCAGTGTAGTTCTCTCAGTTTCCATGAAATGTGGTCGAATTTCTTGATTTTTCCAACTACTCTAGCTGCAGCATTCTGTAAGTTCTGCAACTTCTTAATGTCTGATTTAGGAAGGCCAGCGAGAAGACTGTTGCCATAATCTAAAGTAGATGTAACAAAGGCATGAACAAGTGTTTCAGCCGTCTTCTCGTCTAGACATTGTCTGATAGCCGCTATATTCCTAATATGATGGTACCCTCTTTTACACATCTTCCTTATATGTGCCTTCATGTCCATATTAGAATCAAAGGTCACCCCAAGGTCAACTACAGACTCACTTGGGTTGATGTCACAGACACCAACTGAGACCGAGGGTGACATATTGTCAGTGGAGGTAGAAGTATATCTGTCAGCACAAATCAGCATCTCTGTTTTGCCATCATTGATTTTCATTTTATTGGAAATCAAAAATGACCTGACTTCACTAATGCATGACTCCAGTCTACTAATGCTAAGGCTAGCATGTTGACTTACAGTGTGGTCTACAGGGATGTAGATCTGAGTGTCATCAGCATAGATATGGTAGCTTAGGTCATATTTAGCCAGGATATCAGCCAGAGGTGACATATAGATGGTAAAAAGGATTGGACCAAGGACCGATCCCTGTGGGACCCCATATCTGATTGGCATGAGGGAAGACCTGTGGCAGCCCACCTTCACACATTGTGACCTATTTTTTAGGTATGACTTGATCCAGGCGAGTGCATGACCTTTCACCATGCATCGATGTTCAAGTCTATCAAACAGGATTTGATGGTCAATAGTGTCAAATGCAGCCGAGAGGTCAAGTAACAGAAGTATCACTGATTTCCTCTGGTCCAGCTCACACAGGATATCGTTTTGTACTTTTAGCAGTGCAGTTTCAGTGCTATGGAATTCCTTGTATGCCGACTGGAACTTGTCAGTAAGACCATTCCTTACGAGATGGGGGATAAGTTGGTCAGCCACCGCCCTTTCAGTAAGTTTGGATGTATAAGTTAGGTTTGAGACAGGTCTGTAGTTCTTCTCAATGAGTTCCAGACCCAATTTCTTAAGTAATGGGGCTATAATAGCAACTTTCATCTTATCAGGAACAGTTGTCTCTGTTAGTGATTTGTTTATGATGGCAGTGATTATAGGCAATAAGTCATCGATAAGTTCATGCAGCAGCCAGGTGGGTAAGGGGTCAAGCTCACACGACTTGTTTGCAGACTTTTTAATGAGTTTTCGCACCTCACACTCTGTCAAAGGCCTGAAGCAATCAAGTAGTGAAGTTGAGTTAGAGGGAGCTATAACTGCATTGTCTACAGTGTCGTCCTCTTGTGGGTACAGGTGTGCTGTGTCGCCACCTGGTGGATAATTACCGTGTATTGATAATTTATCCATGTCATTGCGTATCTTATCGATTTTCTCAAGGAAGAAGTTGTTAAATTTTTCAGCCTGTATGAGGTCACTGTTAGCCTGAGGCATGGGGGTATCCTCAGCCTTATGCATGACTTTATCAATGACTCTAAAAAGTTTTTTAGGGTCATTTTTATTTTCATGGACTAGGTCTGAAAAATATGTTGTTTGGGCAGATTTCAGTAGACAATTGTACTTATTTTTTTGAGTATTGAACAATTGCTTATCCACATGTAATCCAGTTTTGTTCATTTTCCTCTCAAGTCTTCTCTTGAGAGATCTCTCAGATTTGATGTGGTCACTCATCCAGGGCACTGGCTTGCGAAGGGAAACGTTAGCATGCCTCACAGGAGCATGTTTATCCATCAGTGCAGTCAGATTCTTGTCATAGTAATCCACCAAGTCACTAATGGATAGTTCACTCCAACCAGAGGTACTATCAGTCAGTAGTCTAATGTCATCCCTAAGTGATTGAAGATCAATACCCCTATATTTTCTATAACTGATAGATTTTTTAGGGGGTTTAGGGGGTTTAATATCTAGCCATAATTTGATACTTTTATGGTCAGATATATATTCATCAACTTCATGACCCATGAATTTGCTATTACCATTGAAAGTGATCACTAAGTCAAGGGTGTTGCCAAGTTTATGAGTTGGTTCAGTGACCCATTGGGTCATGTCAAAGGTTGACAGGATGTCTATGAACTTGACAACATCAGGTTTTCCTGGCTTATTCACATGAAAATTATAGTCACCCAGGAAGATCACTTCATGTTTAAAAGAGCCATAGTGTGCTACTAGTTGTGTAAATTCATTAAAGAACTCAGAGTAGGTGTACCTATTCCCGTCAGAGGGCTCTGGTCTGTATATGGTCACAAAGGTAATTTTCTTTCCCCTGATTAAAATTGAGGACTCCATCAGCTCCATAGTGCTAACCTTGGGCGGGTTAACCCTATTGGTTGTGAATGGAAGTTCACGCCGATGCAGAAGCCCAATTCCTCCGCCAGAGCAGCGAGTACGAGGAAAGGAGTGGAACTTGAGGGAATTTTCCTCAAGTTCCCCAACAGTCTTTTCATCCCCAGATTCGTGTAACCAGGTATCTGTAACAAACAGAGCATCAAGATTATTTTCAAAGAAATAATCTCGCACAGATAAAACCTTTTTAGAAACACTCTGGGCGTTGCAAGAACCAATAATAATATTGGTCTTTTTAGGCTTAGACTTGGCACCTAAAACATCAACACGTGCACCCTGTGTGCGTGGTAAGGCACAACTGCGGGGAGGCTCATCGCAAGCACACTGTAGCACGCGGAATCTATTTTGTGTACGTGTCGCTTGACCAGGCCCCGAGTGAGACCGCCGTGTACACGATAGGCGATGTGAAGGATTCAAGTCATTAATATGAAAAGTCGTCTTTGTCGGGGGTAAGAAATACTTACATAGAAAGACGTCAAACTCGTGAGAGGAGGCAGTGGGGAAACCGAGGCCATCTTGGATAGTAATATTGGGGCCGTGCGCACCAGCGCCGTCCACTTTAAAAATCCGTACACCACAGGGACTAGAGGCATCAGTTAGGTCAGGATTTCGAGCAATAAGATTTATTGGATATAACATCTTAAAAGACATTGGTGGTTCAGAGGGATATTTTAAAGTATATAATGCATTTAAGTCAGTGTTTTTAATAATATTAAAGTTAATATTATCAAGAGAATTCGTCAAAATAGCATTATAGGAGTGTATGTGACAAAGAATCATATGATCTGTGGCAGGATTGCAGACAGAAGGGTCGAGAGGAACAGATTCATATTGATATTTATTATCACAAAACATGGAATTAGATACAAACATATTTCTATTTATTTCAATACAACATTTATATAAACAAGAACACACAGTTACAAACACTGGTGAGGACGACTGTTCAAAATGTTCATATTGATAAGAAAATGTTTTATCAGAAGGCACTGGTGAAAAATGTCAATTGTTATCTTTCTTCTTCTCCTTTTCCAGGGCCTGCCGCAGCTTGTTCACTTCCGCTTTGGCTTTGCGAACAGCCTCCCGGCTGCCACTAATGGTAAGAAGATGTATATCATCCCGTCCATCCTTGATCTTTTTTACCCGGACGGTTGCACCGGAGTCATCACGGAGAGATTGAATGGTGGCTCCGCGCCTACCGATGATCCGGCCAGCGAGATCTGACGAGATAACAGAAGTGTCGTCTGCTGCCGATTTCCTCTTCTTCCTATCAGGCGAGGAAGAGTTGGACTTGGCAGCGGACGAAGAGGAAGAAGAAGTGGGATGCTCCTCAGCCGGCAAAATAACCTTCTCCTCGGGACGGTCAGTCGGTGGAGAGGAAGCAGGAAGAGGTAGAGTGTTCACCGTAGTTTGAATGTCTATGATCGAGACCGGCAAGAGAAGGCCCTCGGCATCAAGCGTAGACGTGGTTGGATCGTAGAAATTCCCGATCCTAACGTAGTTGAAGCCCGGGAAAACAAGTTGCGACAGAAGTCCAGTCACAGAGATCCAATTTAGGCGAACACGTGGGTCCTTGCTAGGCAAGGGAGTCAGAACCGACACAGTCGGCCCACGTGAACGGATGAATTTGATGGACGTCTTGATCGACCTATAGCAGGCAGCACCATCCATCGTCCGGGGAAATCGGGTGAGATCAGGTATGATCACCACGTGATCTGACAGAGGTATTCGCTCGGAGCGCCGAGCCACAAAATCAAGCTTGTCCGTGGTGGACAGAACCTTACAATCGTCCCTGGCCAGACCTGAGGCAATTTCAGTCTCCTGACCGTTGATAGGCAGAATAGTAAGAAGTACTTTCCCCTTCTTCTCCGTGTCAGAGGCGGGGAAAGAGTCCGGGGAGGCAGCTTCGTCAGGGTTAGGAAGAAAGGTGGCGATGACCTCGTCACGTTCCAAAACCGCTTGACGAGATTTCGCCAGCTCTGCAGAGATGCCTTCCTTCTCCGTCTCAAGGATGGTATTATCCCGAACAAGTTGTTGCACCTGTTCCGTCAGACGGGTATTGGCAGCATTAGTGGCATTATTAAGGGCCACCAACCGATCATAGGTGTCACGGAGGGTGGCCACATCATCAACGGGTGGCCTAAGGGCTGCCGGAGTGGCAGGGGTCCTCGGATCAGCGTCACTCTTGGCCGAGCTACGCGTCGCTGGGCCGGCAGGAAGGTTCAAAGCCATGATGATAGAGTTTTGAACAACGTAGTATTACTAACTATTGAAGTGTTCACGTACGAGTCACAAAGAGGAATGGAAGTGAACAGGTAGGAACAATTATACTATATGCTGGGGATTAAACACCACGTGTTATGCTGGTGAGCTGAGATGTTTAATGCCCTGGGTGAAAAACAAGTTACAAATTATGTAATATGTTCAGGTCGGAGAATAAAATATTTGTGACCAAAAATAACATGTACTGAGAAATTATTTTTTCCCTTATGCTATTCAATGATCTTGCACAAATATAGTAAACAATGTTCACGATTAATTCCTTGACAACTTAGTGGTCAGAAAATATTAAGAATCGTGAAGGAAACAGTCAGAGCACATTAATCAGATAGAATTAATGGTATCAGGTCGAATTCTTTCGATGCTTTATTGACAATTAATGAAAATTGCACAGGGTCGAAAGAATGGGATGCCTCAATATGAAGGGTCAGTAAAATATTGAGGTAGAAGTGAGAACAGCGTGTGATCGCTGATGGCTTGTAGACCAGGGTCAGATTGGTGCTACAGTGGTCAGAGATTTCGACAACCAGGGTCTATGGAAGTCTGGGTCAGTGTTTAGTGGTCTATGGGTCAAATAGACCTAGGTAGATCAAAAGATCTGGTCAGGTTTAATCTATACACGTATAGATTGGTCAGCTAGGAATGTAGCAACCGGGCTGAGAGCACCCGACACCGGCAGCACAGAGTTGACAACTCGTGAACGCCGTGCCTTCAAAAAGACAACAACCCGAACCCGGCCTTCGCAAGCGAAAAACAAGTCTGGACTGCCGTCTGCGACCGCTCAAAAGCCACGGAATAATAGACCTAGGTATAGACTCCACGCACGGTTATAAGATGCAGCAATAGACTCGTGCTAGACCAGGAAAATCCGCCAGTTAAGACGAATTTACACGGAGCTTTGCACAAGAGCTGCCATTGAGGTTCACGCATGCGCATATATAAGTGGTTTATAGGTGCAAATGGCCCGATTTGGGGCACTGAAAGCCGACTATGGGCAGGATATACACTGAATATCTCTGCAACCGCTGTTGGTCATTCTTGTGAAACCAAAGCCGGCAATCTGTGACCCAGGCCAGGCATTTTCACTATTATGGGTGGCATGTGTTAGTAATGTGTTAGGTTTATCTACCCTGGCTGTCAATGTAGGGATGTAGGACATACATTCCATCATTGCAGCCAGTGGTAGGATCAGGTTTGTTTCCGTTTTAATTAGTCAATGTGTCCTCGGGGAATCAGCCAGTGGCCACTGTGACCCGATCTCTTAAGTGACCATTGATTGACCATCCGCAGTCAGTCAGTCATGCGGGCTGCCTACTTCATGGGTTCTAGTGGGATCTTTTCCAGTTCCTATCTGGGCACAGGATACTGAGTCAGGATATAATGCAGATCCACAAAGTTTAAGGCATTATAGACCACCTCAGCTGCAGCCTGGGTGTGGTCAGCGCCATCTTCCACATCATATACTCTATTGTCATATTGTCTAAGAGGCATTGTGTAAAAGCATTCTAGCAGGTAGTGCCACAGTGGTTTACTGGTGGGCCTACTACAATGCTCGCAGGCTCTATCCATATCTCCTAACAATTCCCAAGTGCACTTGTAGCCTAGTCTAAGTCTATGCATGGTGACCTGTAGGGATCTGTGGTTCTCAGCTAGTCTGGGGAGTGGCTTGTATCTAGTGGCTATGGCATACCATCTGGCAGTTCCTGAACCGGGTACACTGTATTTGTGCCTGAGATAGTGCCTTTCCTTTGAGTCAGAGACAAAAAGTCGTCTGGTCTGGCTAAGAGAGGGGAGGACATGGGCTGATATCTTGGATAGCTTGGAGCCTGCATTTACAGCCTCGTCTGCCATATCATTACCCTCAAGTCCAATGTGACTGGGGATCCAGTGTAGCACAACAGCCCTATTGTCTGATTGTAACTTATACAGGGTAACATAAACTCCCGTGATGAGCTTAACATTGTCTAAGGGGTGACCTTTCTCTAGTGCTTTGAGGGATGACTGTGAGTCTGTGATTACTAGTACTGGACCTGTCTTGTTGTGAAGGGCATCTAGGAGGGCAAATGAAATGGCAATGAGCTCAGTCTGCAGGGTTGAGCAATTGTCACTATTTCTCCATAATTCCTGTCTACCTTCCTGACAATAACCAGAGCCTGACCTGCCATCTTCCTGAACTGAGCCATCAGTGTAGTACACTGTTGCTCCCGGGGGCCGAACAATATCTATGGATGCATGAGCCTGTCTGAGCATGTCTGCCCTATCTAGGTCTGATTTCTTGCTGGCCATAGGCATGTATGTAATGCTATACGGGAGTGGCTTCCAGGGTGGAGGGATGACATAGTTGGAGGCTGGAGTGTCTGCACCTTTGTGTAATACTAGTCCATCTCTAAACCCTAGCACTAGGGAAGCAGCCCTGGTGGCCCAGTGATTTCTCCTGGAGGGCATTTTGCCACCATCACCGAGGGCTATCTTGGTACTTTTCCTAAGAGGTGTTACTACATGGGAGTGCATAACCTTGGCTAAGAAGCATGCTGTGGTCTGAGCTATTCTAACTCGGACAGCTGGGATGCCTGACTCAAGTTGTAAATTCTCAGTTTTAGTCCATAACGGGGCACCTAATATGAGCCTGAGGGCTTTGTTTTGTATGACCTCAACCTGCTGTACTGCACTATCTGAGGCAAATGCTAACAGTGGTGTGGCATAGTCTATTAGGCTACGTGTAGTGGCTAAATAGTAGAGTCTGAGAATCTCACTTTTGGGGCCTATCTTGATGGAAGAAAGGGCTCTCATGACGTCTAGTCTCTTTTGGCATCTTTCCTTGAGGTAATTGACCTGACAGTGCATGTTAAAGGCGCTATCTATCCACACCCCCAAATACTGATACACTGGGACCCAATCCAGGGCATGGCCCTGTATTTGGAGCTGTGAGCTGGGTGTGTTCATTTTGATGCACATTGCTTTTGTTTTGGAGGCAGATATTTTGAGCCCTAAGTTTGTGCATTCTCTAGATAGGATGTCTAGCGAGTTCTGAGCTTTGAGGGTCAATCCCTTACCTGTGACTGTCAATACCAAGTCGTCAGCATAGCAAAGCAGCTGTACACCTGGGAGGAATTTGAGGGAGACTAATCTGCTCATGAGGATGTTGAATAACGTGGGGGACAGGACACCACCTTGGGGCGTGCCGTTCTCGTGAGCATGATAAGCACTATAAGTTCCCTGATAGCGCACCCTACTTTTCCTGCCTGTGAGATAGGAAGCAACCCAGGCAAGTAGCTTGCCTTTGATGCCCTTGCTGGCTAAAGTGGCTAAAATTGCTTTTGGGCTGGCTAACTCAAAGGCTTTCTCAAGGTCTAAAAAGATGGCAATGCTTTGACCTGTCGTGATGATGGAAAGCAGTGTGGCTATACTGTGGGTGGTGCTGACTGCCTTAATGTACCCGAAGATGTTGTGGTGAAAGGGCCCTAGTTCATACAGCAGCCGGTTTAGTACTAATCTCTCCATTGTTTTGCATATGCAACTCGTGAGCGAGATCGGCCTAGGCTTGGTGGGTTCTTTGGGCTTGGGGATGGGCTGTATGTCAACAAGCTTCCACTTTGACGGGAGCTGGCCAGCTTGATATGAGGCATTTATGAGATCTAATATCATCATTTGCCCAGCTGTGCCTGCGTTGCTGATCATACTGTATGTGATCTTATCTGAACCTGTGGCAGTGTCTCTACCTTTCTTCCTAGCATTGAAAAGTTCTTGTATTGTGAAGGGAATGTCTGCTCTGTGTGTTGCCTGGCAAGCCTCACTAATGATTTTGTCCCTGCCACTAAGCAATTCGTTTTGTTTGAGCCTAATGCTTCGTGACAGATTATCTGACGAGGCCCTGCTGGCAAACATGGCTGCAAGTCTTTCTGATTCCATGCTGGGATTGGGATGGTCTGGAATGGGCGAGATTTTCTTGCCACTAGAAATTTTCAATTTCTTCCAGAGCTCAGTGAGAGATGTGTGCTCATTGAAAGATTCGCACCACTCTTCCCATTTACTACGCATGGCACCCCTGCAGATCTCCTGCAGGTGTTTGCTAACCTCCCTTAGCATTTGCCTATTGTGTGGGGTGGGATATTTTCTATATATCTTCCTGGTCCTATTTAGCCTATTCCTATACTCAGCTATTGTGGGATTATAGTACCAGTAGTTTGTATGATGGGTACCTGTTGCTTTCTTTAAAGGGATGGCTTCATTAGCCGCTAATGTAAGAGCCTGCGTGACTGCCTCTGAGTGTTCGTCTATGTCCTGTGGTAGGACAAATTGGTCATACCAGTCAGATATTGTCTTTTGAAACTTGTCCCAGTCAGCTTTCCTAACGTTCCACTTGGGTGGGGGTGGAGGAGGGGGTGGGATGTGTGGAATGTCAAGCAAGAGAGTGGTACCATAGTGATCACTGGTTAGGGTGGGGTGTACTCCCCATTTAGCAAGTTGGGTAAGGGCTGAGGACACGAAGGTAAGGTCTAAACAGTGTCCTCTAATGTGAGTGGGCGTACCATCATTTAGCAGGGACAATTCATCAGTGTCATTGAGGAGGGCATTGATGTGATGGCCATTATGATTGTAATATTTGAAATACAAAATGGGGTGATGGGCATTGAAATCACCTAACACAGCAATGGATTGTGAGCTTGCAACTCTTGCCAGTTTGGTGAGATCTATTTTGCCCTGGTGGAATGGGTTGGGATTGGAGTATATATTATATATAAGGACAGGACCTGTGGAGAGGGTGATTTCTATGGCTAGCACTTCTATACCTGTCCCACAGTTAAGAGGATCAATTATCTTTTTGGATGGAATTTTATTTCTAATGTATATTGCGAGACCTTTCCTATTATTTTCACTTTTTTCAGTGTAGGGTGTGTATCCATTGATTTTGGGGGGAGAATCTTTCTTGTCTAAAGTTTCCTGGAGGGTAATGATGTCTGGATCATGTGGGTGTAGTGGGCGTGTGGGGGTAGTGTTTTTTGTGGACTTCTTGGCAGGGTTTTTGACCTGGCTTGGCCTTTTTGGTTGGCCATTGGGCAGGCTGGGGGGCAGGCTGGGGGGCGAGGTCCTAGAAGGAGGATGGGTGGGAATGGTCATCAGGGGGCGCACTTGCTGAAGTTTTGGCTTGTTTTGCGCATAAATTCTGTTTAGCCTCTCAGGACATCTTTTGTTCCAAGCATGATGCTTTTTGTAAGAGTTAGTTGTGTCCCATCTTAATAATAATCCTGGGAGCACCACACACACATCTGGTTTGATGACTAATCACAAAAGTCGAGACAATGGTGGGAGACGGTTGCAATTATTTCAACCAATCAGAGTAGCTAACAAATGATGAACAGCAGCGGCCATAGCAACAATGGCGGGAAGCAGCCATTACCACATGTTGACATTTCAGCATCATACTGATGGCTTTCTCAGAATAAATAATATAGACAAATCATCAAACAACTTACAGAAAATTTAATTTACTGGGGCAGCACACTCCCAGTGTCGCCACCGTCTTCACCACCAACAGTACACAGGTGCCTTTTGATTAAAATTTGCTCTCATACACCAAAATTATAGTTTTGCTCAATTATTTTAGCTTTGCATATTTGTCAAAATGTGTTTGAATATTTCCGAAAGACAGTATATAAATAATAAAGGCAGTATTACAATGTTATACTTATTGTTTGCTAGAACTATTTAGACTTGTCCAGGGATACTTTTGGAACTGTGATTTGTTTTCGAGGGAAATGTTGGCAGACACACTAAGGGGGTGGTTATTAGTGCCACAGGGCGTTTTTTTTTTCAATAAAAAAAATATCTTAGCTCAAATGAAGTAAAAATAAACCTTCGCCTGCCTTTGAGAAGAAAAATATCTCATCTCTCGTGGAAATAATAACATAGCCCCCCCAATAATGGCCCCTTATATGATCTCTTAAATGATTTAAGTGCAAGCCTATAGTTTTGCTCAATTATTTTAGCTTTGCATATTTGTCAAAATGTGTTTGAATATTTCCGAAAGACAGTATATAAATAATAAAGGCAGTATTACAATGTTATACTTATTGTTTGCTAGAACTATTTAGACTTGTCCAGGGATACTTTTGGAACTGTGATTTGTTTTCGAGGGAAATGTTGGCAGACACACTAAGGGGGTGGTTATTAGTGCCACAGGGCGTTTTTTTTTTCAATAAAAAAAATATCTTAGCTCAAATGAAGTAAAAATAAACCTTCGCCTGCCTTTGAGAAGAAAAATATCTCATCTCTCGTGGAAATAATAACATAGCCCCCCCAATAATGGCCCCTTATATGATCTCTTAAATGATTTAAGTGCAAGCCTATTTAGGATAACGCTCCTAATCTGCCTGGTGGCAGGGACGACTCCCGGCTGTGAGGAGTGCAGATAGTAAAGATTTATAAGACCTGGGTGCCTTTGTCCCTTTTTGAAAGCATGTACAACCACAAAAGTGTGTGGTTTTGGACACTGGAAAGCCAGTCTGCTGTCACTTTTCATTTATAAACAGGGTGTGTGGTTGTGGCAGCTTATTTTGGTCTGGAAGGTGGGCATTTGAAGTCCGCATGTGGATTGAAGTCCACCAACTTTACTGCGGTCTGGATTATAACAATGACCTGCAGAACAGACGGCCAAAATGTCATGCAAATACTTGCAACTACCTCATATGCAGAAAAATAGAGTTGTTTTCCTGAATAACTCTTCAGGTAACTTATTTCAGGGGCATTCATTTGCTGCCACTCAACTCCACAAGAATAAATAACCATCCAATACTGATCCAAGTCATTTGGTGGCGAGGATTTCCCATACTTCCACATTTTGCATTAACACTGGAATCCTAATCCTGAATGGGCAATTTGAAGGCCCTAATTATAGAATTTGACCTTTACTTAATTTGAAAGGTCATGAAAATGGTCCAATTGTCAAAGGCCAGCATCCTAAGTCAATTATCTCAAAAAGATTATGAAAAAATGTGCTTCAACAAACTTTGGTGTCTTGTCTGGAAATGTTGGGAGCAATGGAATACCTGTATAGTTTATACAGCTTGCAAGTATTGGTGAACAAATCACAATTGTTGCACAAAAGCATAAATAGAGTACTGTTTGGACAGGCTTGTACAGTGGGCTACATAAACAGATAGTAAGCTATTCAAAAACAAGTCATCATTTTTCTTGATAGATTTTTTTTATTATTATTTCCTCCATATCATAGTGTGAATGGCACAAATTTGAAAGAGAATGTCTTTGTCATTTTGATGGTGGTTTCTTTTCATCCAGCACTATGACATGGCATGAAGGTCTGAGTTAGTCCTCATCCTCCTCCTCATCACCGCCACCACCTGTTCCCTTGCGCATGTTCTTCCTCTTTACACGGCCTAAAAAACAAAACATATCAATTTAAATTCAAAAACAAAGAATATATATAAAATGGACATTGGATCTGCAAAATGGACAACTACCAAAGAAATTATCTTGAATGCCTAATATCTAATATGACAGAGTTCCGGGATTTTAATTTGCATGCATCCCCCCAAAACAGAAGTACAAACAAGTTTTTTTCTTTAATAAGGCTTGGGCTGGGTTCCCAGCAAATAAATTTTAACAGTCTCTTACCTGGACGACCACCACCGTATGGTGACCTGAGGGAGAAGTCAATGTGCTTCTGAGAATCTAAACGCACAACATAGGATGGGATGTTTACCACCTGTTTGCGGACACTGAAATTAAAGAGAAAAATCAGTAAAAAAAAAGCTGCAGCTTCATGGTTCCCAAGATATTTTTTTTGAAAGATGACCATTGCACAAACTGCTTTTCCCGTCTCGGATGGCTGCAGTTCATTGTCTAGAAATATCCCACCAAACCATGAGCTTTGATCCCTACACTAAACGAGATTGGTCTTCCTGCAGTGCACATGAATGTTGCCACATGGCTTACATTAAAAATACAAAAACAAAAAAACACTATACAATATTCGCTGGCCACCTACCTCAGCACCATTGTACAGAATTGTAGACATTGAGTTAGCTACATGTCGCCATGACTAACCAAGTGGTCTAATTGAATTTCATTCTCAAGTCTGTAGGCGTTGAGACTTGCAAAGTGTTCTACCAGACAAGAGTCCAGTACACATTTTACAAGTATCAAGTGGTCTACAATATTCTGTACCAAGTAGACGTAAAGCTACTATCAGGTAACTTAAGTGGACTACATGTGTGGTACATAGTGCATCCTCGGTAAGCTACATCTGAAGGCGTAGAGTTCATAACTCAAGTGGCCTTTTGATTATACTTGTCCAGCCAGGTATTATCTCAAACTTGATCTTCCCTGTTGCATCAAATGGAAAATAGTCATTTATTTATTTTGTGTAACTAATTATACTTTAGAACAATTGCCCACATGAATAGTACACAATATGTTACTGTTTTTTTTAAATACTGAATAACAACGCTACTTACCGGATGTGTCTCTGTCTGATGAGCACACGTGCATGATGGATACTCTTGGCAAGTCCAAGTTTGAATACTTGAGTCTGCAGACGACGTTCCAAGAAGTCCTCAAGACGCAGACCCAACACGTAATCAAGTTTCATCTTGCTCTCATCAAGCACTCCAATTCTCACCAGACGACGCAACAAGGCATTACCTACAAAGAAAAGAAAGTGTCATTACAAATTTGAAAATGTTTTAGTGTAAACTTTTTTTCCCCAGGCCTGAACTGTTGAATACAAAGGGTATCTTGACAAAAATTTTACTCCTGTACAAATTTTTCTCTCAAATCAGCCAAGGTCCCATCACTTTATAGTAAGCCCTTTTACAAAATGTTTTGGTCAAATTATATTGCAATCATAACAGATCATAGGTTTGAAACAAATCCTTGAAAGTCAGTACCCTACTTCTCATGACTTTGACCTACTCTCCAAAACAGGACTTCTCTATATCATGTCAGTCCCTGTCACCCAAAGATAAAAAGGTGCAAACAGAATAAGCAACATGTCCTGACAATTCATAGAAATATGGCTGAGAAGTGATTGTTGACAGAATACATGACTATTGACTAGCCATACAGACTCTTATTGGCTAGCATCTCGGTCTGCCAACTGATTGTATATTTTGTTGGGCATGATTGGAATTTTTTTTCCAGATTTCGAACAAGGTCAAAACAGGGCAATAATCAGTGATGAAAGTATGCATTCAGGAAAAAAAAAAACTCAAATCCTTAAAAATTAACCTGAAGATACTCCTACCCCTTTCAGAAATGGCCTTATTGGATATTTCAGACTGAGTTTAGACCATTTTGAATTTCACATTTGAAGAAAAAAAAAACCTGAATTCAGGTTAATTCCTGAAGACTTTCAACACTGAATAATGAGAGATAAAGAATTTTAACCTTACCCTCAAACAATCTCCTCTGGTCTTTCTCATCCAAAGTAAGCAGTTCTCTGGCAGCCTTGCGAATCTTGGCCAATGTGTACTTCACACGCCATACTTCACGCTTGTTCCTCAGACCATATTCACCAATAAGTTTCAACTCCTGATCCAAACGTTCCTTCTCAAAAGGACGTCTGGGAGTTGTATAGGTCTTGCTTGATACCAATGGTACACGCGGCATCCTGATTTATCGGGCACCTACAATAAATCAAATATGAAAATGAGTGATGTCTTTGTGAATTACAGTTCCTGTATACAAGCATCTAGACTTGGAATAAGGCTGTTCCATACATTCTATTGCTCCACAATTTTCCATTTTATGGTTAAATTTTTGTTTTTAAAAATTGTTTATCCCCAGATTTTGGAAAAGCTCATACCGAAGATAATGAAATGATCAGAAATATCAAATGTCCTAGATTTCTCAACCATCAACTTCTTGTGTTTTTTTTATATGTTTACTTTGACAAGGCTATCTTTATTTAACTTCATTTTCCCTTAGTCAAGATGTTATTTATTGAGGTTTTCTGTACCTCCTATCCAGTTAAGGCAGTATTTCTTTCCATCGTAATACAGACTACCTTCAATTATGAAATTCTCGAGAACAGTCGGCTTCTGACCAAAAACTCGCAAATGTAATAAATAGATCGACTACTTCACTGGATACCCGGTCAAAATAACCGCGATTTCAAGAGGACCGCTGACCGGCGCTGTACTGAGTAGGCAATTATATTTCGAGTCCAATAATAATCTTTTCAGACTGAAAAATTTGACAATGACATGTTCATTGGACACCCAAAACTGAAAGACTTCTTGCGTCGAAATTTACGAACATGCAATGTGATGCCGATAATGGACTGACAAGAAAACGGCCCAAATTGGTAGGTCTAGCCCCCAAATTACCAAAGATTCGATCGGGAAGGACCGGCAAGTCTGACAGGAAAAAAAGGTTTGGGGGTATTGTCATTAATATACTCCAAATGCCTCTCAAAACACTGCGAACAATATTAAAATAGATTAGTGTGAATCTATTCAATGTGTATAACTGTATTACGACGGAAAGAAACATAGAAGTATCACTTTATTTAAGATTTGCACGAGGGCAACTCGTAACACCAACCTGCTTCGACGGCACCACGTGAAAAGAGGAAGAAAATAGGACCCGAAGCACAGAGTTAGAGTACAAATTACTCCGCAGTAAAATTAACCCCATTCTTGAAAAATCTCAATTATAAATGTCACTGAATCTTGTTTCCATATGAACATATACATATAGTATGAATCTAATGAACCATATGTAAACTGGATCAAGTTTAACCCGATTTCTTAAAAATATAGTTCCATAATTGAGTGAATGGGTTTAAATATATGCATTGTACGTATTTTAGTTTCGTTTATTTATATATTTTTGGTATTTCTTCTTTCTCCATTTATTATCTTACAATATGAACAGTAACAATTTCTAAATTATATTATACATTTGTTACAGTTGTTTAATAAATTATGTCAACGCTATATCAACATTTTGAGGCTAACTCTATGGGTCACAGGTCAACATTAAGTTCCCGCCATTTTTATTGTAGAAATGTTTATTGTGAAGAGTTAAAATCGTCGGAAATTATCTTTTCATGAGTGATTTCAATTTATAGAGGCACCGATGTTTGACAGAGGTATTGCTGGTGCACAGAAGTGTTATTTGGAGGTAATTTGTTTCAGATTTCATCAATCGTTTGAGCTAGACAAACTACTTTTTTATTGTTTATACAGTTTTGCTAACTTGATTTGAGTACAAAGATTGAAAGAAGTGATCATGCAGATGTTTACATTGTAATTATCACTTTGGCATGTTTCATCTTCAATTAAAGTGAGCCAATATCATATAAACTCAAAGTGTAAAATAAACAACGACAGATTGGCATAATTCGTGGCGAAATTTGGCAATGTACACTCTAAAAACAATAACAAAACAAAACGAAAAAGTTCAAAATCACATCAACTCTGCTCAGTTGTCTTTATTCCAAACATAGTGCGATTGCGGGTTACCATCTTGCTGTTTTTAATTATTGGATTTTAGAGAGGTTTTTGTGCAGTTCCTATGATCTATGGAGGAAAATACAGATTCATTAGTATTGCTGTTGATGTTATGTTCAAGAAAACTGCTAAGGCTATGGGATCTGTCTGATGTACTTTTAGGCTTTTCTCAATTTGTTTATATTTGATTCTGTGTATTACAATAAAATGTATGCAACATAGTATCATCGGAAATATTTCACATGAATACTATTTGCAACTTGGTTTTATACTATTGCTTAAGAACAATTATCTGTTTCTTTATGAAACCATGTAATTTGTGCCTAATTGTCATAATTTTCATCATAGTTTATTCCAAGAAAGTACAAAATTTCCACATTAAAAGACATGAACTTCATTTTGATAAAGAGCAGAAAAATAAAAAAATATCAGATTTCTGACATAGAATTTTACAATAAGATTAATTGCTTTATATGTACTTTTTGCCCTTCACAGATGTTTCAACACTAGTGAATGCAGATGCCTGGAATAGTCAGTATGGACCCCATGGACACTTCTGAGGCAGAGGAGGTAAAACTCACATAAATATATGTTCAATACAATTCATTGGGTTTGTCATCAGAATTTACAAATATTTACTGAGAACACAAATATATTTTACTATTATGTAAAACAAGATCAAGTAATGTAATTTGTTCATTGTCTGTTACCATGTTTTGTTTTGAGAGACTGGGATTGATATCACATTGAATATATTTTGACCAGCTTAATTACAAGTGCTTAACGTTAGAGAGAATAGGTCATGTGCAGCTGTATGAAATGTGTTATTGACTGTTGCTAAGATACCAAAAAGTGTGATGTCACTATTTTAAACATTTAAAGCATACAAAGCCAACTAAATTGGTAACATATTTCTGTTCAGATGAGAAAAATACTTATATTTACACATGGAAACATCAATTAGTGATCTGTTAGGACTAATCCATAAGCCAGTAGCTGCTGCATTAGAACTCATCACTGCCCAGTGATACAAAATTAGAAGTAAACAAGTCAACAGTTTACATATATTTGAATTATTTTATTTACAAAAATCTAAATTACTTGAGTTATTAGACATTTTAAGAATTCTGTCTATTTAAATTAAATAACATCATTTTAGGTAAAGATCAATGCCTTAGTTTTGCAAATTGGTAGTGTAGTTATTCCCCAAAAATGTTTTCCAAGTTAGCCCTATCCTTTCAAGAAAAGAAAATCCCACTCTTCAGCATTTAATACATTAAAAGCTGAAATCTTTTTTGTAGATATTTTATAAAAAAAATAACTGTCTTGCTCTATGTCATTTTTGAGGGGTCAAATGAGGGGGACATGATTTATTTTTTTGTGGAATTTTGGAAGAACTTTTCAAGACACTGTTCCCCCTCATGTTAATGTCATAACTTGGAACTAAAAATTTATTTATTTTCTCACAATTGAATATGATATTGCTTGTGTTTACCAAGACCATGAGATGATCTGTGAAGCCGAGAAAGTTAATTTGGGGTGTTGTTAATCCTTCTCATCAGAAGAGTTCAGAATAAAAAGAAAATTTCTCACAATTTGTAAATTTGATTGATTTTTATTGAGTGTGGTCCATGTCAGCCTAATTGCAACATTTCGAACAATGAGTGGTGTGAAATGTAAGTGTCTGGTGTAAAAGTCTTTTTTTTAACATTTAAAAATCAAATATATTTTCCTATAAAATCAAATATACCATCCTTTTTGTCTGGATTTGATTAGTGCTTTTGGTGAACATAGCGACAAGACAGTACATGAAAGGTCACATTTGACTTTAAAATAATACAACAATTTTTTTACAGGCCTCAGAAACTCCTCCAGTACCACCTACTGGTATGCGAATGAATCCCATCACAGCATTCTTCAAGCCACCATCCAAACCAAAATTAGAATCTGCAGATAAAGGGAAAGGAATTCTGGGATATTTTCAAAAGTCTACAAAAGCTAATGGAAAACAAGAAATTCTTGAAGGAATTACCCAGAGCAAACATCCAGAAAATGAAAAAGAATTAGATGAGAATCTCAATGATTCACTTCAAGAGTTTGAAGAGGTTGCTTTACCAAGTAAGAAATCAAAAGAAAGGACAAAGAAAACTGTTAAGAAGAAAGGGAAAATAAGTTCCAAAGAATCCACTAAATCTAATACAAAGAAAAGTTCATCTTTGGATGAAACTGAAGTGTCAGAGATCAGTAATACAGTTGAGAAAAAAGACTCAGAGATTATTTCTTATGCTGATTTTCTAAAAGAAAGCAAAGGGAATTCTGAACTGGAGTTGGATTTGGCAAATGAAAATGATGGTGTGAATGGAGGTCATCAGCAGGAAGTAGACCAAGACATCGAAACATCAGTTCAAGCTGTTCAAGATGTAAAATGCAAAATTGAAGCTGAAAAAAAAAGACTTGCAATGGAAAATGGAAGTACAGAATCTGATAATACAGAACTTGAGGACTTAGAAAGTGAACAAGACTGCAACACAAAAACAAACAATGTTGGAAGTGAAAATTTACAGGCAAATTCAAGCAATTTTAGCCAAGCAAATGACAATGTAATGGAGATAAGTTATGAAGCTTTTCTTAGTTCCCAAATGGAAGAAAATCAGCCTGATATGGATAACATAGCAAAAACAAAGAGTGCATCGCCTGTCAAACAAGGGGAAAAACAAGACGAAGAAAACTCCTGTGAAAGTGAAAGCAATGTAACCGAATTATGTCAAGAGAAAAATGAAAAAAGAGAAGCTAAGGGTACTCCCCAAAAGAAAAGGTCAAAGAAAGAAGAGGAACAATCAGAGATAGAAAAAAGTAATAAAGAAAAATCGGAAATTCAAGAACCAGTTGTTGATTCAGAGGTTAATTCTAAAAAAGCAAAGGTGGGAGGAATTGCTCAGTTCTTCACTAAAATAGAGAATAAGGGAGAAAAGAAGGTAAAAAAAGATAGTGAGACAGTAACTGTGAAGGCAGTAGTTCACACGGAGTTGACCACAGAGAAGAATATCATGGTTCACCCAGAAGACAGCAATAAAACAGGGAGAAAAAGGAGATCTAATGTAGTTGTGGACTGCACAAAGGATGATTTAGTTATAACACATTTGGAGTCACGGATCATAACTCTACCAGAAAAAAGATCAAGAAAAAAGAAAGAAGAAAAAATGCCAGTTGAAATTAACAGTAATGTTGGGGAAAGTCATGAAAAAATAGATGGCAACAGCAATGAAGTGACTCAACTTGGCAAATCAGTATCACTGGAAAAAGAGAATAAAACTGAGGAAAATACTTGTGAAGATGTAGAAAGTAAAATAGAAGTTGATGAGAAGAAGAAGCAAGAGAGAAGAGAATTGGCCTCAATGAAAATGGCTTCTCTTGATACAATGAAAATTCCCACTGGGAAGAAAACAACACAAGCAACATTGTGTTTTGGGGGTAAAGGTGGTACTTTACAAACTGTAAAACCTCCACCTCTACCGCCACCCAAAAAGGAAAGTGTAAAAGAAAAGACACCAATTAAAACAAGGGTTAGAAAGGTTAAGGATGACGAGGATGAAGATTCTGACAGCCCTTTTGCTACACCCAAACAAAGGAAAAGGAAACCCCGAAACGTCATTGAATCTGACACAGAAATGACTCCCCAGAAACAAAAGCCAAATAGAAAAGGGTGTAAAAACAAACCAAAAGACAATGTTGTGAATGTTACACCCAAGAAAAGAAATGTGTCAAGAAGGCGGGAAAAGGAATCAGAGTCATCTGCAGAAGATTCTGTGGAGGAAGCTGATGATGAAATTGCGGAAGTTGCAAAAACCCCAGTCAAAAAGAGCTTGTACCGAACAGAAGTAATAGATTCAGGAAAGAAAAAGAAGGAACTTAAAGTCAAATTTACAAAGTAAGAAACATATGGTCTATTTTCTAAATGCTGTTTTTGAAATTGTCATGAATGATAAACCATTTATGATGGGGAAAAAATGAAAGGTTATGTGAACCTTTGGCTCATTTTACTGTCCATAATTATGTTAACACATTTGTCACATAACATATTTTAATTTTTTCTTAATAATTAGATTGATTAAGAATAAACATTTTACATTATTGTTATAAATTTAGATTAACACAATTCAGTTGATGTCCATGCAAACCTTTTTATTTATCAAGAGTGAAGAGAAATAAACCTGTTATTGCACCAGTGGCTAGGGATGATGATGAAATTCTGCTAACCCTCAGGCGATCAAAGGTTGGTCCTCAATCATAATATTTAAGTTGAAGATGATGATTTTCTTATTGGGAAAAAATACAAAACCAGAAAATATTTCTATTAGGATTGATAATATTTCATATCACAGATAGATTTACCAAAATTAAATCTTCTTTGGAAACATTTTGCTTTGTTTCAGGCTTTAGTAAATATAGCTCAGCAGATTGTTCAGAAAGCTAGAGATACTCACACGAAGAAATCAAAGAAAAGAGCAACCAAAGGTAAACATGTCAAAAATCAGATATCAAAAGAAGTGGTGAGGACCAGGCATTCAAAGAAAGAAGAGAAGACAACAGATGGCAGCACAAGTGAAGATGACCAGAGTAATCTCAGAAGATCATCACGCCACAGCTCTCAAGTGGCAAAAATGGCTATCTCAGAATGTCTGGATGTAAGTATAGCATCAGAGACATTCAGTATCCCTTAAAAGGAGGGCTAATTTGAAAGATCCAAAACAAACAAAACAAAAAACAAAAATATTACATAACAAGGATTAACTGTGTGTCCCATTTTTATAAGGTGAAGAATTTTTATTTTGTGAGTTTGGTAAGAATTGTTTGATTACATTATAGAGTACAGAAAGGAGGAGTAGAGGAAACTTGAAGAGGGAAGAGAAAGAAGTAGAAGTTGTAGAGAGCAGTGCCGAAGAAGAGGAAGAGGAGTCAAAGCCTAAAAAAGCAATAAGAAAATCAAAGAAAGAAAAGACTCCAAAAAAACCCAAACCCAAATCTCCAAAGAAATTACTGAAGCGTTCACCAAAAAAAAGTAAGTAACTTAAGTAGTTCATAGTTTTAATAAGTTATTTTGATAATTAATGAAAATCAACTTCTCAAGGAATAGGCTTGAGTGCAATTAATACTTTTAAAATTAATTTGTAGCTGTGAAGTTGGCATCCATATTTAACAAAGGGAAGAAATCACTACCAGATGATGATGAAGATGATGATGATGTTCAGGTGATCAATGTCGAGGTTGATCCAGAGAAAGAAAAGATCAGGCGTGCCTTTTTAATGAGTGGGGTTCCAGAAGAACTCCGGAAACAGAAAATAATCAGCGAGACATATATTCTTTCTGAGTATCCCCCTGTTCCAACCATCAGCCATGTGCAACAGTCTTCTGGTGGACAGCAAATTATACCATCAGAGACAAGCACAAGTGTTCCTTGTTTTAATCCCTGGCAACTACAAGAAGTGACTTTACCATTAAGAAATACCTCCTATTATGTACATTGTGATTATAATCCAGTTGATTTCCCCATTGGAACTGTAACACACTGCCAAAGGCAAATATCAGCAGCAACGATTAATCAGGTAAATTAAATATCCCATTTTCAAAACTTTATATTTCGTGTTAAAATTTTATGATATTCTTAGTTTGCTATTGATCTTTCTTGAGTAATTATTTGTCCATAATAGAGGAGTTACAATTGCACGATTGATTTGACTAAATTTTACCAAATTCAGCAATTAATACTATTAAGATGTTTCATTGTTCACAGGAATTCACAGGGTATGTTGATCTTGACAGCGAGGTGGTACGATACCTGCTGGCAGAGGTCCATGCCCACAATCCCCTCTACCCAGTAAGACGTGTCTACAAACAACTAGCAAAAAAACTTAGAGAAGCCATGGGTAAACCAGATCCCAATGCTGATGATGGAGGTATCTATACAAAGAACATTGATATCTTTTGTCTAAACTATAATTTTTCTTAACATCTTTTTAAAGCTTGGATATCAAAAGAAAAAAATGGGGGAAATTTGTAAAAATATGGTTATGTTTTTCAGCATTGAAAAATTGTGAAGAGAAGAGTGTAGAAAATGTTCCAACCAAGTCCAAAAGCAGAAAGAGGAAACTAGATATGTCAGAGGCTGACCCTCAGGATTCAGAAGCACCTGGCAAGAGAAGGAGCAAGAGAAGGAAGGGAGAAGGAGAGGAAACTTACTCACAACCAGAGAGGAGGAGTACACGGAGGAAGATTTCGGATGATGACTGTAAGATTATGGAAGACTCTAATCCAGAAGTTGACCAAAACACAGATACAGTGACAGGGGAGAAAGGTGAGTTTATCTGTAGATATTTGCTATTTATCCTATTATATATCAACCATTATATTTTATTGGATAAAGTTGTGATAGAATAGTAAGTTTATCTGTTAGTAAAACAGACATTGTTCCATAAGGGAATTATCCATTGAATGTTTGTCAACCTTATTTGTTATAATTCAGTGATGAAAGTCTTCAGGAAATAACCTGAATTCAGGTTTTTTTTCTTCAAATGTGAAATTCAAAATGGTCTGAACTCAGACTGAAACATCCAAAAATGACCTTTCTGAAAGGGGGTAGGGGTATCTTCAGGTTAATTTTTAAGGGTTTCAGGTTTTTTCCTGAATGCTGACTTTCATCACTGTAATTTTTAGTACCTGCGTAAGCAATCATCAAGAGGGTATATATTTAGAATTAACTTGATACAAAATTGTTTTAAATCTTTTCTGGTATGACTTGTTACATCTTTTGTAATAACAGTCAGAAAAATCTGTCATTAGTTTTAAAAGTTAATTATTTCCATTCAGATCGACCACGAATGCAATGGACAGAAAAGTACCAACCACAGCATTCAAGTGAGATTATTGGCAACTCAAAAATGACTGGGAAGCTTAAATCCTGGTTGTCTGATTGGAAACATCGGACAGATCTGGAGATAAGAAAGATGAAGAAACAGCTCAAGAAAGCTGCTAAGAAGGGAGATACAACAAAAGAAGAGATCACAAAAAGTCAGTATCATCTAAGCTTTACCATTTTCTTTGGCAAACATCCTATATTAGATGGAAGGTGTACATCATGATTTTGTGAGATTTAACTTGTATGAGTAAAACTGATACATTTATTTTTTCATCTTTAGAGTTTGGTTCTGACTGGTGGACAGATGATGAGAGTGATTTTGAGATGGGGAGTGATGGAGAGGATAGTGATTATGAGGAGGAGGATGATGGACTGTGTAATACTATGCTCCTTACAGGGCCTCATGGTGTAGGCAAGACTGCAATGGTCTATGCCCTGGCCCAAGAACTAGGATACAAGGTGATTATTTTTACTCTCCTGTTATTAGTTATTGCATTTGGCTACTTTATACTTGGTATCAACATAAGGAAGGTTCATCACAGTGGAAAAATAATGTTTAGAATTGTGTTTAAAACACCTGATTACTTCCCAAATAGAAGTGCTTTTAATATTTTATAGTTATCTGAAGTGTTTATAAGACTTTAATTATCATGGTATATTGGATAAATCTGAGGAGTTTGGGATAAAACCTATATAATATGAATTTTTCAGGTGTTTGAAGTGAATGCTTCAAGCAAGCGAGCTGGTCGTCAACTGCTTGCTCAGCTTCAGGAGGCCACCCAGTCTCACCAGGTCGGCAAAGAAAACCTGGATGCCATGTTCACTACTTTCAAACAGACTGAACTGAGTGAGTTAATATATTTAGTCAAAATGTTAAATTACTTTTAATTACGTTAAATTACAAAATGTTCAAATACTTTTGACGCTGATAATGTCAATTATTCTTGCCGTAAATCACTGTCCACTGGTTGCCCTTGTGTATAAGATGACCCCCCCAAACATTAACTAATGGTTTGGGTACGAAAACCTCATCTTATATTCGAGTAAATATGGTAACCAGTTTTTATTAGCATTCAAAGTGGGAAACATTTTTGTAATCATAAGGCTTTCTCTTTTACAGAAGCAGAAGATGCCAAGAAACCAGAGAAGAAGATGCCAACAGCATTTACCAATTTGTTCAAGAAGGGTGTTAAGGACCAAGCAAAGGACCAGCCTAAAAGTAAATCTGTTAAAGGAAAACAGGATGAACCCAAGATCAAAGGCAAAAAAGCAGAAGGTATATTCAATATCTTAAAAGGGCCCTGGGCCATGGTGCAGTTGGTTAGAGCACCAGCTTATTAGCACCAGTTCCTCTGTGGTGATCCAAAGGTCGTGGGTTCGATCCCCGGCCATGCCGAAATTGAACTCGTGACTAAATTTCCCATTTGAGCTGAGGCCCGTGCCTAAAGGGTTAACCCGTTGTCCTTATAAATCTGTGACCGGGTGGGTTGTCATGTCAAGGACCTGCGACATGACAATTCAGTGAGGCAGCACTATATCTGCTACAAGTAGGTCTCATCATGAAATGACGGGAATAATGTTGAAAGTGATGTAAAACCCCAAACAAACAGACATCAATATCTTAAATGTTATTTGTAACCTCGTAGTGTAATCTGTAGTTTTAAAAGCAGAATGGTCAAGTGATTTTATATGGAATATTATGAAATCAAATTGGTATTTGTCAGTAAAAAAAACCAATATATATATTTATATATATATTTATATTATATATTAGTACCAAAAACATTTGATTTTAATGTTGTTGTACCTCTGTTTGAAGCAGGAGCTAAACAAGGAGGCAAAGCAGCCAATCTGTTTGGGAAGAAGTTTCAGATGCCTCTCACCCCAGGGACACCAAACAGTTCCAAAGGTCTTAACCTTTCCAGCACTTCACTGATCCTGTTTGAAGAGGTAATTGGAACAACTTTAAAATACTAAAAAAACATGATTTAGGAGTTATTGACTTAAGTGCTATCTCTACTGAACATATTTTAAGTTCCTATTTTTATATCCTCAGGTGGAGTTGGTATTTGAAGATGACAAGGGATTTTGGGCAGCCATACAGACGTTCATGAGCACAACAAAACGACCAATTATTCTCACATCTGCTGACCCCAAAGTGTCACGCTTCATTGAGTCTAGGCATGAAACCATATCATTAAAACAATCTCCATCGGTAAGCCTGCATCCCTTCCAACAATACCCAATATACTTTTTCCAACCTGTGTCATGAAGGCTTAGGTTTTCTCTGTAATAATCATTGACGATAAATAAGAAATAAGCAGTATTCAGTGATATAAATTTTATTTTATTTGCAGTCAAACTTAACAAGTTACCTCCAGGTGATGTGTCTTGCGGAGAACATGAGGACAGATTTTGAAGATATCCAGACCTTGGCTGAACTCTGTCATGGGGACCTCCGCCGTGCAATCCTAAACTTGCAGTTTTGGGCTGAATCAGGTGGAGGGATTCGATTAATAGATAAACCAGTCAAGTATCTCCCAAAATTTTTTACTAGCAAAAAAGAAGGTGAAGAAATTAAAAAAACTTCTCAGACACAGGCTGAAATGGAAAAAATCAAAGTTTTACCCTTAGAAAATAGTGTGAACAGTGCTGATGACTTCACTCCTGTGAAACGGCGAGGCCGACGCGTAGCTCGTCCAATCCTTGAGGATGATTCAGATGCATCGTTAGCATCACCTCTGAAGCCTGTATCGGCACTGTTGTCTAATCTGGAGGACTCGCAAAGTGGAGCGGATAGCCCAGGCCCAGCTGGCTACTCCTCCATAGACAATAGTCAGGAGACTGAGATGATATCCTTGCCCAAGGATTGCGACCTCACGACTGCTGAAATCACAGTGCCGTCCATGCATCAACTCTGCTTCAATAGTAGTACAGGTTGCATATCAAATAATATGACAGTGCAGGAGTCAAACCTTTATCAGGTATGAAATTTTACTTTCCCTAAAATATATATATGTATATAAAATATATTTATGTATAATATATATATATATGTGTATAATATATGTATATATATGTATATGTATATGTATAAATGTATATGTATATATATATATTTATATGTATGTATGTATATGTATATATAGATATGTATATATATACATATGTATATATATATATATGTATACATATACACATATTAGATAATGGAGACGCCAACAAAGGTGTAAATTGGACATAGATGATTTATTTCATAATAAATCTACATTCTACCACCGAGCAGCCAATTTACCTTGGCGCCCACTACATTAAACATTATACAATTTTACTATCTTAACTATTACATACAAATACATACTTATAAGGATTCTTTACATATAAATCTACCATAATAGCGTAATCATACTGATGTCGCTTTATGAGCGCGTACATGTTATTAAGTATGATTAATATTTTATATAAATTATGCATTTACATATGTGGCCATAAGCCCATAAGCTAGATTTAAGCCTTGTACGCCCGTAGGTACTTATAATAAGTAAAACTCTTAGCTCCTGGGTTGGGATGGTGGGAGAACTTCACTTCCCTGATGTTTAACTGATATATGGGGGTAGCCTCGTGCTCCCTTATATATTCCCCCGGGGTAGACCCCCTGGTGACATGTGACATGGCCTGGGGCAATTAGCCTGGCTGACCTGCGCTGCCACACCTCTAACTCACTTTATATCTCATAAAGTCTCCTAAAATCAACAATATTCTTATTGTGTCATCTTGAATACTTGAATACAAATATATGATATGTTAAATTGTCAAAACTTAATACAAATGTTTAACATTTTCCAGATGTGTCAGTGCCCAGAGACAGTAGCACATTATAAGGACATGGGAGTTGACCTGGTCTATAGTAACTTGCCTTTCCTCCTGTGTCTGCCCAAATGTGAGCTGAACCTGTCCACCTTGCTGCACACAGCTAGCATAGCCCAGGTGCAGATCAAGAAACACAGCCGCATCATGAACCTGGACGTCAGTGACATCTTTGACAGTGGTGACGAGTCCGACGATAATTTTGTCTCTTTGAATAAAGATAAAGACAATAGTGAGGAAATTTTAGCAGAAGAAAGGAAAGGAAATGATGAAGGACATGTAGAGAAGAGAAAATTAAGCCCTGCAGAACAAATAGCAGGGGATGCAGTGACATCACTGGCTGATATGTATGACTGTATGTCTTTCATGGACTCCTATGTGAATCTCGCTAGTATGAGCAAAGAAGGTCCATGCAGTAAGAACAATGAGTTTGAATGGCCAACGGGTGCATTGACGCCAGGACTCAACACTGATCTAGTCTCCTGGGATGAAACTAATTGGTGGAAATATAATCACATGCATGAACTTGTGTCACATGTTGAAGTTGCATGTTTGAAAACCACAAACTGCAAATTGGCTGTGATTAAATCTAAAAAACAAACTCTTGACGGTGAGCAAGCAAAATTATTGGAAGAAAAATTCAGCTTGCCTGTTTCAAGAGAAGATCTGAATAGTTGCAAGATAAAATTGTGCCAAGAAAATAGTGAACAGAAAAGGTAAACAAAAGATGGTGCACATAATTCTTAAGATCTGCTCTCATGTATTCTTATAGAGTCATGTGAAATTGATTGGAGATGTTCACGTTTATTTGCATACTGGTTTAATGTTTTCAATCCAAACTTCTGATTGCAATACACCCAGTCCAGAAGGACATGTCCAGACCCTTTATATTTCTACAATGATATGTGCACATTGTATGCTTCTTTGTGCTACACACAATTTCTGAATTAAAATGGAAGAAACAGCTGTATCTTATTTCAGAGATGAAATAGCAACTTCATTTTTAAAAAGCAGCACTACTAACAAGTGAGAGATACTTGAGAGCAGATCAAATGATTATTTATAAAAGATTGATAAAGTAATTTAAACTTTAAGTAAGAAACTTCCGACTTGTATTCCTTTCAAAAATGATTTTATTTATTTTGTACAATGCTATTAATAGTGCCAAGCAGAGTCACCAGAGGGCAGCTAGAACAGTAAGTGGATGTCTTCCTTGTGTATCACAAAGCCTGAAGAGAAATGTTGCCTTAGATGTAATGCCGACACTCCGGACCATGAGTCGCTTTGAGCAGGCCCGCCAGGTCACCAATACCAAGAGGAGGTTAGTACATCAATGTAGTTGAATGTAGTGAATTTAATCAAATAGATTGCTCTCCTGTACTGATACTTCTTCACTAATTCAGTGCATTTATTATTATTATTATTATTATTATTATTAATATAATTGATATTATTAATATTATTATCATTATTGTGATTTTTATTTTATTTTTTTAATTTTGAGTTTATATATTTTCTGTGTACAAATATATTTGTATTAGGAATTTCCTTAAATTATGTATACACTCCATTATGGTACCTTATATTTTCAGGTTCATGCATTATTTTGACAGTATATCGCTGGGGTTAAGGAGAAAAGAACAAGTTATGGGAACTCTTTGTTCCAGCTTTATCTAGGATTATTCATCTTCAGGACTCAAATTATGGATTTCAAATGATATTTTATAAACTTCTGACATATTCCTTGAATACAAATTAGCAAACCGATTTAACCTACGTATGTTGTTGACCAGGAACCATGATTTGCATATAATGTAAATAGCGAAAGATTAAATAACTAACAGGCAGGGAAAGTGTTTCACATTCAGCCTGTTATAAATAATTTAAATCAAAATGAATAAAATGTGATTGATAGATGAAATACAGTCTAAGTATTATACCCCATAAGTAGCCTAAATCTAATACATTAAAAAAATAGTACTTTGGGTTGTGAATCAATTATCACACTTGTGTATACCAAGTCAAAGGGTAAATTTGCATTTATTAAAACTGAAAATAAATATGGAGAAGGAAACCAGAGAGTCAGTTACCGGTACATACTTTAATTTTACTTGGATTAAAATGTAAATTACATGATTTAATCAAAGAAACCAAAATTTTGAGATAACTACTGTACCATATAGCAAATTTCAATTAGAAGTAACTTGAATGTAAAATATACAAAATGTACAGACTGAATAGTCTTAATCAATTTGTTTCACATGTATTTAATGTGGTTGAAGTTTGAAAATATTTAATATGAAATGTATATTTGTATTTAATAAAAATATATTGGTATTTAATGTTAAGTCATTATTCAAGTTACTAAGATAATTGGGCATTCCCTTACTGTTATGAAGTACAATGCTGGTCAGATCGAAATTCATACTAAATTACATAAAATGGGAGAAATTATTTGAATACTAAAGTGCTGGTCACCTGTATCATTAAACATATTACTGACTTGGTCAGCATATTTTGTGCAGTAATATTTTTTCCTGAACCAAAACATATCTCCATACATTTTTTTCTCTGTCGCTTGGGCCACCATATTTCTTTTGAGGGTGCACACATCTTAATTTTTACACTTATATGTGAGTTAATGGATGTATGATTTATTAGAAAAGGATATAATGATTTATTTACACTAATTCATCGTTAATACAACTATTTCAAGTAGTCATTGACCACATATTGCCTAGACACCACACAATTTTCCAAACATCGGGCAGTCTACAGGCATTCAGCAGGTGACATTGCATAACAAAAAAAACTTGCAGAATTTTTCAGGATTGGGTGATGGTAACAGTCAGCCTCAGAGAACCCAATATGTACTTTGTGCTTAAACATGCTCTATATTCTGGATTAAAACCCACAAATTCATCTCCCACCCCCATCCCCATATCAAAGAAATACTTAAATGCCAAAGTTACAGTTTAAAAATAAGAAAAGGGATAAAAATCTGAGCCTAATGGAGAATTGATAGAATTGGTTCCCTGAAAATACATCTTACCAAATAATTGCTAAACTCTGACCAGTAATTTCAGAGCTGATCAAAGATCAAAGCTGACAGACAGAAATGAGAGGAAAATCCCTCCCATCAGTGCAGAAACCCCATGCTCAGCACAGCTATTAGGCCTTTGGCCCATGTTTTGTTTGATATAGAAGTTGATAAACAAGGATCCACCTGTGAATGACATTCAAATAACTCAGTTAAGGATTTTTCATTGTTAAAAATGTTCAATACAGAAATCCATAACATTCTGAACATTTTGATATTTTGCGTTTCCCCAACATCTGTGGCAATGCTCAAGGGAAAAAACATGGTGGTCACCAAGCTCATTTTTTGAAGTTCTTCAATTTTGTAAAATGCCATGCTGTGCCACAATATAACAAAATTATTTTCTTGTTATTGTAAAATTTGGCATTGTGTAAAATTTGGGATGGCCTCCGTCCATGTGAATTTTAGGTGGAAGGAGCTTACAGCTACATGATACTCCATCCATGTTTAGGAATATATTTAAATATTCAACTCTATAACTTTGAGAGTTTAGTTCAGAGTGTCAATAAAAGTCTTTTGGGTCAAACGGCCTTCTGTCATTTTTCTTCATGCAGATTGAGTACCGGTATGTGTTCCCTGGTCAAACTGCTCAACTATTTAAATTAAATTAAATGAGATATAGCAAAAACCTCTCAGCTCACTCCACATATACAGAGACAACACACTGCCTTCAAATTTTGTCACTAGAGGACATGTGCTCTTCAGGTAATCCAATTTAACAGAGGTGTTAGGAAAGGTGGACATCATTGTAGACCTTTGGGAGATCTGCTTGATGGTGGATGTACTGAACATGGATGAAGTTGTGCAATTCCCAGTCCTGTTATCCCAAATAATGTGGGCATCATCCATGAATCAACTTCAGCAAGAAGATGGGTATGCAAAAAAATACTGGTTAGAAACTGCAGACCATTTGGTTTAATAGCAGTAGGGAATGAATAGAAATTGATTTGCATCAATAGTGCATGTTTGGTTATGCTATCTTAATTTGTTGTCCCTTATCCCATTCACAAGATTTTCAGATATCGGGTTATATGACCTTAAGAGTAGTTCAAGGTCACCGAAAAAGTCAACTTTATAGTAAATTTGAAAAGCAAAAATGGTGCCCAAATTGTTTGATTTATGGAATGTAAATTCTACCTTCTCAACTTCCGCCATATACAACTAAATGGATGAAATCACAACCTTGAATGAGAACATTTTTAATCCATGTATATAGAGGTCAGACAGAGGTCACAGGCAATTTTAGAGGTTTGGGATATGCTGAAATGATCTGTGACCACAATACTTTGACGCAAGCAAGCTATCTCACTAAAATTGACCAAAATATACCGACCTTGGTTATTGTTTTGCTGAAGTACCAAGTTCTGGCTGTACTCTTATGACCACCAGGTGGCCACATGTATACAATCATGTGACCTCTATTGTGGTCTGTCAGGGTGTGTAGGCTTGTACCAGTGGACAAACATTAATGGACAAACAGGCCACTGTGAGCCGAATCACTCCATTGTCCCAATCTGAGGGTGCTTTACTGTTAGCAAAACTTTTCCATGCAGATGTTTACACTGGATCACTGGTCAGTTTAACAAAGTTTGCTGACAAAGTGCCCAATGAATGAAACTTTCTGGGGAATAATCTTGTTCATAGGGTGTTCCACCATTTAGATTTTGGGATATACCAAACTATTCTTTTTAAAAATTTAATTTGAAATATTAGAGTGACAGAAATTTGGTGAAAGAGTTTTCTGGCCCTCAGTTTATTTTCAGTAATACTATAAAAAGACACATGGCTGAGGTCAAACCTATTCTTATCATTTGGTTTGCAAACAGCTCATGGTCAACATTTTGAGACAGTGATTAAATACATCAATAGTTTAAGGTTGGTTATGCGATATTAATTTGTTCTCAACTTATCATATTCACAAGATTTTCCAAGATCGGATCACATGACCTTAAAGTGTAGGTCTAAGATAAAGTTTCAAGAACTGAACATTATTTGTTCTCAGGCTCCAACAAATACATCATTAACAAATTTTAACAAGGGGTTAAAAATTCAAATTAAGGTTTACTGATTTAGAAATTACTTCTATCTAAGGGACTATTTATTTTTATTTACAATCAAATATACAAAATTATGGCACAATCAACATTATTTCATATTTTGTTCATCAAGACATTGAGTATATTTGTACAGTTTCCAGATCATATTGATCATGAATTTAAACACAACATTATATTCTATTCCTCTATTGTATAAGGTAACTTTCACATTTGTCAAGGATTATTTAAATAAGAACAGTCTGTAATTCCTTGATATTTTTCAAAAAGTTTGATATGTCCTGTATTTGATTTGCTCTATGATGTGCTGCTGAATCTCCCGACTGTTTCTTCAACACTGCCATTCTGCCCTGCAATCTGCAAAATATTGTAATAAAATACATTTTTGTCAAGCTATTTTACCTTGATGTTAAATACTTATAACATTCTATTCATAACTGTGCCACACGACACCTTTTTTTTCTTATAAAAATTACTGGATTATTGAAATTTTAATTCTGTACAACCTGTTTCATTACAACCTGTTTCATTATGCCCCTGTTTGGTTTTTTTTAGTCAATAATACTTTTCATTTTTACAGGTCAGGTTAAGGTATAAATGATAAATTGAAGCTGAATTTATTTTTTATTACAAATTGCTCAGCAAATTAATATTTCTTGTTTAGATGTGGATTCCTTTGATGGATGCATTCAGATCCACTAATGATTATCCCTGTTGACAAATCAAAAGGAATATCTGAGTGATTAAACTATGGGCTTACTCAGTGTATTCTTTCTGTAGATTGAGTAATTCTCTCCTTTGCCTTCTTACAGCCCCTTTACACTGTAAAAAAAGAAACGATGTGAGATACTTCAAGTATTTGTAAAAAAAACCTATCATTTTAAAGCAAATATTACATATTTATTGCAAACTGAATCAGTGGAGGTCCACAACTATCATATCTCAAGTCAAGTAAATAAGTGCAATGTATCTCAGAGGTCAGATATAATATGCCCTTCCATCCTTCACCTTAAAAAATAACACTGTGCTCCTGATGGGCAAACAAAAAGGAGTCAATATTGCTCATTTTACAGTGCAGAAACATGAAATTCATGGAAATTAAATACTTACTAATGATACTGATGACTTTAAATTGTTGATCTTTTGTGAAACCATTATCTGTTGGAAAAAAGAAACAAAACAGTTTTACCCTGTGTTTTCTTCATTCTTTTACAACTAAATGATAATAAATATATATTAATCTAAGAAATAGATAAATACATATCTGTAATTTTTTTTGGTCAATTACAAGTCTCCACTATTGCGGTTTTTTAACATGACTGAAGTGAGGGCGTATGTATGATCAGGCCTCGACATTAGCCAGTTGCCCGCTTGCCCGAGGTATATTTCACACCTGTCGGGCAAGTCCGGGCAACTTGATACATCTGTTCCACTTGCCCGGTGGTCAAGTACTGTAATCTGTCCCCAATCAAAGTACCCCACAGAGAACAGAGAGAGCTGCTGACCACATCACAGGGATGACACCTGATTAGAGATAACTTTGTGTCCAAGCTCTGTTGCCCTTGGTATTACCCCTGCCTCCCAAACCCTGACCAAGATAAAGTTATGGCATGCTGCTAAATATATATATTCCTCAAGATGGTATTTCACACAAAGCACTGTATCGGGAGGTAGAGCTTATCAATTTCGCACATTTTGGTCTTTGTCAATCATTATATTATCCAGGAAACGTGTACAGTTGATTTTAAGTATGATGAGTAACAGTGGGGTATATCCATCAGTAACACTTGACATTACTTAATCTTATAAAGTGATAATTGTAGGTTATATTCTTACAAGATTGACAATTCAGGGTGACATTTTTACTCACAAGCTCAAAGTCTTCATGTATTTCTCTGCTCAAAAATTGAACTCCTGAGTTAGAAAAGGCCCTATTCCTATTGTTTTTATATCCAAGGAACTAAAATAAGAGTTATCAATGATATAAATTGGTCAAGAATTGACTGAGCATTGCCAATTTTTATGTTTTCGTAAAAATTTGGTACTTATGCATATGCACAAAAAATTGTAACAAACTTGAGGTCACTGCATGCTATTTTAAATAAAAACATGTACTATTCATTTCTTTTTCAAGCCAAATATTGTGTATTTTATGGGTTATATGGGCATTTTTTCTAATTATCAGCCAATGTTTGAATGTACAAATCCTATAAGCTTTAGTCCTATACCGTATTCAAATATTGGGACAAAAATTCAGGGCAAGTGAATTGTAATTCAGGGCAAGTAGATTTTAAAATTTACTTGCCCGGTGGGCAAGTGGATCACAAATGTTAATGTCAAGGCCTGATGATGCACTGAAGATTTGTCAGTTCTGTGAGAGGTCATAAAATATGTATATCTAATCAGTAATCACACCAAAAAAACACATTGAATTTCCTTGAAAAAGTATTATGAACAGACACTGTCTTAATTTTTATGAGAAACATTTCTTATGTTAAGAATTGTTTATGATATACAAGACAAAACACTAAAAAGTCAATATCTTATTCTATCTATCTAGATATTGATATGCAAACCAAAAATGGCGAAATGACATCACAGATATCACAGGAAATGTACAGAAGAAACATGTATAAAAACAAATCTCATGTGCAAAGGGGTGATAAAGAGCTAAGAGCAAGGTATGAAACACAAAGAAATCTTTGTGACAAACATGAGAAGAGAGGCAATAAGGTCATATTTTATGAGTAAGTGTAAGGACAATGTCTCCCACAGAGAATTTTGGAAATGTATAAGGCCTTTTTTATCTGACAAAGTCAAGTCTCACAATAATATAATCCTAAATGAAAATGGAAATATTATTACCTATAGACATGAAATATGTGAAATTTTCAATGATTTTTTCAGTTCAATCACAGATTCAATAGGTGAACCAGACAGTATAAACCCTGATGAGGATAATGGCTTGCACAATATAATAATAAAACATGCAAATCATCCAAGCATTAGAGTAATCAAAGAAAGCGTCAACTTAAGAGAAGAATTCAGCTTTGAAACAATTAACACTTAGAAAATGAAAACAATGCTAATGAATATCAATGCAAACAAAGCAACCGGTAGTGACAATCTACCCCCCAAAACAATTAAGTTGTGTGCAGATGAATTAGCTGAGACAGTTACCCACATAATAAATGAATCTTTTAGAACCAACACTTTTCCAAATGATATGAAAAAGGCTGAGATTTCACCGATCTTCAAAAAGAAAAACGACATGCTAAAGGATAATTTTCGTCCAGTAAGTGTACTAGTAATTATGGCTAAGGTATTTGAAAGAGTTGTTGTAGAACAGCTCATCAGATACTTTGAACCTCTATTTCACAAGATGCTAGGGGCATATAGGAAGCGTTATGGTTGTGAACAAATATTAATGAAGCTCTAGATCAGGGTAAAGTTGCTGGTACAGTTTTAATGGACTTATCTTATCTTTTGACTGCATACCAAAAGCAGGTTTTGATTCTCTTCATCTACGCAGAATCAAAACTATAGCCTGTGAAGTGTTCAAAAGCGTAAATAACCTAAACCCTTCCTTCATGAAAGAAATGTTCAAACAAAAAGACACCACCATATGCACTAAGAGACGAAAGCCTATTAAGGTGGGAGCACAGTCTAGCATGTTTCACAGCCCACAGAGCCCACTCTCTTGAACTAAAATGTTTATAGTACAACATCTATTGTACCTAGAATTATGATATTTGGAGACATGATTCCCAACATATATATCTTGATGATAAACTTTTTATTTTGTAAATATACATGTAACATTTTGTTATAGAGTAACATAAATCAAGATATGTCTGTTTTTGGAATTGTCAACTTTCTGATCCTGTGGAGCTCAAATTAAAATTTGTTCAAAATGTTAAGATACAACATCTTAATTCTACAGTGACATACAATGCAATGTATTCTTGTTTTTGAGTACCACTAATCATGGTTGAGCTACAGCCTGTCTTGAAATTTTATTGTCATATTTTGACATTCGTAATCACTGGATAAAAACTATAAAGATGTTATCGAAATCCTGTAAACTGATGAATATACACATGTTTTCCATCATATGCTGAAAGTTTCAGCTTCCAACTATTTCAAAAAGTGTATTAAAAATGAGCTCAAACTTACCCCTTCCCCAAAAAATACATTTTCTGTAAAAGGCCAAAAACCTCCAAGCATGTCCTGATGGCCATGTTGTGTTTTTAGCCATTTAATGCATAATCTCTTTCCCACAACTGTTGTCACATACATAATTGCAATATCACAGTGTATGCTTAGCAGTCAGGCCATCTGCCTGGCATATACAGGCAACATAGGGGCAATCCCAAATCAATGCAAAAATACAAATAAATTGTTTGATGCATTTAGTTATGTACAATTTAAGAGTCCTGAGTAAGATCATTCAATATTGTCAATCACCATGACTGACTGTGCAGTCCTAGGCCTTATATTAATTTATTTACCATAAATTTATAAATGTCATTTATTGAGATGGCATTTATTGCTCTTGCTCTCAATTTATTCTGAGCTGAGGTTAGTTTTGTACTTTGCAGAAGTTCAGCTTAGTCAAAATCCAATATGTAGAGTCATTATAATGCATTTACTATTTTCTTCTAACTCAACTGACACTATGTCGTTTGTTGAGAGGGCATTTCTTACTACTATCCAGTCAGAACATGTACCAATACCTTGTATAGACATTGTGGACACTCACAAAGTGTGTGAAGTAATCAACATTCAGTCAAAATTGGACCATAAACTTCAAACTAGAGATTTATCAATTTTAAAAATGTGACTTTTATATAAATGCTATAGTTTGATCAGAATGAATTAGACATAAGTCTGATATATACAAATTATTTAGAAGCATGAAAATTAATAATGTGTATATTATTGTGATATAATATAATGATTTTTCATTGATAAGAGAAATAGTTTTCTTTTCTTTCATTTCATGGTCACAGTGAAGGGGCACAACAATGACTAATTTTAACAAGTGCAATTACATGCACATGCTGACTAGTAGATTCTGTCCCCTACACATGTCATGTAAAATGCTAAACAACTGTTATTGTAGCACCAGCAGTTAATTCTAACTGTATTAGCAATTATATAAAACAACAGATTATTTCTCTGTTCAATATGTTTCTGTTACAAAATCATTAATTTTACACATTTCTAATATTCTGATTTTCACCAAACTTGGGGTATACATAGAATATTACATCAGTATTCAGATTAGCTAAAAAGTGAAAAATCGATATCTGAAAGGTGATTCACTTTTGTCTAGACTGTGCTCCCACCTTAATCCAACCCATCTACCAAGCAATCAGATATGGCAGAAATACTTTCAATTATTATGGTGCCCACATTTGGAATACCATCCCAAATAATATCAAATCTAATGTAGATTTGGTAACCTTCAAGATTCTGTTACAGAAATGGGATGGGCCAAACTGCACTTGCAGTATGTGTTCATTTGTCCATGTTTAATAATGAAAATATGTATGTATTTTTTGCACAAAGTAAAGTGTCAGCATCAAGAGTATCATTAAGGAAGAAGTTAAAATGTATGATATTGTGTTTGTATTTTATGAAATGCGACATTTATTATATTGTTTCACATGGAAACTACTAAGAGTAACCTTTTAGTGTGTCTATAAATTTTGTCCACTGTGCCAAACAGCACAGTATGTTGTAAATATTGTAAATATCTCTCTTATGTAGTCATTGATAACTAGCTGTAAGCTAATGTTTCTTGTTCAAATGATTGATGGAAAATAAAATTAACTTTATCTTTATCTTGACAATTCATTATTTGAAATAGGAGGTAAAGTTTGTCTTTTCCTTCAATTTGAGTCACAGTTCTTGACCCAGTGTTTCAGCAGTTTCCCGCCTGGTGGCGATATTCAAGCAAGGTGACCTGATTTTGACCTTAATGTGTAAATTTTCTACCACCAGGTTGCTGCATACTGATCAAGAGGCCCAGCTTTTAACCTCATTGTCTCAGTTTTCAACCACCAGGTGGCTCATATTGTGCACGAGGCCCAGCTTTTGACCTTGATGTCTAAGTTTCTACCACCAGGTTGATAAGACTGTGCCAGAACCCCAGCTTTTGACCCCAGAGTCCCAGCTTTCAGTGTGTACTCAGTTTATCACATTGAAATCAGAGGCGTCCCAGAAAATGAACTCTACAGGCAGGGGAAGTTTTATAGTCCTAAAATAGAACATATTTGACTGAGTGCCAACTGAATTTGTATATAAAGGCAGTGACTGTCAGTGATCTTCAATAAAATGTTTTGCAGCAGAAAAAGCAACTGGAGGATGCCAATTGAGGGCAAAAATATATCAGATATTTCAACAAAGAAGAAAATGCAACCTGATCTACAGGATCCCAGGAAGACACAAAAGGAAACCAAGACCACAAGAAAATGCCAACAGGAAACATCTGTCACTGGTAATAATTGTGAAAACATATTATTGTCAGACAGAATGAACAAGAGAAGTGGAGACATACATCACAATGTAGAAAGCTGTAAGGACTGCTCAGCCTCACATCCCTGCCATGTAAATCATTCTGAGAAACGTGTAGGTTCTGAGATGCTTCACAATAAAATAGATAATAAAGGATTAAATGTCAAGGAGACATTTGAGAGTGGTGAGGAAAATCTGATAAGTTCAGATTCTGAGATATTATTAAACAAGGATCATGAGAAATATGACTTTGTTAATTACTCACAAGTTAGCGTGCTATATAATGCTGATCACCATTGGGTGGCAGACTTAAGGTTGGGGACAAATCACCAGGTTTGGAATCACATTCAAATGCCAATAACTCAAAATCATAGATTAGGAAGGCACATTCAAAGACAATCACGAAATCAATATCATAGCTATACCAGCAAAAGTTATAGTCAGAATCATAGATCTGATATTCACAGACAAGAAGGTTCCAAGAATAAAACAAAAGCCAAAATACAAAAACAAATAGGTGCAATTCACAGACAAAAAAGTCCAATTCATATATACAAAGGCCATGCACATGGGCAGAATTGCAGACAGGCAGGTATCATTTTCAGATCACAGAGCCACACAGACATAAATAACATGCACTTAGGATCCATATATAGATCACATGGCCTTCAACAAATTGGTTCTATTCACAGACAAACAGATCCTATGTGCAAATCACAATGCCCTTCCGTTGATGGAAGAATGAGTCATATGCAAAGACAACACGCCTACAGGCAAACATGTCCCATGCATAGAGAGGATACTAGGCAAGGAACAAAAAGCCACAGACACTTGAATTCCAACTCAAGAACAGTTCTTGGCCACAGAAAGGTAGGGGGTATAATGCAGGGTAAAAAAAGCCATAGATGTGTTGGGCTTATTTACAGAGAAAAAAATAATTTCCTGGATACACAAATCCAAAAACAAATCAGAGACCCCTTTTACAAGCCACCAGGAGGCCAAATGTCACAAAGAGCAGGAGGCCATCACATGCACAACAGACCAAGAAATCGCCATACCAAGCATAGACCAGGAGGCCACCATATGCTTCACCAACAAAGAGGCCATTATATGGTAAGAGGAACAAGAAGCTATCAGAGAAATCACAAACCAAGAGTCCATCAGAAAAATCATAGACCAAAAGATCAATCTGTGCATCATAGAGTCAAAGGCCATCAAATTCTTCAGAGAACAAGAGACTATCAAGTGCCTCACAGACCAAGAGGACATCATATGTTACACAAACCAAGAGGGCATCATATGGTACACAAACCAAGAGGACATCATATGTTTAACAGACCAAGAGTCCACCATATGCTACACAAACCAAGCGGACATCATATGTTTAACAGAGACTATCAAATGCCTCACAGACCAAGACGCCATCATATTCTTCACAGACCAAGAGGCCATCATATGCTAAGACCAAGAGGACATCATATGCTTCACAGACCAAGAGGCCATCATATGCTTCACAGACCAAGAGGCCATCGTATGAATCACAGACCAAGAGGCCATCATATGCTTCACAGACTAAGAGGCCATCATATGCTTCACAGACTAAGAGGCCATCATATGAGTCACAGACCAAGAGGCCATCATATGAGTCACAGACCAAGAGGCTATCATATGCTTCACAGACCAAGAGGCCATCATATGCTTCACAGACCAAGAGGCCACCATATGCATCGCAGACCAAGAGGCCATTATATGAGTCACAGACCAAGAGGCCATCATATGAGTCACAGACCAAGAGGCCATTACATGAGTCACAGACCAAGTGGCCACCATTTGCTTCACAGACCAAGAGGACATCATATGCTTCACAGACTAAGAGGCCATTACATGAGTCACAGACCAAGAGGCCACCATTTGCTTCACAGACCAAGAGGCCACCATATGCTTCACAGACTAAGAGGACATCATATGCTTCACAGACTAAGAGGCCATCATATGAGTCACAGACCAAAAGGCCATCATATGCTTCACAGACCAAGAGGCCATCATATGCTTCACAGACCAAGAGGCCATCATATGAGTCACAGACCAAGAGGTTATCATATGCTAAGACCAAGAGGCCATCATATGCTTCACAGACCAAGAGGCCATCATATGCTTCACAGACCAAGAGGCCATCATTTGCTTCACAGACCAAGAGGCCACCATATGCTTCACAGACCAAGAGACCATCATATGCTTCACAGACCAAGAGGCCATCATATGCTTCACAGACCAAGAAGCCACCATATGCATCGCAGACCAAGAGGCCATTATATGAGTCACAGACCAAGAGGCCATCATATGAGTCACAGACCAAGAGGCCATTACATGAGTCACAGACCAAGAGGCCACCATATGCTTCACAGACTAAGAGGACATCATATGCTTCACAGACCAAGAGGCCACCATATGCATCGCAGACCAAGAGGCCATTATATGAGTCACAGACCAAGAGGCCATCATATGAGTCACAGACCAAGAGGCCATTACATGAGTCACAGACCAAGAGGCCACCATATGCTTCACAGACTAAGAGGACATCATATGCTTCACAGACTAAGAGGCCATTACATGAGTCACAGACCAAGAGGCCACCATTTGCTTCACAGACCAAGAGGCCACCATATGCTTCACAGACTAAGAGGACATCATATGCTTCACAGACTAAGAGGCCATCATATGAGTCACAGACCAAAAGGCCATCATATGCTTCACAGACCAAGAGGCCATCATATGAGTCACAGACCAAGAGGTTATCATATGCTAAGACCAAGAGGCCATCATATGCTTCACAGACCAAGAGACCATCATATGCTTCACAGACCAAGAGGCCATCATATGCTTCACAGACCAAGAGGCCACCATATGCATCGCAGACCAAGAGGCCATTATATGAGTCACAGACCAAGAGGCCATCATATGAGTCACAGACCAAGAGGCCATCACATGAGTCACAGACCAAGAGGTTGTCATATGCTTCACATACCAATAGATTTTCATATGCTAAGACCAAGAGGACATCATATGCTTCACAAACCAAATGGCCTTCACATGTTTTACAGAACAAGAGGGCTTCAAATGCTGAGACCAAGAAAACAGCATATACTTAGACCAAGAGGCCATCACATGCTTCACAGAACAAGAGGACATCATATGCTAAGACCAAGAGGACATCATATTCTTCACAGACCAAGAGGCCATCATATGCTAAGACCAAGAGGACATCATATGCTTCACAGACCAAGAGGCCATCATATGCTTCACAGACCAAGAGGCCATCGTATGAATCACAGACCAAGAGGCCATCATATGCTTCACAGACTAAGAGGCCATCATATGCTTCACAGACTAAGAGGCCATCATATGAGTCACAGACCAAGAGGCCATCATATGAGTCACAGACCAAGAGGCTATCATATGCTAAGACCAAGAGGCCATCATATGCTTCACAGACCAAGAGACCATCATATGCTTCACAGACCAAGAGGCCATCATATGCTTCACAGACCAAGAGGCCACCATATGCATCGCAGACCAAGAGGCCATTATATGAGTCACAGACCAAGAGGCCATCATATGAGTCACAGACCAAGAGGCCATTACATGAGTCACAGACCAAGAGGCCACCATTTGCTTCACAGACCAAGAGGACATCATATGCTTCACAGACTAAGAGGCCATTACATGAGTCACAGACCAAGAGGCCACCATTTGCTTCACAGACCAAGAGGCCACCATATGCTTCACAGACTAAGAGGACATCATATGCTTCACAGACTAAGAGGCCATCATATGAGTCACAGACCAAAAGGCCATCATATGCTTCACAGACCAAGAGGCCATCATATGAGTCACAGACCAAGAGGTTATCATATGCTAAGACCAAGAGGCCACCATATGCTTCACAGACCAAGAGGCCATCATATGCTTCACAGACCAAGAGGCCATCATTTGCTTCACAGACCAAGAGGCCACCATATGCTTCACAGACCAAGAGACCATCATATGCTTCACAGACCAAGAGGCCATCATATGCTTCACAGACCAAGAGGCCACCATATGCATCGCAGACCAAGAGGCCATTATATGAGTCACAGACCAAGAGGCCATCATATGAGTCACAGACCAAGAGGCCATTACATGAGTCACAGACCAAGAGGCCACCATATGCTTCACAGACTAAGAGGACATCATATGCTTCACAGACCAAGAGGCCACCATATGCATCGCAGACCAAGAGGCCATTATATGAGTCACAGACCAAGAGGCCATCATATGAGTCACAGACCAAGAGGCCATTACATGAGTCACAGACCAAGAGGCCACCATATGCTTCACAGACTAAGAGGACATCATATGCTTCACAGACTAAGAGGCCATTACATGAGTCACAGACCAAGAGGCCACCATTTGCTTCACAGACCAAGAGGCCACCATATGCTTCACAGACTAAGAGGACATCATATGCTTCACAGACTAAGAGGCCATCATATGAGTCACAGACCAAAAGGCCATCATATGCTTCACAGACCAAGAGGCCATCATATGAGTCACAGACCAAGAGGTTATCATATGCTAAGACCAAGAGGCCATCATATGCTTCACAGACCAAGAGACCATCATATGCTTCACAGACCAAGAGGCCATCATATGCTTCACAGACCAAGAGGCCACCATATGCATCGCAGACCAAGAGGCCATTATATGAGTCACAGACCAAGAGGCCATCATATGAGTCACAGACCAAGAGGCCATCACATGAGTCACAGACCAAGAGGTTGTCATATGCTTCACATACCAATAGATTTTCATATGCTAAGACCAAGAGGACATCATATGCTTCACAAACCAAATGGCCTTCACATGTTTTACAGAACAAGAGGGCTTCAAATGCTGAGACCAAGAAAACAGCATATACTTAGACCAAGAGGCCATCACATGCTTCACAGAACAAGAGGACATCATATTCTTCACAGACCAAATGGCCATCACATGCTTCACAGACCAAGAGGCCACCATATGCTTCACAGACCAAGAGGCCACCATATGCTTCACATACCAAGAGGCCACCATATGCTTCACAGGCCAAGAAGGCTTCATATACTGAGACCAAAAGGACAGCATATACTTAGACCAAGAGGCTACCATATGCTTCACAGACCAAGAAGAGATATGCTTCACAGACCAAGAGGCCACCATATGCTTCACAGACCAAGAGGCCACCATATGCTTCACATACCAAGAGGCCACCATATGCTTCACAGGCCAAGAAGGCTTCATATACTGAGACCAAAAGGACAGCATATACTTAGACCAAGAGGCTACCATATGCTTCACAGACCAAGAAGACATATGCTTCACAGACCAAGAGGCCACCATATGCTTCACAGACCAAGAGGCCACCATAAACTTCACAGGCCAAGAGGGCTTCATATACTGAGACCAAAAGGACAGCATATACTTAGACCAAAAGGCTACCATATGCTTCACAGGCCAAGAAGACATATACTTCACAGACTAAGAGGTCATCACATGCTTCACAGACCAAGAGGCCATCATATTCTTCACAGACCAAGAGGCCATCATATGCTTCACAGAATAAGAGGCCACCATATGCTTCACAGACCAAGAGGCCATCATATACTTCACAGACCAAGAGGCCATCATATGCTTCACAGACCAAGAGGACATCATATGCTTCACAGACCAAGAGGCCATCATATGCTTCACAGACCAAGAGGCCACCATATGCTTCACAGAATAAGAGGCCACCATATGCTTCACAGACCAAGAGGCCACCATATGCTTCACAGACTAAGAGGACATCACATGCTTCATAGACCAAGAAGACACCATATGCTTCACAGACCAAGAGGCCAATATTTGCATCACAGACCAAGAGGCCATCACATACTTCACAGACCAAAAGGCCATCATATGCTTCACAGACCAAGAGGCCATCATATGCTTCACAGACCAAGAGGCCATCACATACTTCACAGACCAAGAGGCCACCATTTGCTTCACAGAGTAAGAGGGCTTCATATGCTTCTCAGAATAAGAGGCCATCATATGCTTCACAGACCAAGAGGGCATCATATGCTACACAGACCAAGAGGACAAAATTTGCATCATAGACCAAGAGGCCATCATATGCTTCACAGACTAAAAGGCCATCATTGGCTTTATAGACCAAGAGGCCAGCATATGCTTCACAGATCAAGAAGACATCATATGCTGCACAAGTGCTGCACACGTCAAGGGGCCATCCTAGCTAAAAAGACCAAAAGACAGTTCAAGAGGACATTGTTACGGTCATAAACCCATTGTTCATATGCTCTACAGATCAACAGGCCATCACATGGGACACAAACCAACAGTCGTCTGAATGCTTGACAGAACAAAAAGCCATCGTGTGCTTCACAGAGCAAGATTCTATCAAATGTTTTACAGACCATGATGCTTTGACATGCTGAAGAGACCAAATGGCTACCATGTGCTTCACAGAGTAATATATGCCACTGATTGCCACATATAACAGAAAATTAAAGTTTCTTTTTACTTGACAGCACCAATTAATGAATAAGACAACAACCTATTGATATTGGGGGAGCCTCAGCTTGGCTGCTGGTTAAAAAGATTTGGAAAGACATTTTATCAAAGGAAAAAAAACTATTTGAAAAGAAAATTAACATAAATAACCTAGGGTGAATGATTATTATCTGTATGAGATTAATTTCTCTGTAAACCTGTATGTGAGATAATAGGTCACTGGCATGAGATTTAGTTCTCTGTAAACCTAATGTTTGAGATTATGGGTCACTGGCATGAGATTTAGTTCTCTGTAAACCTTATGTTTGAGATTATGGGTCACTGGCATGAGATTTAGTTCTCTGTAAACCTAATGTGTGAGAATATGGGTCACTGGCATGAGATTTAGTTCTCTGTAAACCTAATGTTTGAGATTATGGGTCACTGGCATGAGATTTAGTTCTCTGTAAACCTTATGTTTGAGATTATGGGTCACTGGCATGAGATTTAGTTCTCTGTAATCCTAATGTGTGAGAATATGGGTCACTGGCATGAGATTTAGTTCTCTGTAAACCTTATGTTTGAGATTATGGGTCACTGGCATGAGATTTAGTTCTCTGTAAACCTAATGTGTGAGAATATGGGTCACTGGCATGAGATTTAGTTCTCTGTAAACCTTATGTTTGAGATTATGGGTCACTGGCATGAGATTTAGTTCTCTGTAAACCTATTGTGTGAGAATATGGGTCACTGGCATGAGATTTAATTCTCTGTAAACCTTATGTTTGAGATTATGGGTCACTGGTATGAGATTTAGTTCTCTGTAAACCTAATGTGTGAGAATATGGGTCACTGGCATGAGATTTAGTTCTCTGTAAACCTAATGTGTGAGAATATGGGTCACTGGCATGAGATTTAATTCTCTGTAAACATTATGTTTGAGATTATGGGTCACTGGTATGAGATTTAGTTCTCTGTAAACCTAATGTGTGAGAATATGGGTCACTGGCATGAGATTTAATTCTCTGTAAAACTTATGTTTGAGATTATGGGTCACTGGTATGAGATTTAGTTCTCTGTAAACCTAATGTGTGAGAATATGGGTCACTGGCATGAGATTTAATTCTCTGTAAACCTTATGTTTGAGATTATGGGTCACTGGTATGAGATTTAATTCTCTGTAAACCTTATATGTGAAATTAAACCTAATAAATGCATTTGTGATTATCTAATAAGCATTACTGATAGGACACACCAACACAAAAAATTCCATGAGTACAAATAAGATTAAACATAAAAAAAAAATAATAAATAAAATAATTAAATTTAAGACTCCAAGGCATTTGTAAAAAGGTAATTTAGAATTAGGTGGCACCCTTGAGGCAGGCTCCACGCGCCGGTGCTGGATACAGGTCATGAAGATCTAAAACTGATGGCCTCAATTTCAAAAATCCATGAGCACATATGAAATTAAATAAGAAACTATAATAATCCACTTTATTTGTTAGCATAGGCCAAATTGCTACATAAATGATTATTTAAAACTTTCCCAGTCAATAGAAGCAGAGGTCAAAAGCAGAAGTTTCTTTATGAGATATCAACTCAGGAATGTTCCTTGAATTCTTGACTTGTTTTCAATCCAATATGGCCATTGCCTTCTTGAAAAGTTGAAGTCGTTTTACACAGAGTATTTCAAACATTTCTTTCTGAATAAATATAACTATTCAAAACCAGAAAATTTTAAACATTAAAAGCATGAACTCTGGCAAATATTTAGTTGTAGACTGAATATAAATACTCACTGTGTTTCTCAGAGTTTGTTGCATCTCTCTTGCAAACATGTTCACAGCTTTCTTACAAGGACCAGGATCCATTTTCTGTCTGCAACACATGTACTAAACTTACAATGTTGTCACAATAAAAAGAAATGCTTGATATCAAAATCCAAACAGGCAAATTTGACAGTCAATATTTTTATTTTGAGAATTATGGAAGCCATTTGTCTAAGGGAAATACTTATTTGGAATGATATGAGTTCTGAAATGAATAAAACAATCAACCTCTTTACTTTGTTAACTTTCTTTGGTGGTTTTAATTTCTTGCACCATGATAACATAACATATAACCTAATACTACCACAGTTATGTTAATTGGATAAAATATGCTTTGTCTAATTTCCAGTACAAATTTATGCTCTCACTTGTACTCCCAGACGGTTTCCTCCACACAGTCAAGAATAATGTCAAGTTCTGTCATGTCTGATAACTTTCTCCTCTTTCCATCTCCTCCCTGCCACATTCGTACCTCTGCAACAAGCAAATTTCACAGTTTAATTACTGCTTACTTATAATTATTGATCTTGGAAATTCCTTAAAGGGGAACTTTCACTTCTCTAATAAACTTTCGGTAGTGTGGAGGAGAATTATAATACACATTGATCTTTGGGCTCTTTTAGTATGATTGCACAAGGGGAACATATTTTTGGGGAGAAAAGTAGATCTCTTACATGAACGTGGTGAAAAAAAAAGAAGAATGATGCCATTGCGAGGCAATTACCAACTTACATAACTAATTAGTAAACAAAGAAGAATGCAGTCTAAAGAGAAATGTTATAATCTTCTGTCTTAGAATAGACACACTGTTGAATGGTTATGTGCACTGGGGGAACATGAAAAATGTGATATTTTGGTGTTAAAAACATGTCAATCTGACCAGTATTAGCAAAGTTACGACTTGTTTTATGAAAATTGAAGATCATTGCAGCTTTAGACGCATGTGAATTAAATCCCCTACGATGATGTCATTGGCATTGATTGCAATAATAGATAGTATTTTATTGGGGCTGCAAGATTTGTTTTAAGGGGTCATGGCAGGACTAGAGAGCCTCTCTGGTTCATAACTGATTGGGACACCTTCGGGAGATAAAGGAAAAATTAAAGACATGCCAACAACAGTTTCTCTTTGGATTTAATAACATATGTGGTTTAAAATGCTTTTAAAAAATGTCTTTAAAATGTTTTAACTGTGTCATGATCTATTTGTGCAGTAACAAAATGCATTAAACATATCTGTAAACCAAATTCAACAGTAAATAAAGCCTCAAATAAAGGAAGTCAGATGTAGCCAGAATATAGTCATTCTTCAAGACTTTCCAAATAAATTCTAATGGCAAGCATCTTTTGTTAAGACTGATAATAGATCCTGGCGCATGGTGTACGATTACCCAATTTTTTAACCCATTTTTATGCTATTCTGTTCAGTTATAAGCTAGTGCTTGTCAGTGTACAAATCCATGTCATTCTTATAAAAGTTGATTTTATGCACTGAGTTGGCAATATGAAGTAATTCATGATGTCACAATGTTTTCCATGATATCATAAAGTTGCTGCCATGGCAACAATACAAATGTGTTGACAGATGATTTTTTATCCAGTCAGGATTGAGCTCCCGCTTTTCCCACCAGATGACTGTTTACTTTTAGAGCTGTGTTTCCATATGTGCAGTCCGTCATGCAGTGCGTCATGCAGCGTTGGTATGTGTTTCCATGGTTACTAATATATTCTTTTTTTGTCTTTGAATTTCAATGGTTTAACTCATCTATGATCATTAAAGCTGTGTTTCCATATGTGCAGTCCGTAATGCAGTGCGCAATGCAGTGTGTCATGCAGAGTGTCATGCGGTGTTCACATGTATGCGTCAGTTTTGTGATGTTTTCCTGGTCAAACTTCCGATTTGGTGCCAAAATTAGGCTTGCAACCTATGGGAAACCTATGCGTCACTCTATGCATCAGATTTTCATTCGCTACCCCATGCGAAAGGCTATGCGTCAATTTGCTTACGGACGGCAATACACATACATGGAAACGCCTGCATTGTTCAGTATGGTGTGCGAAAAAATTGACGCCCTGCATTACGCGCTGCACATATGGAAACACAGCCTTAATCATGTAATTTATAGAATTTATTTAACTAGAAAGTATCTCTTTAATAGTTATCTGAGTACCACATATTGGGATGGTAGTGACTTTGAAGACCCACCTTGACTTCCTGGTAAATGTAATCTTAATGGGGGAGCAGGCCTGGTCACTGTGGCTTTCTTCTGTACACGGTGAGCAGGACCACTCTTTGGGGTGATAACAAACATGCTCTAAAACAGAAAGTTAGACATCATAATTCAAATGTGATTACCTTGTCATATTTAGAGGGTACTTTTTTTTATTTAAGGAAAAAGTTTCAGGTTCTGTCCAAAGGTTTAAGAGCATGATTTAAGTTTTTCAAAAAACGATAGACACTAAAATCAAAATGTCATTGGAAAGCCAGAAATGTGAAAAATCTTAGACTGGAGTTGTGATTTTCAAACATCACAACTCCAGATTGAAGCAGTGAATAACATATCCAAATATCTTGATTTCCTTTATAATTTGGCATAAAACATTTCTGTTTGCATTTTTAAAAATAAAGAACAATTTGAAAGCTTATAATTTCAGTTTTTGTTTTTAAAATAATACTGTGAAGTTGGTACCGTATTTACTCGTGTATAAGTCGAGGTTTTTGTCCACAAATCCTTAGTTAATGTTTGGGGGGTCGTCTTATACACGAGAGCAACCTGTGGACGAGGATTTGCGCCCCAAAATTACGGCACTAGGAGTTTTCATTACGAACATTCTTATTTTCGAAATAACGAATATCGGACATAGCCGATCTATTTAACAGTCTTATACTCGAGTAATTACGGTAAAACGTAAATACGATGTTCATATTTTCGAAATAACGAATATCAGACGTAGCAGATTGATTTTAATTGCGTTTTAAATGATAAATAAAGGTATTTACCCAATATTATCACAAATTGTTCGAGAACAGAACAAAACCATCAATCCATTTAAAACGCAATTAAAATCGATCCACGTGTGAAAGCATTTCTGTCCAAGCGGGAAGACAGGACTCAAAGCAGTGGAGACAATGACGAAACGCAAAACTGTGAACGCTGATAATTGGAATCAGTGAGAACAAAGTCGAAACAAAGCGTTAATTGCATTTCAAATGATCTGATAAATAAAGGTATTTACCCAATATTATCACAAATTATGCATTTCGTCATTTTTTCTACTGCTCTGAGTCGTGTCTTCCCGCTTGGACAGAAATTCGATGTGCGGAACACGGTAAATTTGATGTGCGGCAACACGATGAGAAACCAGGGATCCATTGTTGCGCAATATATTAATATTTCAATGCGAGTTGATACACTCCATTTGTTTTCGCACCAAAAATAAGAGCTTGTCCCCGTCACTCCCGCTTTTTAAAATGACGACCTCGTATTGCGTAATGCATGTTAAATGGATGTTCTGTTCTCGACCTGCAAAGCGTATTTTGTGTTAATATTGGGTATATACTTTTATTTATCATTTAAAACGCAATTAAAATTGATCCACGTGTGAAGGCATTTCTGTCAAGAAGGGAAGACACGACTCAACACGTGGTCGCAATTTTGAAAGGCGGAAGTGACGGGAAGAGGCTCTTGTTTTTAGCGCAAAAACGATTGTTAACTCGCAATGAAATATTAATATAATATTGCGCAATAATGGATGGTTTTGTCCTGTTCTTGACCTGCAAAGCGAATTTGTGATAATAAATACCTTTATTTTTCATTTAAAATGCAATGAACACCTTCCATTCATTTAACATGCATTACGCAATACTAGCGTGAAAGCATTTCTGTCCAAACGGGAAGACACGGCTCAAAGCAGTGGAAACAAAGACGAATTGCAAAACTGTGAAGGCTGATAATTGGAATCAGTGAAAACAAAGTCAGAACAAAGCGTTTCGAAATAATAGACATCGGACGTATTTATCCCTCTCCCGCCTTTCAAAATGGCGATCTTGAGAAATTGACAGAAATGCTCTCACACGTGGATCGATTTTAATTGCGTTTTAAATGATAAATAAAGGTATTTACTTAATATTATCACAATTACGCTTCTCAGGTCGAGAATAACAAAGCGTTTTCATTATTTATCATTTAAAACGCAATTAAAATCGATCCACGTGTGCAAGCACTTCTGTCAACAGGGAAGACACGACTCAAAGCAGTGGAGACAATGACGAAACGCAAAACTGTGAACGCTGATAATTGGAATCAGTGAGAGCAAAGTCAAAACAAAGTGTTTCAAAATAATATTGGGTAAATACCTTTATTTATCATTTAAAACGCAATTAAAATCGACCCGCTACGTCTGATATCAGTTATTTCGAAAATACGAACATCGTATTTACGTTTTACCGTATTTACTCGTGTATAAGACCGCTAAGATCTTATATCGTAAGTATATTTAAGTTTCACTTTTAAAATGACCGCCAAGATTCAGCTGAAGCTTGAATGGTAGCAGAGCCGATATGTCAAGAAAAACCAACTCGTCTTATATTCGGAAATTGTTTTTTTTTCAAGAAAAATTACCTCAATTTTGGGGGGTCGTCTTATACACGAGTCGACTTATACACGAGTAAATACGGTAAGTTAACAAGACTAATTAGCTCTCTGATATTGGGAATTTTTAATGTGCAGAACAAAAAAGCACCGAGGATCATCATTTTTTGTCAGCCACTTTTACTATAAAAGCAAGTGAAAAGGTGTCAGAAAAGATCCATTCAATGAAAGATTTAATCAAAATATGCATTAGCATATTCAAAGGTGACCCATTCAATAAAATATTTCATGTGCACATATTTGATGAAGTAAAAAAAAATGGCCAATATATTCCATTACAATCAGAGTATTAATTTAGACCTGCAGCAGTGTGCTAAAAGTTAAATGATTGGCAGGGAGTTTCAATTTTAACACAAAGAGCTGGTGTATGTTCTATATTTGTCATTTGACATTAATGTAAGAAAAAATGCTTATCATAATGTGTTAAACCTTAAATCATTGGCAAAGAAATAATTTTTCAGACTATTAATACTTGCTTTAACCAAGCTTCAATCCCCTCCTCCCATCAGAACTAGAGCTTTAAGTACTAGGAATTCTATGCTTCACCAGAGGTTACTGATGATTTGATTTGACTGAACTTTCTATTTGTTTTACTTGTGGATAAAAACTTGTTGAACATTTAATGGTTCTGCCAGGAAAAAAGGAGGTGTTTTAAAAAATACATCAGGTAAAATAATCATGTGTAATCGATGGCTTATAAACAATAATTGATCTAATTCCTTGATCACATATTTAGCTATAATCAAACTGTATATTAAGATATTAGTAAGCAATCATGTATGAACTGTATTTAAATTTACCTCCACATTCCCATTACTACGATGGGAACTGGTATGCAACAATGTTTATACCAATGACACATGTACATTTATTCATAAATGATCAAATTATCCATAATAAATCTGTTTTTTGTTTCTGTTTTTTTTTAAATATGTTTTTCCACATTTGATTTAATATTTTAGGCTCAATACATTTCTCTAGCAGAGGACAAATTTGACTTACTGGTGTTGGATTTGGGGTGGCCATGTAAGCCAATGATGGTCTTTTACCAAACATGGCTGGTGTCTTGGACCTGTCATGTGATTTTCTCCTGTCTGCCACACTTTGTACATTCTCTAAATCTGCTACTGGAGACTGTAATTTCCTGAGTGATTTCCTTTTTTCAGCAGGTTTTATATTTGGTGAGGTTGGAGTTTTTGACCGCTTGCGTAATACTCCTCTTTCTTTCTCATTTTGGTCCAGCATGAGTCTTCTCCCTCTGGTGCTAACTGGCTCTCCTGTATCACCCTGGTCACCTTCATTAAAGCTAAATCCAAAATAATTATGAATTGTGCTTTGATTCTGTTGATTTGCTAGCCTCGGAGATTTCCTTGTGTTGGTATTTTGATCAACTGGGTTTAGTTTGCGTTTTCTGTTAGAAATTTGTTTTGAATTCATCAGAGGGGTCTGAAAAGATTGTCTTTGTCTTCTTGCTGATCCTTGTGGTGTGGCCCTTCCTTTTTTCTGTTTGATATCACTAGTTTCAAGAAATGGAGTGACTTGTGTGAGAAGTCCAGATGATTCCATCTGCTGTCTCCTCCTAGAAGTGGGTGTTTGATTAGATGGGCTGACTGATCTTATTCTGTGTGATGGTGTGAGCTTGCTGCCAGGTTCGGGAGATTCCATAAGCTGTCTCCTTGTAGTTGGGGTTGTGTGAGTGTTTTGGGATGGGGTTGTAAGACTGGCTTGTACAGCAGGCTCACAATCCACCAAGCTTTCTTGTACCATGCTATGAGTCAGACTTCCCCCTATCACTGTGCTATTTGATCTGCTTCTCCTTAAAAAAAATATTAGTTGATATTTTAGTTAATAACATAAGTGGGAAATCTTTTCCTTAAAAAAAGTATTTTTGTTTTTGCGTATTTAAATCTTTCTTGATGTTATATGCTGATAACTGCAATTACAAATACAACTCTAGAATGGTTAAGACAGCAAACAAAAATTACATATTGAGTTTTTGTGTCAATGGTCTTGTATATATTGATGCACAAGAGATATATACCGTTGTTTTAGAACATCAGTTTTGGTACTGATCTGGGATCCTCTCTGTGCTTCCGTTGAGCTAGCAGGTCTTTCATCTTCTTTGTCACATTCAATTTCTGCATCATTATCTGCAGTACTATTTGCTGCCTGTGATTCTGGTATGCATTGATCATCCTCATCAAGAACTTCTCTCTGTGATGATTCCTGTGTAGATGGTATGTAATATTCCTCCTCTCTGTGCCGATCTTTATCTACATCTTTTCCTGCTGAGTCTTCGCCAGCTTCCTCTCCTTGACCATCCTCCTCCTCATCACCATCCCCTATTAAAGACATATTAAGTAAATTCTAAAACAGAGTGTCTAAAACAGAGTGGTAGAGTAGTTGCTTTTGTACATAATCAAAAAGATTTTCTACCAAATGTATTTCATCATTTATTCCATTAAACATATATTTTAACTTTGACAGGCTGCTTTTTTTCCTGTTCCTCAATAAAATAATGGCAGTCAATCCTTGACACTACCTCTGACCTGATAAAGGCCTGATTATTTTACATGTGTATATATATTGCTGTAATAATCCGACAAGTGTACGTACTTATGATAAGCTTGATAGGTAGACCTTCTGATAAAATGTTTGAATGGTTTACCTGATTATGATGATCCTAATTAGTGTACCTACTCATGCTTGTTCTGGATGCAGTACCTACATGAATCTACCTGTGACAAACCAAGAGAGTACCTACCTGTGACCAGCCTGGAGAGTGTACCTTCCTGTGACCAGCCTGGAGAGTGTACCTACCTGTGACCAGCAAGGAGAGTGTACCTACCTGTGACCAGCCTGGAGAGTGTACCTACCTGTGACCAGCAAGGAGAGTGTACCTACCTGTGACCAGCAAGGAGAGTGTACCTACCTGTGACCAGCCTGGAGAGTGTACCTCCCTGTGACCAGCAAGGAGAGTGTACCTACATGTGACCAGCAAGGAGAGTGTACCTACCTGTGACCAGCAAGGAGAGTGTACCTACATGTGACCAGCAAGGAGAGTGTACCTACCTGTGACCAGCCTGGAGATTCTTCCTATCTGTGACCAGCAAGGAGAGTGTACCTACCTGTGACCAGCAAGGAGAGTGTACCTACCTGTGACCAGCAAGGAGAGTGTACCTACCTGTGACCAGCAAGGAGAGTGTACCTACCTGTGACCAGCCTGGAGAGTGTACCTACCTGTGACCAGCAAGGAGAGTGTACCTACCTGTGACCAGCCTGGAGATTCTTCCTATCTGTGACCAGCAAGGAGAGTGTACCTACCTGTGACCAGCCTGGAGAGTGTACCTACCTGTGACCAGCAAGGAGAGTGTACCTACCTGTGACCAGCAAGGAGAGTGTACCTACCTGTGACCAGCAAGGAGAGTGTACCTACCTGTGACCAGCAAGGAGAGTGTACCTACCTGTGACCAGCAAGGAGAGTGTACCTACCTGTGACCAGCAAGGAGAGTGTACCTACCTGTGACCAGCCTGGAGAGTGTACCTACCTGTGACCAGCAAGGAGAGTGTACCTACCTGTGACCAGCAAGGAAAGTGTACCTACCTGTGACCAGCCTGGAGATTCATCCTATCTGAGTCCAGCTGGGACAGTGTATTTACTTATTACAAGCCTGGAGTGTACCTAGCTGTGACGTGTGTACCTATGACTGACAGGACAGTGTACCTACCTGTGACCAGCCTTGGGAGTGGACTGGTTATCACTACGGGAATAGGACTGTCTTGGACCATTTGAGCCAATGATATTTCTCCAATAACTTGAGGCTCTGGAGACTGATAGAATTCTACATGGCCACTTCCCTTAAAATACACAAAACTGTATTCATTATTCATGCATAATAAAGATCAACAAGACAAATAATTGTTATGCAAAAATATCTAGATAAAGATCATTTAACTAATCATGAAGAAATGCCTGTCAAAAATTATGGGCTCTTCTTTGCTGGAGCATATATAAAATTACAATTATTTTTGTCAGTAGCAAAAAGAAAAATAATAAAAATATGAGGATAATTAGCAACCTTCGTCACATACCTTTTTGGACTTGACAACTTTAGTGGGTTGCATATCAACTGCAAAATTCTTGCGAGGAATGTTGAATGTTCTTCTTATAAATTTCCTTTTTCTGGAAGTAGATATATAGTAATTAGGCAGTGTCAGAAGCCTCTTTTGGTGATATATGCACATCATTTATTCTAAAAATTGCATTGCAGTGCCTTTACATATTAGTACAATCAATAATTGCTGGAAAGTGATTGATTTTACATAAAAATTAATGTTTATGAGATGTTGATCAAAACCTATAATTTATTAAAATTCAGAGCATATATTTTAAATTAATTCTTTGGATTTGAATCGTTATTTTAAAAATAAGTGTTTCTCATAATCTGCCACTATTGGAATATACATAAGATATTCAAACTTGTAGTGTTCAATCTAATAGAAGCTGTATTTGAAATCATCACCAAATAGCTACCGGTAAATTGAATATTGACCTAAGATGACAGAAATGTATAAAATACCACGCAAAGCTTTAAATCCAAATTAAAAATCATGAAGATTTTTTATCCAAATATTTTGACATGTGATGAGTACAAATAAGGTAGTTGAAATTCAAAATATCAAACTAATATGGAATTAACCAAACACCCTAAACATCATCCTATAAACCTAAAATGAACAATATAACTAAAGTTGCCATAACATATTCTTAATATTTTTTTCAAAGAAAGATCACTGCACCAAAGTCTGTTCAAAGTCAAAAGGTCAAGTACTTTGTAAGACTAATTGTTTACAGGGTATATTATCCTGGGTTATTTGAATCAGTGACCAAGTTAAAGTTGGTCAATTTCTCACAATAGGCTTTTGGTAAAGCAGACGTATACCTGATGTAGATATGGTATGTCTCAACCAAATATTTTTATAGACTGATCAACTATGTTTTTCAGACATACAAACAGAAGGAACGGAAGATGCTGCTAATACTGGATGTCTCGGGAACAGTTTTGTGAAATTTTATGTCTACAATCACATATGTTTGTTAAACTAAACTTAAAATTAATGTAGTGATCAAGGAGGGCAGAAAGAGGCTATCTTGCAGGTTGAACTAAAAGTCTGTTTGTTATAAATCAAGTAATTGTCATGACTTGAATGTGATACACGCTTTACAAAATCTCATTTGAGCTTTCAAAACATAAATATTAAAAAAATGCCTTTAAGAATAGTATTGTTTAATTTGATTCTTTTTGGAAGCATCTGAGTGATGCCTTTTCAAAATGACAAATGCAATTTTATCAATACTTCATTTTAATTCATAGAATTTGTTTCATATGACAAAGGAGAATATGTAAACTTTAGAAATGAAATTCTTACGAGGGTTTAAGGTATTCTGCTGGTTCATCTCTGTTTGGCTCATAAACAAACATACCATGGTTAGCATCTGACCTGCCATTATGAAAAAAAACAAAGATAATCATTTTGTACACATAAAATATACTGAATAATTGAATCATGTGATGGTGCCAGTTACATAATGCTCCAATCCTTACTGCATTTAAATCTTAGTTCTTTTAAACATATTAGGATGAGAATAATGCAGTTTAGAAGAAACCAAAGTGCTTACTGTAGTTGCACATGTTGTGATTCAACTTTTCGTTTCAAAGCCTTCTCACTTGTTGAAGAACTCAATGTTTTTTTTATCTCCCCCAAACTTTCAACTTTGCTTTCAAGACTTGGGTTTGCAACCATCTTTTCTTGGATAATAACTACTTCATTGGACTTCACAGCCATGTTTGTTCCACCAGATTTTGCTTGAATATTATCTGAAAAAAAATTAAAATTCATACCTACAATTATGACAGCAAAAGGAAAATTGACAAAGAACAAAATAACATATATCTTTCAGCTAACAATGTCACTTATTATTTATGATCATAAAGAAAGCACACAAAGAAGCGTCAAACACCCACCAGGACGTTGCTTTCTGGTAGGTTGTGGCCTCGGTGTACTTGTACTTGGTCTGCTGGAGAAGTACAGATTATCAAGACCGGCCTTCCTCATCCTCTGCAGCAAAATCAACAATTCTGGTTATTTCCTCTTCATATATAAAAAAGTTTTCCTTTTCATTTTTTCTTCTCAGTCAACATTCTTATGTACCATTGTTGGCATGTGTGTGTGAGTGTATTTTTGCTTCTGACAACAAATAGCTAACCTGGCATAACATGAACAGTTATCTATATGTGTGCTATAGTGGGGTATATCCATCAGTAAAACTTGTCATTACTATATCTCACAAAACGATGTGCATATGTAAAATTCTGACAAGATTTACAAGCCACAGTCATGTCATTGTACATATGATCATAGCCTTCACACACTGCTCTCTCTTCTGTGCCGAAAGATGAATATTAATATATTGTACACCAGACTTACATAATTGAACAGTGGAGAGCCCAATACCTAAATTTTGAGTTGTCAATGATGAATATCGGCCAAGAATTGACAGAGTAGCACCTATGTTTATGTTTTTGTAACAAGCTGGTACTGTCGCACATGCATATTGTGATGCAATCACGGTCAATGGGTGCAATTTTCATAACAATTTAGTTGTACCATTCATGTACACTTTTCTATGCCAAAAGGTCCATTATTCTATTTCTTTTATGTATATAAGACATTCTCCTTATTATCTGCTAATCTTTTGATTGTGCGAATTCTATGGTCGTTAGCTTGAGTAAATGTCTATTAGCTAATAATGATTTTTTCAAAAATAATTGGCCCAGACTGGATAAATAGCAAAATTAATTAAATTTTAAATTTATTAAATTGATATATATACCTGTGATGGTGATTGTCCTGACTTGGCTGGACTCAGTTCTGCCGCCCAATTCTTAAATTCAATTGCAAATGGTCTTCTGGTTAATTTCCTTCTCCTGTGTACAAATTAAAATAAAATCAGAATTCTCAGGATATTGATCTATAAATTAAAGCATTTTAATAATTTTTAAATAAATTAAATCATTTACATATAAATTATTTTTTATCCAGTGAAATCATTCAGGGCATCCTGTCAATATTTTCTTAGCAAATTCGTCAAAACAATTACATGTACCCGGTATATCGCCAGACAAGATATCATGCTCAATCAGCTTATAAAGAATAATCACATATGACTTCAATTTCCCTGCTTTACCATTTTTGATTAAATCAATCTAATTTTTTAGTTGAATTGATAAAAAAAAAGTCACAAAGCAGTTGAAAACTAGATACCTTGTGACAAATGTCACAAAAAAGTACTGATAGAATCTGTGATGACAACAATAATAGTATACATGGCTACAGCCAGATTTCTGAATATTATATCCATTGCATCTGTTCATATCTGAACTAATGACCTCGCTCTTTTACTCGGTGTTGCAGTCTGGTAAGTGGAGTTGCCCTCTTCTGTCTGACCCTGGTAAATATCAAGGCCCCTACCCCATTCCCATGCCAGTGGCCTGAAAACTGATAACAAAGTTTACTGTGTGTCTTGTACAACAGTACAAAAAATATATTAATGTATACCTGAACAGTGTGATCGTGGCCATAGGCCCAGGGCCATAGGGGCCTATTTCACTAGTAATGGCAGAAACATTTAAAACAGATACGGGAAACAAGGTGAAGTTCTGAATTATCGCTCAGGTGAACCGATCTTGTGGTGGCACCACCGTCGCCCCTTCCTGTTTCCCACATGTGGCCATTTGGCCAGCTTGTCAAGGGAATTTTCACTGTTTTTTGTACAAATGGACCATGTTATCGTCTTTGGATCATGTTGACATAAAAGGTATTAAGCATCAATTCTACAATTTGGTGAAATTGAAAGCTTAGCCACATATTAACATAATGACAAATTGAAATTATAATGGAGTAATAATATAAGTTGCTGTAAGATATAAGAGTTGCACTCCCAACAGAGCGTGAATTTGTTTGACTTTAAATGAGGCTCAAAGTAGGATAGCACTGTTTGACGTTATACTGGCACTATTCAAAAGACAAAACATTTCATGATGTCATAAGTAAATTGCCATGTTTTCTGACGTCATTTTACCTTTCAGTGCCTCTATGATAACACTCCACATACAAATGACGCCAAGAAAGAAGTGTGCCTCCATAAGGGGGCTATGCAACAGGGTCGCGTTCAAATAGATTTCACAGACACTAATGGGGATGCATCAATTAAAATGTTAATAGATGTGAAAGACAAATACATTTATGACCAATATGTGAATTTTAAACATTTTTGGCCAAATTGGTGGTTAATCCCTTTAATTGGATGCAGTAGATTATAAAGGTATGTTTTATATCAAAAATGTAAATGGATATCCAAAGGATACCAAAAATTTAAATGGATAACCAAAGGAATTATGAAATCCCTGAAATACAGAGATAACTTGTCTAAAAAGAAATTAATGACTGACCCCAATAATTCTGAATTTGAGATCATCAAAACTAATCTTAGAACATACAATTATATTTTAAATGAAAGTATGAGAAATGCTCAAATGTTCCATTTCAATAGAATATTTGACGAATATAAAGATGATATAAAAAAACACTTGGCAAACAATTAACATCATCCTAAATAAAACAAAGAAAAAAAGTTATTTCCTTTGTTTTTTAAAGATAATAATACTATCATTACAAATAAACTAAACATAGCCAATAAATTTAATAATTTTGTTGTTATTGGACCTGAATTGGCACAGAAAATCATAGCTCCTGATGACAGAACCTATGAACAACATATGACAATTAATCCAAATTTATTTTCAGGGTGGCCACACTTTGATGAGAAAAAAATTCCCTGACATTTCCCTGACTCAAGAAATAATTCCAGGTATTGTGGCCTCCATCCTCCCCTACAGCCGCCGATTCCACCCTTTACCTGGATGATGGTTTCATGCATAAATGTACATTTTTAATAAGCCTGTGATTATGGATATTAGATTTAAAAGGTACAATATGTATCTTTAAACTCTTAAAATGAATTACTTTTGTTTTTGTATAATTTGTGTTCAACACATGAGCCAGTTCATCATGACTGATTAGAGAAACAAAATATCATACAGATATTCGGATAGCTTAAGACTTTAAGATCAAATAGTTAGAAAAAGGTAAATTAGCAAAGTTGCATGAACACCTGTCTCACTAAAAATGGTTTTATTTCAAATACATATATATTTTCTTATCATCCTAAAAACATATATTTTCTATTTATAAGTTCGTATCATTACCTGTCTCATATGCACCCTGAGGGTATAGCACTAAACATTACTTTCAAAGCAACACACTACAGGATACTACTTTGGAAACAAAATACACAAATATATATGGCCATGTGATCCTAACTAAAGTTAATATCATTTTAGTGGCTAATGCAGATTATTCAACAATTTTCTTTTTTTTTAATCACATACATTTCAACACATGTTTACTTTGACAACAACACACAACTTTCTAAATAATCTTGGTTTCATTATCTAGGTGACTTATTTCTTTGTCTGTGGTCTTACCGGGAAGTTAACAAGCTTAATGTCAATCCATTAATAAATCTGTCCAAATTGGAAGAAAAAAAGTTTTCTTCACCCAAAGTTTCATGTGTTCCGCCATTTCTGCAATCCAGTTCACATGCTTGAGATTGAAAATCAATTTGGTGATGTGACCCCAAAAATAATAATTCATCTTATAAATGTGTTTAACATGCATCTAGGTATTTGGGATGCATAATTACCATTCAACTTATACACAAGTCATCTTGTACAGGAGTATATATATGGTACATTGAATGAATATTTGGGCCTCCCATGCACACATCAACTAAATTTAAAGGTATGTTCCCTCTGAATGCCAAATTCAGGGGATGTTTATATTCATCATGCTAAATGACTCAATCCTGCAATCTATGCAAGTTCAGAGGTTCTGTCCTGTTGAACACAAAATTTAGAACCATAAATTTCACTGCACAGAGAAATATATATATAAATTTATATTTATATATGTAAGGCCTGGGAGGCCACAATATGGGAATGATTAAACTAGAACTAAAATAAAAAATAAGTAAGACATGTAACAACATTATGGATATTTGAGCTTCAACTTGGAAACTTTAATTCTTGCTATTATATTATTAAAGCCAAAGGAGCTCATTTTGTTCCCTCAGTAATTGTTCATTGGGAATGTTTGTTTTAAACCCATCAATTATCTAAAAGTACTCAATGATTATGAAAATGAACAAAACTCCCTGACATTTTTTAAAATTCCCTGACATTTCCCTGACCTTGAAAAAAAAAAGATTTTCCCTGACTTTTCCAGGTGCGTGGCCACCCTGATTTTGTATTAAGGCAAATTAATGAGCAGAGAGAAATAAGAAATTATTGATAAACTTGATCACAATTATCATTAACCAAATGATTCATATTTTCCCAGACAAATTGAAAATTGTCAAAATCATACCTTTATATATAAAACATAACCCCATGGGTTGATAGCTCTGCTGACTTGAATGAAAACACATGAACTGAGATAAAGTGCAACAAGCAAACAGATTATGATTTTCCATACCAGATCCCAATTCAGTTTTGATGAGATATTCATTAATATTTTGTACATCATTATCTTGTTACCAATGCAATATTTCATGCACAAAATTTGTGATTTTGTCAAAAATCTAACAGCTATCCGTTGGATACCACCAAATATTTGAACATTACGAGGGCATATGTATTGCAATGTTTTAATACACTAGTGTGTTCTCATCATTCTCATATACAGAAATATGGGGGTTGACAGTTTCAATTTTTTGCAATTTGACAAAGTTTGAACATACCACCATTACTGCCTTGCTCCGAACCTACTGTGGGCTGTCAGAAGGTGAAATTCCCAAAAATATATATCACAGCCAATCATTTGATAAATTAGTCTGTAAAATATCACAAATTGTTACACTGGAAATTAATTACTGAAACATATATGAACTACTTTGTAGATAATATTTTTCTCAGAATTATTGCCAACCGGAAATGCAAAACATTGTTTGCTGCGGAGCTCTATCTAATGGAACAAACATGCATGAGCGATGTTTGGTGGTGTCCAACCTATCACTAAGTTGTCAAGGAGACTGCCATTTTGAATAACATAGCCAATGACAATCAAGATAACAAATTGGGGCCAAATTTGATATGTAACATGCATATTGATTGGTCAAAATCATCATCTGCTCAAGTCTGCTCTTGAAAAGGATTTAAATGATCATTTAGGAAGAAATGTTCAAAAACATTACAAAAAAGCAATGATGAGCATAGCTCAAAGGTCATTGATATATGTTTATTCACTTTTAATGCTTGTGAGACTTGGCATGCACACAAATTTTGAATTCAAGGTCAATGTGTCAAGGTCAAAGGTCACATGACTAAGAAATTATGACGAGGCACAGCTATGACCTAAACCATTTCTGTATACCAAGTTTTAATTTCCTCTATTAAGTGGTTGCTGAGATATGCTCCGTACAATATTTGTGACCTCGAGGTCACTGCACTGAGGTCAATGGTGACATGAATAACATTTGAACGAATCTGAAACTTCACCTCAATTGTTACCTCTGTATAAAACTTGAAATATATTACTGGTAGTTTTGGAGAAGATTTTTTTTAAACATAGTGTTGATACATAACAGATATTTAGTATCTCCAGTTCATCGTTCATGAGCTATGGCCTGCACAATAATACAAAGGTCAATGTCAAAGGTCACATGACTAAGAAAGTATGACGAGGCAGGGCAATGACCTAGGACATTTCTGTGTACCAAGTTTTAATTTTTTCTTATAAGTGGTTGCTGAGAAATACTCCTTAAAAAATTTGTGACATCAAGGTCACTGCACTAGGGTCAATGGTGACATCACTAAGATTTGAAGGAATCTGAATCTTCACCTATATATCTATCTCTATATAAAATATGAAACAAATAATACTGGTAGTTTTGGAGGAGAAGATTTTGAAACATAGTATATAACAGATATGAAATGTTTTTTATTCACTTCTGATGGTTGTCATGTGGCATGTTCCAAGATTTTGAATTCAAGGTCAATGTGTCAAGGTCAAAGGTCACATGACTAAAATTGTATGACAAGGCACAGCTTTAACATAAGACATTTCTGCATACCAAGTTTTAATTTCCTGTAATAAGTGGTTGCTGAGATATGCTCAGTACAAAATTTGTGACCTCAAGGTCACTGCACTAAGGTCAATGGTGACATCACTAAGATTTGAAGGGATCTGAATCTTCACCTATATATCTACCTCTATATAAAATATGAAAGGTATAGTACTGGTAGTTTTGGAGAAGATTTTTAAAGAAATGTTGACAGACGGACGGACAGATGGACAGACATTTCCCCCCCTCCTAAAGCTCTGCGAGCTAAAGTCCCAGCATAGCTAAAAAGAAGATGAGACTTAGTTTACTAATTATAGACCTATCTCATTGTTACCTGCAATATCCAATTTTTTTGAGAAAGTAGTTTTTACACAGATATATGATTTTTTTTCAGCTTCACAAACTATTTGATAACAGTCATTTGCCTTTCCAAATCATACATCATACGCCATCGGCCACTAGGTGTCACCACATGTTCTGGTGAGTTAAATATTAACAGTATTGTGAAGCTCTCACTGATTTCTCATTTATTTTGACTAGAATCCACAAAATTGAACTTTTTTTTATTTGTATTAAAATTCCATGAGGAATCCAAATATGTTTCTTTCGTACTGCTCTGTACAATATTTGTTATCGTAAATGAGCGTTAATCGGGTCGGTACTGTCAGGAAGACATGACACCTGAAAGCTCAGAGCAACAATTTCAGATGAGACAAAGTTATAAACAATCCTGCTTCAAAGCTTGAGCTGGGAAACAATGACAGAAAAACCCTTTGATCATAAAATTAGTCCAAAATTCAAATGATTTGGATGACAAGGGTGTGGGAGCGTATGCTTGTCTGACTGAAGTGACATGACTAACTCGTCACCTTGGCTTGGTGTGACTGCCTCACATCAAAGACAATGAAGTTTTATTTATCTTGATGCTCGATGTCATACTTTCATAAAGTTCTCAATTATCTTTGTATTGTCTCACTGATTTCAAAAATGTTTTCGGTTTATTGGTAAGTGATGTAGTTTTAAAGATATCTTCAAAATTATTATTTCTTCTTATCAGCTGTCCGTTACTGAATCACACGAAATTCATAGCGCCATATATGAACGGGCGATAATTGGGCACTTTCGGGAAGGAGAATAATGTATTGTCGGAAACGGTCACTACTCACACCACCTGAAAACATCACTGGTGAAAAGCCTCCTGCTTTGTCAGTTTTATATGAATATTTACATGTTCTTATAATTTGATAAACAAGCTACTGAAATATTCTTTGTTATATTTTTTTTATAGGGAAAAGCATAATTCTTTCTCAAGATAACACAGAAAATGCTAGGTCTACATGGAGACACTTAACCCCTAACGGACGGGAAGGACGACAACATCCACCACCAGTATCGGACGGGAGGGACGCTGGCTCAATAACATCATTTTGTAACATTCCCTTGGGCTGCAACTTTGTTACAATGTTATCATGGTAATGACGTCAGACAACTTGGATCATGAACTCTTGACCCCAGCAATTCATTGAGCATACTGAGTAACCATGTCCATAGGCCGATTGCGGGTTACCATCTTGTTTTTTTTAATGATTAGATTTAAGAGAGTTTTTTGTGCACTTCCGATTGTAATTGTGCAGTTCCGGTGTGTTGTTTTCAATGGGGCAGTATGGTGACCCGCAATCGGCCTATGGTTATAAATTTTATCAATTTAGTATGTAGATACACTAGTCCAGAAAAAAATTGGTTTGTCCTGCCAATCAACAAAATTTAGAGAGGCTAGTCCTTTAGGGGTTAACTCACTATGCAGATTTATTACCCCAGTCCAGAATAATTTTGGTTAGTCCTGCAATGTACTGAAGTACATTTTGTGTTGAAAACTACTCCAAAGTTAAAACACGAAATTAACACTTACGTGCGATTTCTTAACTCTACTGGTCTATCACTCTTTGGTTCGTAAACAACGAACTTTTGATGTGCTTCTGGACTTTTGATTAACCTTGACATTTTAAAGACAAACCAAGACAAATCTAACGTTGTTTCCAGTTTCCAACCTCCCGCTCAAGATTGCCAAACAGGTGAATTCAAATCTCAAACCATAGAGAGCTCATTTAGCAGACAATTCTCTTTTATCGCTCAGTCAAATCCTCTCTGGCTTTCTGGCTAAAATCATCATGGCAATAGTTCTGGATGTGAGGATGGTAACAGGGTTGCGGACATCAACAGAGCTGCGGTTCCATTTTCAAAGCTTTTCAAACATAGGGGTGGGCCATTATTTACTGGGGAAGGGGGGTCTAAAAATGAATTGGGGAGAAAAAATATCAAGAATGTCATTCTTACTTAGGGGAATAAGATAAGGCTTTCACATTTGCAGAAAAAAAATGTTTGGAAGGTAGAATTGGAGTTCCAAGCTTGTAAGGGGTGGACCATTATTCGTTTAAGGGGGATGGAGGAAAGAAAAAAAAAACAGAATTTAGCTCAAGAGATGGCTATTGTATCTACAAGTGTCAGATATAATCTATCAAAAACATGCACAGGTTTTACCTTTTATATTTACAAAATGTTTACCTTGATTACTTAATGGTTATCATTGGGCAAAACATAATCTTTCATGGACTGTATTTCTTAACTTAATATCAATTATTGGCGGGTCAAAAAATGGATGTTGAAGGGGGTGTTCAATTTAACAAATTTCATATTTATATTCAGTTGTTATATTTTCTTATTACTTCACTTTAAACATGAGTACAGAAAACAAAATTGTAAGTACCCCCATTTTGAGAAATGCAAAACCCTGGACCTTCCACTGATGCCTTCATATAAGTCACTTTGGGTTGAACGCGCCAAGTGGCAAACGCATCACGTGCCGAATGCAACAAGCCGCTTTAAACATGTTAAATTATAACCAAAAAACTTTTTCCTATATCTTGCTATATCTGCTATAGCTTAAAGGCACTGGCCTACTGACCTATTTTAAATCATAAATGCATAAAACAGCCACTAATTTAGCAAGACGACATGATGAAGTTTTTGACATATTCTTTCAAAATTTGACACCCACAATAAGGGGCGAATGTGTCAGTCTGTGGCCTGTTAGTTGCCCTGTTTCATGCATATATGTATATTCTCAAAGAGTTGCTGTTAAAATGATTAAGCACCAATTTTGCAAAAATGTTTAAAATTCACATATTTATGATATTGGTGATAAATTTATGTATTTGTTTTTCAAGTCTATAAACTTTTTGAAAAATGCATCCCCATTATTGTCTGTAAAATCTATTTGAACAAGACCCTACTTTATAGCCTGCTTATGAATGCACACTTCTTTCTTGGCATCATTTTTATGTGGAGTGTCATCATTGAGGCACTGTAAGGTAAAATAAGATCATAAAAGTATTTCCACATACTTATGACATCATGAAATGTATTGACCTCTGAATAGTGCCAGAATCATATATTTGTCATGATGTTCATATGTGGCTAGGCTTTCAATACACCAAATTGTAGAATTGATGCTTAATACCTTTAAAGAATTATGTCATCTTCATACTTATGTGATATACTAATTAATAATATGATGACTAGTGTAGACACATCTGGTTGGCTGACCAATTATGGCAGCTGAGGAAATGGTAGGGATGTCAAGCATTATTTTATGCTCTTCTCTTCAATTATGGGAGTTTGATGTTATATTAATTTTCATCTTGAATTTGATATTTGGGGGATGGAGAAATATAAATATCATTTTCAAAAAGGAAATTGCAAACAAATTCTTTTTGTTTAGAAAAGAATTTCTTGTTAACAAACCGTTCTTGTATGACAACAAATATATCTGCATGTAATTCTATTCATTGGAATTCTCTCTAGGCATTTAATTTAACATAAATTATTCAACATTTTTGGGGCATTTACTTCAGCTCTGATTTAGTCCCTAAGCTGTCGGAGAACATGAGTATGAAAATTTGCAATCTGAACTCAGGAAAAGTCAGCACACTGGAATAATCCCACAATCTCAGATAGGAGTAAATAGAATGTGAACACAAACTTCAAATCTAAGTAAAATCTCTGAACTTTCCCAGCGTGATGTGCTCAGAGCTGAATAAAAATTAGGACCTGAGCATATACTTTAAATGAAGTATGATGAAAATAGGAGCCAGCTCTGCTAATTTCTTTTCTCTGCAAATTTTCACATCATGTCAATGTTTACAGTCCTACTCTTTCCTGCACAGTTATGTTTTTTATGTTTTGATTAGTTCCTGTTTTAGTAACTTCTTTTGGATAATTGGTGGAGTGTACCTTAAATAATCAAAATGTTTTTTCCTTTTAAAAAAATGTTAAATCGCATATCTTTGTTCCAACATAGAGAAAGTATAAGATTTTTTCTCTATGGTTCCAATAATTAATTTATTCCCAAATCAAAATTAAATCAATTCTATCTTAATGTGGATTAAGAATGAAAACTTATTTCATCATTAAAGTGTGTTCATTTATTTCAACATACAAAGTCCTTTGATCAACATTTTGTTGCAAACTTTTATATGCTAGTAATGAAAAAAATATATCAGTCAGAGACCGTGAACCCCTCAGTATATAGCAACACTTGAAGGTCAAGGTCACCATCAAGTACACTTTTCAATTGTTGTCAAATTGTTGCATTCATAATAATTTAAGAGATCAGGTCTTATGACCTTAAATGTCAGTCATGAGTGCATAATTAAAAGATTTCTCAGAATGTATCATTGGTTTAAGTTTCAGGGCCCAAGTATTATTTCTTCAAATCTTCTCACATTCACAAAAAGGAAAACCCCAGACAGCACAGGCTCTGGCAATACCCCTTGGGCATACATTTGCCAAGGGGTAAAATAACAGCTATATACCACATAATCATGTACAAAACTTGATGAGGTAACGATGAAGGAATAACTCACTCAGACTGCAAAGCAAGCCTGCTGATAATTCTTATTTTACATACAAAAATAGAAGTATCCACAAATCTCTTAATGGCAAAACATTCCATACATTTTTATCAATTATTTATTTTTTGACAAAAACATTCAAGACAATTTAAGCAATCGTAAGTTCAGTCCAAAAATATATCAGTTAAAACACCTTAAAATTAAAAGGACATTTCTTACTAATTAAAAAAAAAATATATTGGAGGGATATTTTGGACGGAGACAAACTTCCAAATGGTATAAATATATATATATATATATATATATATATATATATATATATATATATATATATATATATATATATATATATATATATATATATATACCATGTCACTGGCCACAATAAGGTGACTGGAGGGAATGTTCACATTTAATGGGTGTGATTAGAAAAATGTGCATACTAAAAAACAAATAAGAATTTACTACATCATAACTAATAATCAAAATAAGATAAAAATATAGCCACATTTCCATTTTTAAACTACTTATATTTCAGTATTCCCATTGCCCTATGGACACATTGTTAGCAAAACATAACTTTATTAGTTAAAATATTGAAATCACTGAAATATTGTAAAATTTTGATATTTTAGTGCAATTCATAAAACAGATGGAAAGGTTGCAATGACTATAGGTCAGACACAATACGTCTCTGGAATTTGATCTACTTTTTCACTGTTATAGTTTTTGAGAATATCCAATTCCATGAAACTTATCATCCCTGTCCCAATCGAATATGCTTTTGTTTTGTTTAACCACCAATAATGTTTATGTTTACACTATTTTTAACACATTAGATGACCTTTAAACAATTTGCTGGTGAGCACAAGTGACATTCTCCTATACATACCCAAGATATAAATATAAACTTGGAAAGGTGTTTTTCCTATATTCTATAATCTATATCTCAGTCTCGACACCATGCTTTTCAAATATTTATGTAATTTCAAACTGGAATATATTTTAAGCCTGTAGGGGCTGAGATATTGAATGGCAATTTGATCAAACCTCAACCTATTCCTCCTATACAAAATATTGATCAGTGGCAATATAAATAACATGATTTTATTGTTTGTCACAGACTTATCTTTCAATATGACAGAGCGGTCTGTCACACTAGATTATACATGCAAATATTTGTCTTTGACATAACAATTGCCACATTGATAACATTTTTTGTGAATACCTCATATATAGGAACTGCACACAACAAAATATTTCATTTCTTATACTCTACAGTACACGCAAAAATCTTATACCAATTTGGAATGAGATTTCCTAAAATGTGTGAAACTGAACATTTACACCCAGTCCATTTAATATATTCATGAATAGGAATGTTCACAAAGAACTTTCATTGTTTCATTATTTTACTTATTTTTTATAACTTGTGTCAATATTGATATATAAAGCACACAATTTCTTTCATTGTGAAGATTTGTTACTGCTCAACTATCTCAAAAATCATATGCAGATATATGATATGTATATGATATGTAAATCTGCAGTTTTATTCATAAACTCATGAGAAGAACTCACATACAGGCAGGAACAGCTGAATCTGACTGACTGTCATGGTAATAATGCTTTTGTGCTGGGTACATTTATTAGGTGATATAAAAGACTTTAAGGCCACACATACTAACAGATGAATAAATGATAAGTCACTGATCATTTCAAAAGCAACCAATTTCCTCTCAATTCAACACTTTTCTCAGTAATGTGAAGAATATGTGAATTAGTTACCGTAAATCAAATAACAAAGACCACTCCTTTATAATTTCGGAATAGTTAGAAAGAATTGTTTCATGGTTTCAAGATAAATGATCTTTTATGTGAAAAATCCTAGGGAAAAAATCAAATGAACCCAAGAAATTCAGAACACATTGAAAGGTTGTATCATTATATCTATCACTGCTAAATATATAAAAATGTCCAACTGGAAGTAGTGCAGTATTTCACACCCAAATAGATATACTTATGTGCTCTAAACTTATATTTTCAAAATTTTAAAATTAACCATTGAGTAAAAGTTTCAATTTCACCACTGTTTGGAATGAATAATTATATGAAAAGTCTATCTTCTCTTCAAAGAGTATTTTGAATTGTAGTTATTCCCTTGCTTCTGCAATAATTGTTTGATCCAAATAAAGATGATGTATAATTCCTTCTCGTCGCTTTCCACTACTGACTGCATGAATGAATGCAGGTTTATCTGCTATTGTGAAATGTGTTTCTGTGCCATCATCAACAAATTCACCCTAAAAATATAAGAGTATGATGATTCATAGATATTGAGATTCAAAGACAGAAAACAAAGATTTTGCAGAAATTTGCTTTCATATCTCTATAACAGATAATAGCAATTTAGCTGGAAATTTAGAACTTTAAGGAATGAAATTACTTTCAAAGGGGTACTTTCACATCTTTAAATATTTGTTGTAGCATGCATGGGCCCTACTTTGATAAATGATTTGTAAACAAACTAAACTGCACCTAAACATAACAGTTCTGATTTTTAACTATTACACTCATCACCCTGCATGACAAAATTAGGCTGGAAAGAACATGATAAATGTGAGATTCTGAAAGAAACAAAATGATAAGAAGTATCTGTTTAAGGTTCTTTGTAAGAAGGGATGCAAACCCAATGAACATTACATTGCAATCTAAAAGAGATACTAAGAGCATCACATTATTCACACTCTTTCTGAACCACATTTGTCAAGTACAATGATCCCAAATGTGAAAATCGTAACAATAAAGTTTAGCTGCAATTCTGTTCATTTACAAATTAGTTAGGTAAGTAAGCTATTACCCCACGATGACATAATTCTTTTTTCCCCCAACACATACATTTCAATGAGCTACATTTCTCCTGAAAAAATCTTGCTTCCCTTGGGCAGTCCTATTTACAGAGCCCACAGATCAATGTGCATTATAATTCTCCTCCAAACTACAAAAGTATATCAGAGAAGTGAATGTTCCCCTTTAACTTCAAAACTTTCAATTCCCCCTTATCAAAAAAGAGATAAATAATATCATTGATATATATACTCACCGTTGTTGGTACTACCTGTCCATTAACCCAAACATCCAGTGTGTCCCTTTCTGAAATTTATCAATGTTAAGATTACCATCAATCACTCAATGTTATACCACTTTGATTATTTATTTCAATTTTGGTTCTTGATTAAATAGCCTGTTTCTGATTATTAAACAGTGTCAAACATTATCATATTGTGTTAACATAAGTATGTTTGATTTTTAAGTACCGCATAATTCAATTTGAATGCATCCCCATTCTTACCTAAAACAATTCTTGTTGGCACTCCTTGAATTGTTGTTGTCCATGTTTTCATAATTTTTGACTGATTTTCTGAAAATTTGTTCAGGGGTTTCCCATTTACTTCCAACGAATATTCATATGCAAAACCACTAACTGCTTCAACTCCAATACAGCAACTGACTTTCCCAATTTTAAAATGTTCTTTCCCAACTAACTTAAACATCCAGTCTTCTCTCCGCACCTCCTGAGTAAAATATAAAAAAAATCTGATTTCAAGTACTTGCATTTACATCATTCATGATTTAAATACTTTCAATTATAATAAAGGTACAATAATGAGGTTAACTGCTACACATTCAGCATAGCAAAGAATTTTCAATACCCAGTTATCATTAACAGAAAAAATCAATATTATTTCTTTCAAATAACTGATCCAAATGTTCTGCTGACTCACTGATATTTGCAGAACTCTTTTTATTCTCCCAGAAAAAATCATTTCTTGTTGCAAGTGGGTGCTTGTTGATATTTTAAGCCAATATTTCAAAGATTTCACTATCTATACCGATATAAAAGTGACTCTTGAAATATGTAGATTTGTCAGATGGTACTTTGCCCAAAATAGATTCCTTTGAATATTTAATAAAGTTGTAAGATACCACCAGTTAATTGAACTGGGTTGGTACTATCTTGCTAAAATCTTGGCCTACCTTGTTGTCAACTCTGATAATTCTTTTCCCTGATGTTGTTCCATGTTCAAACTCTACTTTATGCACACCATCACTGAGAGAAACCTCCCAAACTGCCACTAGATCAGACGACATACCTTTACTTCTGAAATTATATCAAAATATTAATTAGAATATCCATTTTACTTGAATTCAACATATCAAGTATCAAAGCTGAAACCAATTATTGCTCCTAGGTCAAAGAAAAGCATGATTTATAAGGTGTTTCTCAAAATTGATGTGTTTGATATATTTGTTGATCGACTTCTTAAATCAACTTCTCCCATCTGCTGATCAGTTTTTCACAAATGAATTTTCTTCTGTTTGTGCCATGTCATACAGAATGTGAGAACACAGGTAACACTTAGTTATTTGCCACTATGGCTCCACATACATAAATGTATATAAAAGTCATATAATATTAGTTTACACTAGTACAGAAACATTGGCCAATGGCCTTCGGGCTATGCTGAGTATTGCTTATTTACACCCTGGCTTTGTCAAAGGACATAAATACAAGGGTCAACAGTAAAATTCCACTTTCATCTGCAATTTCCTTGAAATCTGGTGAACGCTGATCATGTGGCTTGCATCGAAACAACATGAGACTGTGTAGAGACACCACATAGCTAACACAGAAACAATAAAGAAAGTACTGACTTAAATGCAACAAAAAAGTGCCATCATTTTAGCCAGGGACTATTTTTCATTGACATTATGCTTGTTTGCTAATATACTGCAAATTTACTGACTTTTAATATCATTTTGATTTCTTCCACAACAAATACAATTGGAAAGTCATCTGCAGCAGCTATTTTTTTCATGTGCATGTTTTTGATTGGTTGAGACACATGATGGTGTCATCTTTATGATATTTTGGCAAGAAAGCTGCACATTCAATGAGCAGTGCAAAAATGGCTTGATGGCCAGGGTGGAAAGCATCTTTTCGATGCTCATGTTTTGGAATGTTTGTAAATGTTCTGAAAATGCTTGCAAATTGCTTCCAAGTATTCCTGATGCTTTCTTTGAAAATTAATACGAGGAATCTCTTTGAGACACTAAATTTTGTTTATTGGCAGGACTAACCATTTTTTTTCTGGACTAGTGTACCTACATACTAAATTAATAAAATTTATAACCATGGTTATTCAATATGCTTAATGAAGTGCTGGGGTAAAAAATTCATGATCCAGTCAGTCTGACATCATCAGTCAGGATCAAGCTCCAGCTTTTCCCCCGCCAGATGGAATGTTTACTTTAAAATGTGACCGTCACGCCATCTGTAGTATAACGGATCATTGTCAGCGAAAGTTTTTCTTTTCAGTCGTTTTATGTCAAAAAAGCAAAAGGATTGTGAAATCTGTTCACACTAAGTGATTTATTAAGTGCCTATTTCCTTCTGTTTGACTTTTCACAATTAAAAAGTCATTTAGGGTCAAAGGGGAGAACTTGACATATCAGACCTTGCCTTGCTGGAGTCTGTCAATCAACACTGCTACACTTTTGAGGCCTGCACATTTTGACAATTCTGATTGCAGGTGGCAATATAGACTTATCTCTGTTTACCATGAATGTGTAAGTGGTGCGATATGTAATTAACCCTTAAGGGACTATGCTACCTAAATTTTGTTCATTGGCTGGACTAACCAATTTTTTTCTTGACCAGTGTATGTATTTAATTGATAAAATTTATAACCATGGTTATTCAATATGCTCAATGAAGTGCTGGGGTCAAAAGTTCATGATTCACTCAGTCTGACATTATTATCATGATTACACTGTAACAAAGTTGCATGCAGCCCAAGGGAATGTTACAAAATGATGTCATTGAGCCAGAACAATGGGGACGTCAAGGTCCTTCCCGTCTGTTACTGGTGGTGGACATTGCCATCCTTCCCATCTGTTAGGGGTTAAAAAGTGTAGCAGTGTTGACTGACAGCCTCCAGCATGGCAAGGTCTGATGAATGATTGCCATGCATTGGTTTCAATGGTATCAACAAGTCAAAGCTGTTTTCTGCAATGTCCACCCTTATTTACAAGTATCAAGCAACCAAATTTTATTATTGGTTTCCAAGTAGTTCAAAACGAGGCAAACTGCAAAGGCAATTGGCTGTTTGGAAAGCGGCTCGATCCTGACTGTCATTATCATGATTACATTGTAACAAGTTGCAGCCCTTCAGAATGTTACAAATGACGTCATCAAGCCAGAATAATGGGGACGTCAACGTTCTTCCTGTCTGTTGCCGGTGGTGGACTTTGCCATCCTACCCATCCGTTGGAGGTTATATATATATATATATATATATATATATATATATATATATATATATATATATATATATATACAAAAAAGCATGACGTGATCAGAGAGGAAGGGTAACGAGATTTGAAAAAAAAATTGCTGTGTGAGGTATGGGCTGCAATAAAATTCGCCACTGAAAAGAGTGTGCGATCTCGCTGTTCCGTCACCACGTTGCCTGCCCTCTGCTGGAATTTACGCTGAACTAATCTCACTTCACTTTTGTTTTGCACGTTTATGTGATGGGTTGCGCTTTTGGCATATTATGAATGGTACAATTCTCACTTATTTGTTGTCATAATTACGGTAGATATGAAATATTACCTCCAATATGTATACATTTCTGTATTTGGGCTTTGTTTTCAACCATCGGGAATTTGACCTAATTATTGACCTAATTTTGGAACCAGTGGATGTCCCGCAAGGTTTTACAGATGCAGACATTAATTACATAGACAGCTGTATAAGTGAGAGATAGCTGTATAAGTGAGAGATAGCTGCACAAGTGAGAGATAGCTGCACAAGTGGGACAGCTGCATGGTGAGAAAAGTAGGAGATAGCTACACAACTGAATGAGAGATGGATACAATAATGTGACAGCTGCATAATTGAGATATAGCGGAACATGTGATAGATGGATACAACAGTGAGAGACAGCTGCAAAAATGAGAGGTAGCTACAACAGTGATAGCTACAACAGTGAGATAGCTGTACATGTGAGAAATAGTTGAGATGAGACAGCTGCAGCCACAAGTGAGAGATTGCTTCACAAATCAGAGATGGATACAAAAGTGAGAGACAGCTGCATAAGTGAGAGATAGCTGCATATGCGAGAAATAGCTGCATCAGAGAGAGATAGTTGCATATGCGAGAAATAGCTGCATCAGTGAGAGATAGCTGCATATGCGAGAAATAGCTGCATATATGAAAAATAGCTGCATGTGTGAGAGAGAGCTGCACAAGACTGCAACCCCTCCCAGCCGAAGGCACTTGTATTAATAATAAATCACCAAATGTAAGAATCTTACTGAGATAAACACTGTGTCACTGAACAGGAATCAGGACTCAGTGATAGTATAGACAGTCACAGCATAAGGAAAGTATTATATTTTCTCTATGGTCACAGTGATACTGATAATGTGATACTGATAGTGTACTCAGTACTGATAGTGATACACATGGACATCTCAATCTCATGCAGTCTCAGAAGTGCTGAATCAGATTTGACAGTGATATATTCAATATTATATGAAACTATACACATGTACCTCTATGTAAACAGGATGAATATACGTGGTAAAAAATGATATTTTGATCCTGCTGCCAAGTAACTTGTCAGTCAAACAAACACGGGCACCTGCTATCGATAATTCCGTTCCATGATTCGAGGACAAATACACAAAATATTCCCTTTGCAACGCATAATATGTTCTCAATAAAATGTTAAAGTATGCATAAGAAATCAAAAAAACAAATTTAGAATGTTATAGCCTATCGGAAAACAAACAAAAAATAATAAATTCTATCGAAATAATGAAAAAGTTTCTGTAATATTTGGGTGCTGATCAGCAAAACAATCAAAATGGCTTCCGGGCGCCGACATTTGAACGAATTTGAGGTATAAAATTGTGAATTCTGTGGCCGCTACATTTATTTTCTTATTTTAATTTACTTAATAAGGTAACAAATGTCCTGAATATTAGCTACACAGCATCTTGCAATTATTTTGACGAATTTAATGTGACATAAATGGCCAGTGCAACAGTGCATTATTCAATTTCATGATTTATTGACATTAAAAATGCAAGGCATTCATAGGCCCCCTGCCAGTCTCTCCGACCAATGATTAAATATAGTGGAGTTGTACAGATCTGGTTCCGGTAAAGTTGTACAGTTCCGGTGTGTACTTTTCAATGGGGAAAAAAAAACAACATGGAGACCGGCAATCGGCCTATGCCTGAACCAGTCGCGGTGCAAAGATTAGGTACTTCCTCCACATTATATAGACACCCTGCCAATCTCTCCAACCAATGATTAAATATAGTGGAGTTGTACAGTTCTGGAGATCGGCAATCGGCCTATGGTCAAAATAACCGTGATACCAAGTGGACACATAAGACCGCGGTGAAGCTTTTGAGTTTAGGCATTTTATCAATGTAAATTACCCACAATTTTCAATTTGACTCCAAGTTTCTTCGGATATTCGTTTCTTCTACTTTTAGAGTGGAAAATCAATCAAATTAGTTTTACACAGAGGCCCCCTGCCAACCTATAGGCCGATTGCCGATCTCCATAGGCTGATTGCGGGTCGCCATATTGCCCCATTGAAAACAACACGCCGGAACTGCACAATTACAATCGGAACTGCACAAAAAACTCTCTAAAATCTAATCATTAAAAAAAACAAGATGGTAACCCGCAATCGGCCTATGTTGTTTTTTTTCCCCATTGAAAAGTACACACCGGAACTGTACAACTTTACCGGAACCAGATCCGTACAACTCCACTATATTTAATCAATGGTCAGAGAGATTGACAGGGGGCCTATGAGGATATTCTCCTTCCCAAAAATCTCCAATTATCGCTCACACATAGGTGGTGCTACGAATTTTGTGTGGGTCTGTAACTCACACTGTCCACCAGAGGCACACTCAAACTATTACTAAACTGTGATAGGTTCACCATGTCGCCCTGTGGTGGAGTTTATCTGTAACTGACAGCTGATAACAAGTTATCACTATTTTGAAGATATCTTAAAAACTACACCATTTATCAGGAAACTGAAAACAGTTTAGAAATCAGTGAGATAATACGAAGATAGTAGACAACTGGAAGTAATTGGAAGAAATGACGTCGAGATAAACAAAACTTAAGTGTCTTTGATGCGTAGTGATACAGTCACACCAAGCCAAGGTGACGAATTGTTCATGTCACTTCTGTCAGACACTTTCACACTATTGTCTTTCAAAATCATTTGAAGCTGGGACCAATTTTATGATCAAACGGGTTTTCTGTCATTGTTTCCCAGCTCAGACTTTGAAGTGGGATTCTAAGTTTCATCTGAAAGCAATAATAAAAGGTTGCTCTGGGCTCTCAGGTGTCATGTCTTCCTGACAGTACCGACCCGATTAACGATCATCTATGATAACAAATATTGTACAGAGCAATATGAAAGAAACATATTTGGATTCCTTGTGGAATTTTAATACAAATGTTCAATTTTATGGATTCTAGTCGAAATAAATGGGAAATCAGTAAAAGCTTCACAGTACTGTTAATATTTGACTCACCAGAACGTGTGGCGACACCTAGTGGTCGACAGCGTATGATGTGTGAGTTTGGAAAGGCAATTCAAAGGTGTAGTGATCAGTATAGTAAATTCTACAACACAGTTTTCAAAAAAAACTTTGTTGGAATTTAAGATACAAACACATTTAATACATATTTGCATGGGAAAGTCGGAAAGTTAATCTGCATGCTGACAGGAAGATGGTCAGAGAGGTTAAGGAACAGGGGTTGATTGCTAGCTGGCTGGCTGCCAAGTGGAACCACCCTGCTGTGAAACCACCCTGCTGTGGCAGCAACCAAGCTTGGCCCTTTGTTGCATCTCTTGTGACACCTCTAGGAATATTACTCTAAGGTTATGCAGAGTGTCAATAGTCAATACTGTCTTGCAAAGCGTCATGCAGCGCATCAGTTTTGTGACGTTTTCACTGTCAAACTACTAATTTGGCACCAAAATGAGACTTGCAAACTCTGTTACTTTATGCATCAGATTTTCAATCGCTGCCCCATGTCTAAAGGTGGCTGGCTGTTTCAACCTTTCCCCTATTCAACCGTTCTCCCGTTGACCATAACCTGTTCAACCAGACAATATCAATTAATTTACCTACCGGTACTTTCTACTTTTCTTTTCAACATATATTTGGCAATTAGTGCCAATAAGCCCTTTTGAAAGATATTCACTTCTGTCTGTGACTGGCAAAACTGACAATGTTTGGAAACAGTGAGAGAGGAAACAACAACATTGTGTGTGTGTGTGTTCATTTGTGTGTGTATGTCTTTCTTACTTCTTTTCCGTTGTTAGTTTGTCTGCTGCAAGTTTTATAAGTTTACTTAATATCAGGGACATTACAGTGCATCATTAGTTGCTGATTACATAAGCTTATGTAACATCGGGGGCATGATTCTTGAGGTTGCCAGGCAGCTGTGACTAAGAAGGGCATTTATCAGATCCCAACCTTATCGTATACACATCAATGGACCATTGCGCAGTTGGTTAGAGCACCAGCTTATTAGGTGATCCAAAGGTCATGGGTTTGATCCCCAGCTATGCTGAGATTGAATCAATGATACAATTTGATACAATCCATGATACAATCTGTGACCAGGTGAGTTATCATGTCAAGGACCTGTGACGTGACAATTCAGTGAGGCAACACTATATCTGCTACAAGTAGCTCTCATCACGAAATTACTGAAATAATGTTGAAAGTGATGTAAAACTCCAAACAAACAAACATATCCACAGCAGTACTGGGTAATGTTATATAAGGTACATCAGGTGGCATGATTCTTTGATCTTTTGGATTGCTGTGCAACTGTGACTAAGTTGAGCAGTGATTAGATCCCAACCTTACCACTTACACAGCATTCTATAGTCTCTCTCTTGTTGCAATATATATTCAATTCAGCTGCTTGTATGTAAAGCTAGCATGCCCTAGTTGGAAGACCTATTGACCTACATTTGAACCATCAGTGGTATAAATAACCTCTGGCTTAGCTGCTGCTGTTATTGAGTCTTATATACTCTGTAAAGGCATTATTAAAGCAACAGCTTACACAGTTTGTCCCCTTCCAATGAGAATTGATACACAATGAAGCCAATAATAATCTGAAAAGGAATGACAATATGTGTTGTGTTCTGACTGCAGCACAGAGTAAAAGACCTATGTCATCAGTTCAGATATCAACCAAAGCAATTTGGATATAGTATCAAGGAATCTGGCTGAGGTCATGTATACTATTATTGTTGACACCACTGATTATTGTAGTACTGATTGTTTCATTGTCACATGGTGTCTAGTTAGATAATGCTATGATCCACCACTGAATTGTAGATCTAAGTAATGGATGACCATGAACTTTTCCTCATATGGGTTGCCATGAACATTTCTTTAGATGTGTGCAGGATTTTGATTGGTGGAGTTATGGCGATGTCATCTTGAAAATCAATTAAATTAATTGTGATGTATATTTTGGTAGAAAATGTACACTGTATTTACTTGAAAATAGGATGTATAAGACAAATTGATGTTATTTTGCTTGAAAAGGCCAGTTTCCGATTTTAGGATGAGTCGGTTTTCCTTAAAACATCGGCACTTCTACCATTCAAGTTTGGCGGTTATTTTTAAAGTAGAACATAAAGAATATGAAGAGGACTCAAAGTTTCTAATTCTTCCACTGCATTGCATTGCATTAAGTCAAGGGCTCTGTAATGTCTAACCAGTATTTTCCAGATTGAGTGGGGAAAAGGCCTGCTCAGGTGTGTTAGAAAGAAGTGATGCTTTTAATGTTGGTTCCTTAGCAGTTGATTGTCGTGGTAGAAGGGAATATTAAGTGCCAGACAAAAAGATCAAGTAGGAGAAAAGACTAAATTTGAAATTCTGGCATGGAATAAAGCTGCCATAGGACATTGTAGTTGCTAAGGTAGTTGCCGACTGGTGGTCATTTTTGAAACTTCAATTTTTAATCATTTTCCTGATAAGTCGAATGTCAAGTGGGAGATATGCAGGTAGGATGTGAATAGAAACAAATGTGGAGGTCTGGGGGTAAAATTGTGCAAGTTGGTGAAATGGTTGTGTGGGTGTGGTATGCTATGTTGGGAAGATCTCTTGTACTTTTGAAATACATACATGAAGTTATCAAAGAGTTTGGCAACTGCATATATCGTAACATAATGCAAAAGCTTTTTGAAGTACTCACCATTGAATTTTAAACAAGCATCATATGCAGGACATTTATGTCTATATACATGTAAAAGTTAACTTACAAAGCTAGAGTCTGTTAGTTCAGGGGGGATTTAGATTCAGAGTTGATTATCCATATTCCAGTGCCTGACCTATGATTTTACTACTTCTACCACAATTTGAAAGTTTTATAGTGGAAATATTAACAGTATTGATAATTACTGACAAAATGACATTTGTAGATAAGTCTATCATGAAGCTTGACAATATGTATGAGAAAAGCTTCATGGGTATGTCACTCATATTCAGTACTAAACCATCCTTAGCTGCCCTAAATGACCCTGTTACCAGTTAATTTAAACACCTTTTTAGCTCTGCTGAGACTTTAGCTCGCAGAGCTTTAGAAGGGGGGAAAATGTCTGTCCGTCTGTCTGTCTGTCAGTCGGTCTGTCCGTCCGTCCATCTGTCAACATTTCTTTAAAAATCTTCTTCTCCAAAACAACCAGTACTACATCTTTCATATTTTATATAGAGGTAGATATATAGGTGAAGATTCAGATTCCTTCAAATCTTAGTGATGTCACCATTGACCTTAGTGCAGTGACCTTGAGGTCACAAATTTTATACTGAGTTTATCTCAGCAACCACTTATTACAGGATATTAAAACTTGGTATGAAGAAATGTCTTATGTTAAAGATGTGCCTTGTCATACAATTTTAGTCATGTGACCTTTGACCTTGACGCATTGACCTTGAATTCAAAATTTGTGAACATGCCACATCACAACCATCAGAAATGAATAAAAAACACTTCATATCTGTTATATACTGACACTATGTTTGAAAATCTTCTCCAAAACTACCAGTAATATTTGTTTCATATTTAATACAGAGGTAGATAGAGAGTTGAAGATTCAGATTCCTTCAAATCTTAGTGATGTCACCTTGATGTCACAAATTTTGTAAGGAGTATATCTCAGCAGCTCCTTATAAGAAGAAATTAAAACATGGTATACAGAAATGTCTTAGGTCATAGCCGTGCCTCATCATACTTTCTTAGTCATGTGACCTTTGACCTTGACACATTGACCTTGAATTCAAAATTTGTGAACATGCCACATCATAACCATTAGAAGTGAATTAAATGCACTTCATATCTGTTATATACCAACACTATTTTATACAGAGTTAGATAGAGAGTTGAAGATTTAGATTCCTTCAATTCTCAGTGATGTCACCATTGACCTTAGTGCAGTGACCTTGAGGTCACAAATTTTGTAAGGAGCATATCTCAGCAACCACTTATAAAAAGAAATTAAATCTTGGTATACAGAAATGTCTTAGGTCATAGCCGTGCCTCATCATACTTTCTTAGTCATGTGACCTTTGACCTTGACACATTGACCTTGAATTCAAAATTTGTGAACAACATCTCAAACATTAAAAGTGAATGAAATCTAGTTCATATCTGCTATATAGCAACACTCTTTCAAACACCATATACATTTTATACAGATTTGACCTTTGACCTTGATTCTGTGACTTTGACCTTTGTATTATTGTGCATGCCATAGCTCATGAACGACGAACTGGAAATACTAAATATCTGTTATGTATCAACACTATGTTTAAAAAAAATCTTCACCAAAACTACCAGTAATATATGTTTCAAGTTTTATACAGAGGTAGATATTGAGGTGAAGGTTCAGATTCCCTCAAATCTTAGTGATGTCACCAATGACCTTAGTGCAGTGACCTCGAGGTCACAAATTTTGTATGGAGCATATCTTAGCAACCAATTATTAGAGGAAATTAAAACTTGGTATAGAGAAATGTCTTAGGTCATAGCTGTGCCTCGTTATAATTTCTTAGTCATGTGACCTTTGACCTTGACACATTGACTTTCAATTCAAAATTTGTAATCACACAAAATCTCACAACCATCAAAAGTGAATAAACATATATCAATGGCCTTTGAACTATGCATATCATTGCTTTTTTGTAATGTTTTTGAATATTTCTTCCTAAATGATCCTTTAAATCCTTTTGAATTGAGCAGATAATGATTTTGACCAATCAAAATGCATGTTACATATCAAATTTGGCCCCAACTTGTTTTCTTGATTCTCATTGGCTATGTTATTCAAAATGGCAGCCTCCTTGACAACTTAGTGATAGCTATTAGATTTTTGAAAAAAATCACAAATTTTGTGCATGAAATATTGCATTGGTAACATGATAATGATTTACAAAATATTTATGAATATCTCATCAAAACTGAATTGGGATCTTGTATGGAAAATCATAACCTGGTTGCTTATTGCACTTTATCTCAGTTAATGTGTTTTCATTCAAGTCAGCAGAGCTATCAACCCATGGGGTTATGTTGAATTTATATTGCACACCTATATGCATCAATCCTTGAATTTATATTGCACACCTATATGCATCAATGATGCTCTCTTGCATTCAGTGCACATCCATTGCTGAAGCTCTACCAATTGTATTGCAGAAAATGATAAAATTTAAGGTCGGATATTGGAAATACAACCTTGGGAAAATCAAAGTTTCTGAACAATTTTACGAAAGATATTTAAAGGGATTAAGCACCAAAAAAAATGTTTAAATTCACATATTGGTGATAAATGTATATGTCTTTCATGTCTATAAACTTTTTGAAAAATGCATCCCCATCATTGTCTGTAAAACCTATTTGAACATGAATCTGATATATAGACCCCTAATGAAAGCACACTCCTTTCTTGGCATCATTTTTATGTGGAGTGTCATCATAGAGGTACTGAAAGGTAAAATGACATCAAAAGAGCATGGCAATATGCTTATGACATCATGAAATGTATTGTCTTTTGAATAGTACCAAAATGACGTCAAACAGTGCTACACTACTTTGAGCCTCAATTGAGGTTAAATAAAGTTCACGCTACCCGGGTTTACCCGTCACGTGCAGCCATGGGCTGAGAAAATCTTCGAGCAACTTTTCTTGTTGCTCGATGTCAGACTTTAATACGTCATGGTGTTCATATGTTTATATATACTGTTGCAAAACCAAGAAAACAGGATTGGTGCTTAATACTTTTAAATCAGATCTAAGTAATATAAAGACTTTGAGAAAATGCATCTATAGATTAAAATTTGGTGGTAAATATCTAAATGGCAATTGTAGTTGTGGAATGGATACCCCATGCAATGAATTATTATTTATTAAAATTCTCACTGCTCGAGTGGACTGTGCTGCCACCAGGTCTGTTGAAATCTGTCGTACATGGGGGAACTTGACTCGGAGGAGATACAAAGGTTGATTGCCATGAAATTTTACTACCGTCAGTTTATTACACCAAAAACTGTCTTTCTTTTCTTTTTACTGTTCTATTCTATGATTACTGTTTTGTCTCATTTTTTGCCAAAATATTGATGCATTCCCCTCACACATACAAAATGGTAGTAACCATATCAGCTGTCATGTCTACAAAACTAACTGAACACATTTCGTGAGAATTGATAGTTACAACATCATACATATGGAAATTGTGTATTTTTACTATTTCTTTTACAGGACATCATGGATGAGATTATAAGAATAGATGATAAAGATTTGGCCCAGAAATTGGTGCTGGTAAGTAATAAACTTGTTCTGTCATGTTTAATTAATTCTGTAGACAATTTGTTCACCATTTGAAAATTCCTGCCTTCATCTATCTACTTTGTACTTTCTATTTACATTTGTTTACTGTCAACAAAGAAATTGAATGAATCACAAGACATAAAAGCATTTCATGCCTGTATGAATTAAAAATGACCTGATCCCATGACTCCTCTCTTTAATTCTCCCTATCTGCTCTAACATATACGCTGCATTTTTGGAGCGCTGCGATCGTATTTGACCCAATTCTTTGCACACGACACATCTGGGAACAGTGGCGACAGCCTGTTTGGGGCATTGTCGCCTCTGCCTTTCATCTTTCCATCGTTGTTTTTGTCAGTTTTGCCTCCTCGATGTTGACATAAATTACGTAGATTGCAATTTACTCATATAAAGATTACACAACAACCACGCTTTAGCGCTGACATTAGTGTGTCAATGTATGATGTCAGTCTGAAATTTCCCTCCCATCTTGAAGCAAGCTGGGCGGAAGTTTACAAAGCAACATCTTTCCCGTCATGCATCGCTCTCTCGCGCCAATTTTGTCATTTTTTCACGGACCAGCTAAAAAGCCGGGAGAGCAGATAGCGAGAATTGTAAGAAGTGTATTCAGAATGATTTGCAAATTCATGTACATCCCTTACTGTAATATGCTTCTGTCATTAGACATAATACAACATGCATATACAACTGTGTTGGTTGTGTAAAATATATTTGAATAGAGAAATGGCTAAAATATACAATGTATACTTTAAACTTAAAAGTCATTCAGTGAAGTCAGTTACCTGTCATGTCCTGGCACTTCTGGTGGTCGGTGTAATGTTCTGTAAAATTTGCCAGTTTTTGGATCCATTCTATGCAACACAAGATTGCACTTAGTATGCGAAGTAATCCTCAAATGTGCAAATTATGTGTTACTTTTTTCAGGTATTACTGTTAAATATTTTTGGGGGGAAGATTAATTTCAGGTATTCCAGGTTTTAAAGATCTGATATTTTGTAGAAAAACTTGCATTAAAAAAATCAAAACAAATAAAGCAAGATCATCAAAACACTTACTATATACTGCTTGGTATGATATACTTCCACAGGATTGGACAAAATGTTTCAGTTTGGTGACCTATTTAGTGAGAGTTGTTTGCATAAGATTCCCAGGAGATAACTGGAGAGATTATTTTGCTTATCAATCCTTCATATTTTGAAACATCAACATAAATCATAATGAAAGTACTCCTTGCTCATTATCTAGACTTTAATACTACTTCTGAATTAAACTTAGGAAGTAAAGCTTTAAAGATCTGTATATATATATATTTGTTTGGAATTATACAAGTATCTTGATTGCTCTACTTTTGCAAGTTGTACATTAGGATTAAACATCAAATGATAATCCTTGGTTGCCAAAAATACCATGCCTGCAATATTCTTGACACTATTAAACTATTGAATATTATAAATATCAGTTACTGAAAATAATTTCTTTCATTGTTTAGTTCTTTCCAGAATATTAATATTTCTGATTTCATGTTAGATTTCAAGCTTGACAATGATTCAAGGGAAACTATATGAAAAGCAAATAACTGTTTTTGTTGAGCTAACACTTAGTTTGCAAGTATGTGTCTATATCAAGATCAAAGTCATCACAGACAAGAAGAAACATGTTCATAATCTTTTAAGTAGGGACCCTCTCCAAAGCAGTCGGTATAAGCTGTAAATACCTCAGTATTATACAGTAAAATTGTAAATACCTCAGCATTATACAGTCTAAGTGATTTGATAAATATGGTTCTATTTACTTGAATAAATCATAAATTAATCAGGTTGAATTTACATATAAAATTATTTGCAATACAAATTTAGGGATGTCAAACTTTGAAATTTTGAGGAGGTCCATGGGATGTTAAAATATGTCACTTTTCTAAACACATGGATGTATGTAAAAGCTACTTTTAGGCATGGCAAAGTTACAGGTAGGGTGCATGTTTAGTGTTTTATAATACATATTTTATGACCAATTTATACCTATCTCCTTGACATACTCAGGGCTTCTGGCAAAGTGAGTGTTGGAGGCAAGTAGTGCTCTTAAGAAACCTTATTATGGGGGAGAGAGATCTTTCATTAATGTCCTCAGAGAGCGAGAGTAATACATATTTATTGAGATGACTAGTATATTTCAGTGAAGTTGATTTACATTTAATGTATGCCCAGAGTGTGAATTACTAAAAACGTGATTTTCAAGCATATTTCTGAATTTATTTTCTCAGATTTATATATCTGTACATATTAATATAAGTCAGGTATGTGTGGAATCATAGGTGACCAAGTATATTGAACTGAGTATTATGTTAAAAATGTCTTTCTCTGTGTTAATTTAAAGAATCAAAATGTCTTTGCTGAGTGTGACATGGGGATAAATAAGGCAATATTGATATCCAAAAGGACTTAATTGTGAGGAAAGTGTCTGCACACAAAAGCAGGCAAACTCAATTCCATGTCAGGAAGTTATTTGTTGAGTCCATAGATCTCCTCACTAATTCAAATATTATATATGTACAAGACAAGTAAGTGAGAAGATTACCAAATATTGATCAAGAGTAGTATTTGTTTTGTACTTTCACAAGGAAAGCGGCAAACATACTCTAACAGCTTGCAAATCCTTTTTTTCAGGATTAATGTACACCATTTTGCCTCTTTGCTCTCTGCATATGCATTTTCATAACCACAAAAATGATTTAAAATCTAGGTTTTTGGGGGGTTTTAACCCAGGCTATTCCAACCTTTCGTCTTTTAATTGTGAGATGTCTATAACATATTTTTATTAGATTTATATCACAGTTATTTACATAGTAAGCTCTTCCAGTTTTGAAGTTGTTGCCCCATACTAATTATTCATTTTGAACAGTGTTTTTTGACAAAAATGAAATGTTTTTGACTAGATTGGTTTATTTACAAATGGAAAGGACACATTAAATATAATATAGCTCCGAATGCTTGGAGTTGACAGCAAAGCCACAAATGCACAGATTTGACTGGAAATGAATGAAAAACTACAATTTTCCGCTCTGAAAAGACAGGGAGTTGAGAAAGCCAGAAACCAACTCTGTAACTGATTGTTTGCAAAAAAAGCATGTATACATACATGTATAGTATCCAGATCACTGTCTTGTTTTTCTTTTGTTTTTTGTTTGTTTTGTTTTTTGTTTTGCTTACTATATAACTATTCCAATAGTTATTGTTAGTTGACAAATATTTCCAACTTTACCCAAATAATTTGACATAACTATATTTTTTATAAATATGAGGAAAAAGTGATTGTATTACAGAATTTTATTGGGGTTTTGGGACATTATAGTTATAACAAGAAAGTTAAATGTGTCCAGTGTGGAGGCCTGGAAAGGTCGAATTGATCTCTTAGATCTACACACAAGTAATGCAATCAGACCAAAGCTAATAAAGGCAGTGAAGTTGACTCTTAGGACAGTCCATTTATGTTCTCAGTCAAATGAATAGCTCTTTTACTTTTCCTATAATATAATGTTTGACTAAAAAAAATACATGTATATTAGATATACAAATCAATCACTATAAATCTCCATGTTTATTGAAATAGTGACCTCAACCTATACAAATCAATTAACCTTATGATACATTCTATGACTTGCCAATTCAGTAAGCTAAAATGGTCTTTTCATCATATTAACAAGTAAGACATATATTTGTACTTGATACATTGTACAACCTGACTTAGTTAAGAGTAAGCCATGAGCCTGCATTAATGGAGACCCACATGCATACAGACATCTGACTATTGCTGTCACAAAAATGATAAATTATTCATTCCAAATTGTTATTCTCATTAAAGCCATCTAGTGCCAATCAAATTGGCCATGATTGAGATTCCAGGTATATATTAAATGGAATAAACATAAACAAAGAATGGAAGGAAAGGTGTGCAAATGTAACACACACACAATTATAAGGACATGCACATTAGAATGATAACTTTTTATACTTTCAAATTTAGACAAACAAGATTGGAATCTATTTAATCTTCATGGAAGTGAAGGATTAGTTAAGAGTGATACATATTTTTTTTTCAAATCAAAGAAGGATTACCAAAATGCTCTCCATAATCAGCCTAAATATGGGAATCTCATTTGTCAATGTTGTAAAGAGTTACATGACTGTAAATATTTAGAATAGACAATAAGCTACAATAATATTACACAGAATATTTAGTGAATATTGCATCAGAAGGGAATTACAGGAGCAGAGATGCAAGGAACAAAAAAGTCATATGTCAATAGCTTTGTGACATTTTATCACAAGGTATATTTTTATGGAAATAATCTTGTTTTTATTTTTTAAGCTGTATAATTTTTATAAGTTTTTCCAAATAATAAAGTTAATTTTTCATAAAACAAGATTTGGATGGAGAAAAAACTTTTCTAGAAACATGAAATAGTGACATTTACATGTACAGCTGTTTGATTTTTGGTTTTAAAACCAAGGTACATTGTTTCTGGTAAAACCTGATAATAGGCTTCATATTCATCACAGGTAAATTTAGATTCTGCCTTTCTATACAAGCGAAACTGAACTGATGCACAGGGTTTTATGGACACATTAATGCTTCTTTACAGGTAGAAGTTGGAGAATGGGAGAGAGTAAACCGTGATCTACGCCAACATGGCCTGCCTTCAGTGGATATTGTGGACCCTGCCAAGGATCCCAAAGCCTCAGGTTGGTTTGCACTCATTTCTCTCACTGGAAAACAAATGACAGAAACTAGCCTGATCACCATCATGTGTTGGCAAATAACAAGATGAAATGTAATTGCTTTGTAAATTGTAGATTTGGTTTTGATGGAGGCTGACACTTCCAGGGTTTTGAGAGAGACTCTGAAGTCGTTGATGCGTGACTGTGACAGAAGACAAGAACTAATTAAAGAACTTATCACTACCAACAATCAACTCAGGTCTGTATTAAATTACCTCATTCAGTTTTAGTTTTGAAGTTGTGTTTTGAAGTTGTGTGATATATATATATATATAATTTAATTCACTTTTTCAATGACTAAAGTAGGATTACCACTATGGTTTCTAGGTTTGTCATAACAACAACCAAAATAAATAATTATATGAAGCACATTTGTTATCCTATGATCTTATCTCAATATATAAAATTTTCATGCTATTAAATAGACCTTGGTATAACAGCACAGTATATTTTGGCAATCGATCGAGATTGTTATTGATATGAACTAGATTTTCCAGTGAATATATACCGGTAAGAGTGACGAATATTAAAATACAAGAAGATAGTGAAATGTCTATCAATCCTAAGTTGAACCTTTTGATTAATTTTTGAAAAAATATATTTGGTTAATTACCGTAAATACCTGTATATAAGACGAGGTTTTCGTACCCAAACCCTTAGTTAATGTTTGGGGGCCATCTTAAACACGAGGGCAACCTGCGGACGGTGATTTTTGGCAAGAATAATTAACTTTATCAGCGTGAAAAGCAAATAAACTTCGCTCATACAAACTCCCCACGAAATTTTGTATATTTGAAATAACGAATATCGGACGTAGCAGATCGATTTTAATTGCATTTTACATGATAAATAAAGGTATTTACCCAATATTATCGCTGTTAAAAAACAATTTGATTCTATATAGCCAGACTTTGATGTCTTCCCATTCAGCAGTGTGAAAATTAGAAAAATTTCACTGATGGCAATTATCAGCGTTCACAGCATTTCATCATTTTATCCACTAATAATATTTCAATTTTAATAGACAGAAGTAAAACGTAAATACGATGTCCGTGACGTCCTTGACCTTAAAGTAAAAATGCGCAACACAAAGAGAAGCCAGGGATCCATTTTTATGCAATATATTAATATTTCATTGCGAGATGATACGCTACAATTGTTTTCGCGCCAAAAATAAGACCCTGTCCCTGTCACTTCCGCTTTTCAAAATGACGACCTCGTGTTGCGTATGCATGTCATAATTTGTGATAATATTGAGTAAATACCTTTATTTATCATTTAAAACGCAATTAAAATCAATCTGCTACGTCCGAAATCTGTTATGCTTTGTTTTGATGCTTTTCAAAATTGCGACCACGTGTTGCGTAATGCATGTTATAAATGGATGGATGGTTTTGTTCTGTTCTTGGCCTGCGAAGCGTTAAATGTGATAATATTGGGTAAATACCTTTATTTATCATTTAAAATGCAATTAAAATCGATCCGCTTCATCCGATATCTGTTATTTCAAAAATACGAACATCATATTTATGTTTTACTGTAAATACTCGTGTATAAGACCGTTAAGATCTTATTGCGTAAGCATATTTACGTTTCACTTTTAAAATGGCCGCCAAACTTGAATTGTAGCAGTGCCGATGTCTCAAGAAAAAAACGACTCATCTTATATTCGGAAATTGGTCTTTTCAAGCAAAATAATCTTGGGGGGGTTGTCTTATATACAAGTAAATGCGGTATGTTTCCTTCACTTATCCCATGCACTCAATATAGGTCTGTGTCAATTTTATATTTATGTGTACTTTTATACTTTTATTCAGTACACATATAATGTAATTATTCCTGTGAAACATGTATATAATCAGAAAAAGTCTTTGTCCTTTTATTTCCATATAATGAACATAAATATGCATATAAATGTATTAAAGCATCCTTGGTGCATACTCATTCGGTATAGACAAGATGTGCATTTCATATTCATGTAATAAACTTGATTTTTGAAACACTGATTGTAGAATTTCACCCAGTTACCAACTTTACCTTTTATACTGTGAACAATATAATTATTTTGTGTGACAGACTTAGGTTGATGACTATTATCTCTTTCGGAATAATTTCACAAAAATTGTTTGTGTCAATGCAGTCGATATCATCAACATCTATCTCAATAGTGAAGACTTTATTCTTGGAAAATGAAGGGAAATTAATGTCAAATTGCTTTATTTTGAAAAGCACAATGTGATTTTGGTTTTTTAAAATGTGTATTATGTTTTGTGTACCTTATTTTTTATTATATAGATTTGAGCTTGGTGAACAGACAAGAGCTACAGAAAAATATGAATTGAGATCCAAGGATCTGCAGATGATTCTTGACACATCGCAGAACAAACTCAAGGTATCAATATGACAAATAAATAATTCAAAGAATTGGGGTGATGATAAAATTAATCTTTATCATACCTGAAGCAAAATTATTTGGCCCTTAAAGGTATTAAGCATTGAAATTGTAATTTTGTATATAATAGCACACCATTAATTCCTTTAATCATTTCATATCCTGAAGGAAAACAGAGGCTTTAATTTTGTAATAATTTCAGTAAAATTGCATATCATCTGTAATGTAGTCATGTAATTGTTGCTCAATTTTGTGTTATCATCAGGATTTAGAAAATGAGCTGATGAATAATTCAAGATCTCAAAAAGGTGAATCACAAAGACTTAATGTCAAATCAAACCTTGAAAATCGGTGTCGCCACCTTGAGGACAGATGTCAGCAGCAGGAACAGGAGATCCTTACCCACAAGGAAAAACTTATTCTTATGGCAGAAGAGGTGAATTAAAGATATTGCTTTTAAAAGAAACATATTTTTTTTATTGAGGTACTGGAATTGAGGTACTGGAAGGAATAAAAGATTGATTTGATGTCCATACATCATATGAATTTATCCCCAGGTTGTGTAATTTTTTTCTCTGCGGTGCTGCCACCACATGGAAAAAGATTAATCAAAGAGAAGATCCTTAACAGGGGTAAATTCATATCGTGAATGGACATCAAATCAATATTTTTGCAGTCTTAAATATGTACATTTATTTTATGGTTTTACCCTTGCAAACCTTGAAATGTTCCAGATATATTGTTTCTGACTTAATGCAGCCATTGGTAGATCCTTCGATTTGCAAGTTATATAAGTTTACATAAGATCAGGGACATAACAGAGGGTATTGATCCTTTGGTCCTTGGTTGATGGTAACATAAGCTTATGTTACATCAATCAGGGGACATATGGGAATGATCACTTGATCGTTTTGGTTGATATGCAACTGTGACTGAGTAAGGCAGTGATCAGATCCCATCCTTATCACTTACAGAGCATTCTCTTTATTGTTGCTCTTTTTACTCAATACAGCTGCTTGTTTGTAAATAGACTATAAATTAGCATGCTCTAGCTGCAAGACCTATTGGCCTAAATTTGAACCATCATTGCATAAATAGCCTCTGACTAAATTCCTGCTGCTGTTATTGAAAGGAGTGTTGTTTACTGTGTTAAGCAGCAGTTTCCCTCCATGGAAACTTGATGTACAATGAAGCCAATGACAATCCAGGAAAGAAATAACAATATGTGTGGTGTATTACAGGCACACAGTAGACTATGTTTGTTGTTCAGGCCACTGGCATAGGGCTGGGGCAGGGGTCTTGATAAGTTAACAAGGTCTTGAAAGTTAACAGGGTATATGTATTAAATGAGAGAGTAGGGTGTAAGTGCACTTAACAGCCTGAAGCACAGAGGAAAATACCTACGGTACATCATTAGGTCACATATCAACCAGTGCAATGTATTTAGTATTAAGGAATATTTAGTATTATTGTTGACACCACAGAATATTAGAATGTCACAATATATATATCTATTTAAAGTACCTTTTGTGACATTTGTCGCAAGGTATCTAGTTACAAAAAGAAATTAACCTTAAAAAAATTTAAAAAATTGATTTATTTTTATATGTTTGCAGGATGAAAGGAGACAAGTTAAACAAAATGAGGCTTTGCAAAAGCTCAAGAATAAATTCAAAAACCAAACACTATCAGATGAAAGGTAATTCATTAAAAAGAACAGATTATAGATATATTTTTACCAGTGTCTATTGAGTTATTCAAATTGAAAAGATGATTACCGTAAATACCTGTGTATTAGCCGAGGTTTTTGTAGCCAAACCCTCAGTTAATGTTTGGGGGGCCGTCTTATACATGAGGGCAACCTGTGGACAGTGATTTACGGCAAGAATAATATGCTCACGCAACACAAGATCGCCATTTTGAAAACCGGAAGACATAACTCAAAGACGAAATAACTTGAAATAACAAATATCGGACGTAGCAGATCGATTTTAATTGCATTTTTAAAATGACGACCTCGTACTGCGTAATGCATGTTAAATTGATGGATTAATTTGTGATAAAAAATTGGTAAATGCCTTTATCTATCATTTAAAACGCAATCCGCTACATCCGATGTCTGTTATTTCTTTGTTTAAAAGTAAAACGTAAATATGATGTGTGGCAACGAGAAGAGAAGCCAGGGATCCATCATTGCACAATATATTAATATATCAATGCAAGTTGATACACTCCAATTGTTTTCGCGCCAAAAATAAGAGCTTGTCCCCGTCACTCGCACTTTTTAAAATGACGACCTTGTATTGCGTAATGCATGTTAAATGGATGGATTAATTTGTGATAATATTCGGTAAATACCTTTATTTATAATTTAAATTGCAATTAAAATCGATACGCTACGTCCGATATACGTTATGTTTTCTTTTCATGCTTTTCAAAATTACTACCACGTGTTGCGAAATGCATGTTATAAATGGATGGATGGTTTTGTTCTGTTCTCGATCTGCAAAGCATATTTTGTATTAATATTGGGTAAATACCTTTATTTATCATTTAAAATGCAATTAAAATCAATCCGCTACATCCGATATCCGTTATTTCAAAAATATGAACATCGTATTTACGTTTTACCGTAAATACTCAAGTATAAGACCATTAAGGTCTTATACACGGGTAAGATCTTGTTATATAAGAATATTTACGTTTCACTGTTAAAATGGCCGCCAAACTTGAATGGTAGCAGTGCCAATGTCTCGAGAAAAAAACGACTCCTCTTATATTCGGAAATTGGTCTTTTCAAGCAAAATAACCTCAATTTTGGGGGGTCGTCTTATACACGAGTAATCTTATACACGAGTAAATATGGTATTTATTTTATGTAATTGCAAATTTATATTTGTTTACATTGTGTGTGGAAGAGTCAGAAAGCCCTATGTAAATTAAAGAATCCTTTAAGTTACACATATTTTTTTAACAAGGCTTCTTTTGAAATCAGGATTATATAAATTCGAGTCTGAGTGATTCTGGTATATTTGTAAAGCTACAGTAGGCATGAAGGATGTTAATGATAGATCATGAAATGTAAAGTTATCATATTTTTATTGTCAGTGATGTGAAAATGATCTCGAGAGTAGTAATATTATACAGAAGGATATTAAACTTTAATCATAAAAATAAGCCTTGCAAATGGAAGTAGATGATCAGGGATAATGTATTAAAATTGAATAATGTTTGTAGCTGGGAGGCAGTTGTTAATTTTCAACCACTGTTCTTCAGACTATGTCTATCACCTAACTTGAATTTTCTATGCATTTATGTGTACCAATATAGCAACCATAAGTAAGGTTTTGATTAACCAAGATAAAAGCAAATCATTAATTGTAATTCATTGCTTTTTTGTAAAATAATTGTCATTTTACAAATCAAATTATTTTTTACATGTCATCCTAACTGTTCTAGATTTTCGTTCAAGATTTTAGTTTAGTAAAATCCAATCAAGTTACTTGAGCCAATTCATTAGATTACAGTCTTATTATCTCATGGCTGCACAACAGTCCTAAATTTCTTTTCCTTCCACTCTTGCTATAGGTTGAGGGGTCTGCAGTCTCTAACCAGTATTCTTGTAAATGTACATTGTAGAAAAGGCTTAGGAAATGAAAAAGAAATAGATTTGATTGTGACATAGTAATAATAATTTTACCGTGTTTTTTTTATTTTATTGTTACAGAAAATACCATAAACAACTCCGTCATCCTTCATTTGAGGAAGAAGCAGCAAAATATGAAGAAATTATTAAGGTAGTTTACAAATCTTTATTTAATTGCTTTTCCTTAAAGATTTGGAGCAAAAAAACACATTTCAGTTGATAAATGATTTGTTTATATTTCAGACACATGAAAAAGAACTTAAGGATGCAAGGAAAAAGATAAAAAGCTTAGAAAATGAAAAAGAAATAATTAAGCTTGAAATGCATGCAAGGTAGGATGTGTGGTTCTGATGACAACTTTCTATTATGATGCTAGTCTAACTGCTCTATTGACATGATTACTCATACATTTTTACAATTTTAATCTAAACATGGTATGATGATAATGTGGAGTAAATAGGATATCTAATTTGGATTTCAGACCAGAATTAAAGGATCTCAGAGATGCTCAATACAGAATAAAAAAGTTGGAAAGATTAATTAAAAAGCACCACTTTCAGTAAGTAAATTACTTTTAGAATTACATGAGGGCTTAAATAAACAATATAAAAAACTTTTCTGTGTATCAGTGGAGAAAAATATGATTAGGAAAGACATAAACAAAGCCCATTTAATGTTTGGTTGTAAACAGAGAAGACAACAATCTGTCTGAGAAAGTGCGTGGCAAATTCAGCACAGAGTTGATGGACTTAGACCACCTGCCAGCCACCCACTGCAGACATCACCTCAGAGTAAGTGTTCAATATCATACTATGGTATTTTATATATTTTATTGTTTACCAGGAAAGTGATTTCACATAACTTAAACCCCAATTTTATTCTTCAGTTGATAACCTTTTTTGTCTGTGCAAAACTGTGATAGAATGTACTGGTAATTACCTGAAAAAATGTTCATTTTGGAAATTTTAGTTGATTTGTGAGGAGTTGGAGATTGATGATGTGGCAGATATATTGCTGGCGGTGCATAAATACCAGAAAGCTGCTCGTGCTAACCCCAAACTAGAACAGGTATTTAGCAACTAGATTTGTCAATGTGTTATCTTGTGTAACATTGTGTTCAAATTTGTGTACATAATTTAAAAAATATACACAAGATACACACAAATATTGAAAAACTGTTTTAATTATAGTAGTGTGTGTGATAATTATTTTATCATTTACAAACAATATTCAAAATGAAACTTATTGTGTTGCAGTTTGCCTGTGATGTATTGAGTCTGGTAGAAGCACCTGGAGCTCCTGTACCACATAATGTCCCTCAGCATAAGTCCAATATGAAGAAAGTGCACCATGCTGTATGGTGTGAGAAGACGTGGCATCATGTGCTGCCCACACTACAGTACTGGCTGCTGCAACTCCAAGCTCTACAGGTGTGCTGATTCACATTATGCAGCTTATAATGAAATAAAGAACTATCTTGTCTGTGATAGGTGCATATTTACCAACATTGTTTTACACAGCAAAATGTACCCAATCATGAGGTCATATTTATTTTTTTATTTTTTTTGTTTAATTCAAATATTTAGCAAGAGAGTTTGAGAACTTTTGTTTCTCCAGATGAGTAGCAACAGAACCGAATATGGATAAGGAATTCAGATAACATTAATATGAACAACTATAAGATTTGAAAATTTTAAGATATGAAAATTTTAAGACATTCTTTCAATACATTTGCTGTCATCTTGTCAATGGAATTACAGAAGCACCAGCCAAACTTGTTATGGATTTATTGCAAATAACATAGAAAATATGGTTAAATTTATCCCAGAATATGTTCATTGTTTACTACAAACATAGGACATATTTTCAAAGGTGACTGGCTGTCTTGACTGTTCCCCAATTCACCTTTTCCCCAGTATGACTTAAACCTCTTCGACAGTGCCCATTCGACCATATGACATCAATTCAATTACCAACTTTATACTTTTTATTTTTAACATTCAGGGTAAATAAGCCTTCTCCGATGATATTTTGTGAATTTTGAGCCATTACAGAGTGACTGGGGCCCACTTCTGCTTCCTCTTGTCATGATTGAACTGTGGGACAAAATTGTTTCCCAAACATGCCTCAGTCGAACAGGTGAACAGTCAAAAAATACCAGGGCTGAAAAGGGCTAGTTGCAAGGTTTGAATGACTGGAGTTTGAAATGGGGATTTTCTTGTTATTTAACAACACACCTGATATATATCTTTTATTTTGCTGATCAGGAGCTTGAGCAGTCATTGGTGAAACTTTCCTCACAGTTATTGCCATGGAAAGAGAGACGTCTGGTGGGAGATGTGACGACCTCTGACCTGATAGAAGTAGTGGAGGATATGATGAAGGAGGACATGGTCAGCACCAAACAGGTCAGTTATCTTACATTAACAGACATTAAGATGGAAAGGGGTTAATTAATTGATGTTCTTTGGAATAAGCCATTTACTAATGGTTCACATTGAAATTAATGTATCCTCCAATAAGACCTCTAAACTTGGATATTTTTATACAGGAAATATTTGAAATTAAGATCACATTAATTCATTATTTAATGGCAATATCAATTGACGAATTAAACTATGCAAAACTCATGTATAATGTTTATATTCAGCTTAATTGTTGGTATCTGGAATGATTATCTTTTAAGTTTACATGAAAGTTATGCCATTTTTTGTAATAGACCAGTGAGTGAAAATATTAAAATTCAAAGAGGGTTAGGAAATACCTATGCTTTTGTGTGTTCATTTTCTTCTGTGGCTACTAGTACCCTAGTTTAGCATAATCATTATGAGAAAGGGATCTTTTGCAATGCTCACAAAAAAATGATGTTTTTCCTGAAAATCTGTTACAAATTAATATATTGATTTGTGTTTCGGGAAATATTCATTAAAAAAACATTAAAAAAACAAGCAAGATCCAGTACAGATATCTGTCTTACATCTTTGAATGTCTCTATTGTACCAGATCAATTTTGTTTGAAGCTTTTATTGAGTCCCATGATAAAAAATATTTTAGCAGAAAAAGACAACAAATTTAAAAAAATTATAAGTCAAGGCTTGAAAAATTATTTTCACACATTAACACACATACATATACACAAGAATTCTGTACATTTTTTATTTTATTTTTATACTGTGCCTATTTTTATGTCAATTTGTCTTTTAGTGGACTTCCAAGATACAAGAATAAAAATATTCTGCATATTTTAGGGAGATGAGAAGAAGAAGCCACCATCTCCCCTTGTTCTTCAAGGCATAGTGGACCACTTCATGAAACTGTTTGATGTACCAAAGTTATCTGGGGTCTATGCTCGAATGAATGACCTCTACTCAAAATTGGGAGAAGTTCACAATGTCCTCAGGACACTGAAACATCTGCTGTCACTTGGTGAGTCCGTGGATAGTTGTTTTTCTCACATGTACTTTTAATATAATCTGTAGGATTCTTGACAGGTCGGAGAAGAAATAAAACTGTATTACATCGAATTTCAAATATGAAGCATAAAAAAGAGAGGAGATATTGAGACAGACATGCCCAAAGCAGAATATTAAAGAAAAAATAATAGATTGTGCTAAATTGAAAGAGCTGGGGAAAAAGATTTGCCAAGATGAACTGTGTTGATGTTGATAGATCTATTATTTATTACTATTTTCCTGCTGCAGAGGAAGGTGCTAAAACCAGTGTGATTGTGGATACTGTAGCCAGACTATGTCACTCTCACAACTCAACCACGTCACAACAGCTCAAGCAGCTGCTTCAGACTGATGACCTGGACAGGTAAATGTTCTCACTTTGAGTTCATTATAAGATAAATGAGTAAATAAGCATTTTCACTGTTTATGACGATTGTAAACCTCCACACTTGAGGACAATGTGGTAAATGTGGTATAATATAGCTTTATACAGTAAAATCGGTAATAAAAGTATTCTTGTTGCATTTTATTCTTGTTGCAAGTTAAAACCACATAAAAAATATTGCATATGAAAACATTTAGTGGATGTGTTGAACATATTACTTATGAAAATTTCCGTTCCAGTGTCCTCAAGAATTTGCAAGAGCATGAGGAGTTTTTTCCTGTATTCAGAGATACAATGCAGCATCTCATGGATATTTTAGGTAAAATTTTCAACAAGTGGAAATCAGTCAGATTTTCCCATTTACAATTGAAATCATCGATTATTTATTAAAACTGAGTCTTGTTTGCATAATGATTGATAATTGTTTTCTTAAGAATTGTATTAAATTATTAAGAATTGTATTAAATTATATATTTTAGATGTTAACCGACCAGACGAGGTTGTCTCAAGTGTGCGTGCCTTACAAATGATGTCCAGAAGATAAGCACTCGTCCAACAAGAATATTTATTCAAATTATTCATTTCAAAACTGAAATATAATGCATAGGGCCGCGAAAGATAAAGGGGAGCCATTTTATATCAAGATATAAAAATCTTGTTGGTGCTTTTTTATGGCAGCTTTGACATGCACAAAACATGATGTATCTTTTATACTGATTGTAAATATAAATTTGTTATTTTTTAAGGTTGTTATTTTGTGGGAAATAGATTGAATTTAATGTTGTAGTCCTAAAGTTTATTTGAGTTTCATCAAATGTTTGATATTTTTAACTCTTTGCAAACCTGTTTATATTTAATAACATTTTAAAAGAAGTAGTAACAGAAAAGGGAATGATTGGTTTTTTTTAGCAAAATTAAAGATATCTTCCTGCAATTACACATATTCCATCAATTTGTGTCACCTTTTGTTTATATTTTGTTAAATTGGAAAATACCACTTATACCACAAAGGTTGTGTACGTATATCTGCTATGTTACTTATCATATTTATTTATTACTTATCATATTTAGTACCTTAAACAGGTAGTCTGAAAAGTTTGTCATTTTTGACATTTATTTTAATGTTATAGAGATAGATTTTATTGTTATAGTGATTGTGCTATTTGTTTTCCAAGAATAAAGATACTTTTCAATGTTTCTTACTGCTCTCAGGTTGGTCCAATTCAAATCCATGAAGGAATGTTTACTCTCTGGCAAATGCTTGTATCAATACCGGTACATATTATTGTTAATTCCAATAAATATTATGAAAAACAGTATTTTGATCAGAAAGCAATGAATACATATTTTATTTTACACAAATGTTCATATGACAAGTTCTCAGCAAAATGAATCTGATAAACAGGGCTATTAGTATAAATTAATGAATACATTCAGAGCCATGGTAAAAAATGAGATGTTCCCTCAAAACTGAAGTCAGGTACCGGTAGATTGTTTTGAAAACAAAGAAGTGTTGTAAATGTAATATATTCTTCTGTGTAGATTCTTCTGATCCTTCTTTATGTTGTGAGGGTCCACCATGGAGGGGACTCCAATCAAGTAAAAAGTTATATGTTAATAACAGTCAACCTCTTGAGTTCATTTACTATGAATTTATTGATAAAAACCTTCTCACCAAAATTAAAGAAACTTGTGTTGCATATATTTTTCACTGACATATTATTTAAACATACTCCAACTCTCTGTAACATTGCCTTTGATCTTTGATTTCATCAAAGCATTAAAATTACAATCTCACCTTGATTAAGCAAAGTGAAGGATGGATCATTTATCCCTAAAGAATTAGCCTGTTTAAATTTTATTGATTGGCAGGACTAGCTAATTTTTAGCTCTGCTGAATTCTCAAAGTCTCAGGGCTTCAGGAGTGGGGAAAACGTCTGTCAAAATGACTTCATATCTGTTATATATCAACGCTCTGTAAAGCACCATATACATTTTTTTTACAGATTTGACCTTGTTGATGTGACCTTGACCTTTCAATTTTTTGTGCTGGCCATATCTCATGGATGATGAAGTGGAGATACTAAATATTGGGCATGCATGCCAACCACAAGGTGATGCCAGTGTTCGCCAAATGGTTCCTCACCATTTGGTGGCCATGGGCCATGATGGGTTGTCATATCAAGGACCTGCGACATGACAATTCATTGAGGCAGCACTATATGTGCTAGAAGTAGGTCTCATCATGAAATGACTGAAATATTGCTTGAAGTGATGTAAAACCTCAAACAAACAACAGCAAAAAACAAAACTCACCATTTGTCTCCACCACTGGAGACACTTTGTGTGGCTCTTATCAGTGCTTATCTTGTATATATGAATATTAATGATGAGCTCAGATTGCTTGGAGAAAATTACTCGCCATGGCAGCCCCCTTTCTTGAGGAAGGGGGCTGTAACTCAGTCAATGCTTACCATGGCCTGTGCCAACAACTGGATCGCCCCTGGATTTTGAGCCATCTTTACTCCCTTTAGTCTAAACCTTTTAAAGACTGTCCCAAAGAGACTCACATGGCACGTCAACATGTATTTGTATAGATTTAATTTATATTACTCTACATAGCAAGGTAGGGTCACATACTACCTCTGCCCCAATAGGCATGAAAATGTCCCAAATAAAAAGGTCCACTAATAAAAAGCAGTTAGCTTTCACCAAAGATCTCTCCTCATCCTTACTTTGCGGAGCTGGATTCATTTGTGAATTTAGCTCTGTATACTGAGAATCATTTCCTAGGAAGGAATTTGAATATATTTGATCTCACTTACTCAATGGGATTTAGTCTTGTACCTGACCCAGATCAGGATTAGGGTTATTTGTCAGAATCTGTGTGTGTTTGATTTCTTTTCATTGGCTTCAAGTTCTGACCTACTCTGCATGGCGAGGTAGAGTCAAATACTACCTCTGCCGCAATACGTTGTTCCTAGCACAGAATCAGTCCGCACATTAGCATGCAATTACCATATAGTTGGCCAATTGGTTGGCTCATGGTACGTGCTCATGCACAACAGCACAACTGTACACGTGCACATGTTCAAAAGTGATTTAGAATGGATCATTCGTATTTTGGGAGAGGAGTGTATTTGAAATATTTGGTTGAAAGATTATACCATTTATATAATTTTGTTCAGGATTTTACATCACTTATAGTGCTATTCAGTCAGTTCATGGTGAGGCCTGACATATAAGCTTTGCCCAAGAAGAAAAAGTTAAGATTTTTTTTCCTCCTCCTCCCTTGAGGATTAATGATCCATCCCCTGCTGACTATCTTTGTCTGACTATTTCGGTACACATGTCACTAAAATCTCAATCCTTATTGTACTCACTTTCTTATAATAACAATGACACCAATTGGCCATGTTACCCCATGTGATGAAATATTTTACTCATTGTGCCCTGGTTGCTTGCACTGGGTGTGTCCTCTGTGCACTCAACCAAAGAGTTGAATATGCCGTTTACTTGCAGAGCCAGGTATAAATCCTGGATCTGCTGTGGAGAGTAGTTCTGACCCACCAATCTTACTGGTGTGAGTAAGTGGGCAGTTCGAGTACTCACACTTGTGTAATTTGTTTTGTGTGAGTATGGACAATTCACCAATCAGTCTGAGGCAGTTGACTACTGCATGAGCATAGAAACGTAAGAAAGAAAATCTGAAATATAAGAGGATCTGGGGAGCAATCAATAGTTTTGTGGGAGATTAACTTTATTTATTAATTTCATTAATTTGTTTGATTATTTACTTCACACAAAAAAAAAGAACTTTTTTATTTTGTCTAATGATGATATAAAATGCTTATAGATTGTATACAAATATATTTCAATACAATTGACCTGTTTCAAAATGATTTTACTTGAAATATACATATAAATTATATACTAATCCACCATGTGGCAGGCTGATCAATTAATCATTCCATAACATGCGGCATGAGCAATGCCAAAGAAGGTTTGCTATTTTTGAATAAATGGGCTGGTCAGGTCATGCAGGTTCATGTAAACAACTCATGTGGACCCAAATGTAACTTATTTGCATTGAATATATCTCATGTCCACTTATGAAAAAAGAATTGAATGTGAAACCAACACACTAATATCACATATTTTGTGATAAATAAAGTCAAGTTTTGAAAGGGATTTTGCATAAATGTTTGTAAAAGCAGGAGTTTTGAGGCTCAAGAGTGAAATTAACCAAAGAACTCACCATGAGCCTTTCTCTGGCTCACTACAAGTGTCACGCTACAAATGAGTAATGTCTGTGAATCACAAACTTTGCTGATAACTTCACTCATAATGGAGCTTGTCAAGATCACTGCTAGAACTGCAGCTGGAACTTTGGAATGTTCCCTGTCATATTTCTTTATCAGAGGTATCCATTGCATATTTTGTATTGGTTGTAACAGGAGCCATTTTGGATATCAAAGCAGAAGACATTAGTTTTGTCAGATTGATTTAATCCCCCAAGTTTAATATTGGCAGAAATAGGTGGGTCCATATCCAGGTGAATCACTAGTTAAAGGTTAGTGTATTCTTCAGGATGATACCAATATTTCCACTGGCCCTGGCCCTGGCCCTGGCCCTGGCCCTGGCCCTGGTCCTGGTCCTGGACCTGGCCCTGAAATATGTCATGAATCAAAAGAAAACTTGATTATATGCTGACTGATAAAATGGTAAGGATTATTATATATGAACAGAGATATTTAATTTTTTAAATGTCTCTGATATATGAATATATAAATGCTTGCGCTTTCCAGTACCGTTAACTGTGATAGAGGGCACCACTCATTAATGATTCCGTTCCGTTTTAACCTCCTTATTTAAAGAGTCGACTTTTGAGAGAGTGATCCGCCATATTTGTTGGCATGCTCATGAGCGAATTTGATGTTTACGTCAGGCGAATCTATTTATTCTCTTCCTCACACACATGAGAACATTCCTTCAAGTGGTAGCCGTGTCGGGTACGGTCTTTTGAAAAAGCTACCGGGATTAAATCCCGTTGTTGCCCCAGCAAATTGGCTGTCGGGCCGTGGTTTTATATGAATATCCTGTGACCTCTCACTGAATTCACACAACAACAACAACAATGACAATGTCAAATAGTTTGTCAACCTGGCTTCAAAACATCAAGAGTGATGCTGAAATCGACGATGGACTGGCGGCTGATTTTGATGGCTCCTTGTCGGGCCTGGGAGTGGAACTAGGTTCTTCGACATATAACATGAGGTATGTAGCAAAATAACAACAATTTACCCCCACACAGTACAGCCATATAACATTTGTTGTTCTGAAACCTGGGATGCGGCGAATCCTAAGATTTTCCTGCTGAAACCTGGGATACCAGGTTTCACAGGGAATCCTGGGATTCAGCAAGGGTTTTATATATATGTTGAGTGAGAAATATCTTCCACTCACTTTTTATTTTGTTATGATTATATGCTGCCACACAAGAATATGCAAACCACCACGGTACTTGACCTGTAATAATTCATAACTTTGCTTCTTTTGGATGGATTTGGACAATCAAAGAATCGATTTCTATGTTTATGATGATGCAGAGTACATTTTTATCATAAGTCCTTATGGGTGTAGACAGTGTCATACATGGCCAAGCACTAGGTGGCAGCAAAAGTTGGTGAGAGTAATCCTGAAACATGGTAAAGGTAATCCTGACACCTGGCAAGTTTCTGTCAAAATCTCTTTGTATTTTATTTTCTGGGGGAAAAATACATTTACATTTAAGTGCAATGTAATTTTACATTTTTTAAAGCTAACACCTGCAGGGCTTGACATACGCACTGGCCCAGTGGCCCAGTTGGGCAACCATATTTTTAGTCTTATAGTGGCCCAAACTATCTTGATTTTATTATTCTAATCCTGGATTGATATCATATCACGATAGACATTTGATTGGGACAAGCAACCCCCACTCAGACATTTGTCAAAAACAGCCTTATATACAATGCTCTTTTTTGTATCACACATCATATTATCCTTAGAAACTTCGGGCCACCACTTCTCATGCTCTGGTGGCCCAACTAGGCAACCAACATTTTTCTTTTATGTCAAGGCCTGACCTGAGATAAAACCTTTTTGATAAGAATGAAGTGAAATGGGCAGTAATATCTGTTCTGGCGCCTTCTGTTCCATCAGGGCGACTGGCAGGGCAACCAAGCCGTTGAAACCTGAAATTATTTAGTTTTAATGAAAAAGATCCAAAACCCAGTCATTTATTTGGCAGATCCCAAGATTCACTGGTGAAACCTGGAATTCCAGCTTTCACCAGATTTCAGGTTTAGTAGATCATTAGATGTTGATGTCAGCACTGTAAATATCTTTGGGTTACACAAAACTGGCTTATAAAACAATTCAAAAAAATAATTTATTTGTGCTGCCAACTTGTGATACTCAGATGTCAGTGTGAGATATCAAGGACCTCTTTTTGTAACACGGATGGTTCCTTTTTTATAGGAACATGGGGAATGTTTGTCATATCCTGTGGGTTGTAATTCGGCTTTTTCTGTGGTCAATATTGTTCAGGCTACAACATCGTCGTCGCCTATCGCCATGCAAAATTATCAATTAATATTGCTTCATATCGATAGATCATGGAATTCTGAGTATATTTAGTTCAAATTTGGTAAACAAAGATAAAGAAATGAGCAATAAAAATACTAGAACAATTAGACAATTAGAACAGAAATGACAAACAAAAGTCTGGTTTATGATTTGCATAAGCGCCTGAGGGATATTAGAGGAACTTACATAATCGACAATAAAAAGACAGATCTTTGCATTCCATTGTGCTACAAAATTCATTCATATACCAAATTAAATGTTTTTGTTGTAATTTTTGTTTGTTGTGGTTTTTTTCCCATTTGTGTTACATGTGGAGCACCACTTTTTCTTGTCTATGCAGTGCTGCCCTCATGTGGCAATATCAATTGGAGCAACACCACATGGGAAAAATGATTCTCCACAAGGGGTTAATTCATATGATATGGCCATCAACTCAATATTTTTGAAACATTTCAAACTGCAGTTTTAAACAGAAAATAATGTTTCTGACCTTATGCAGCCAATGACAGATCCTTTAAATTATCAGGGACATATATATTTTTTTAATTTTCAAAGTTCTAGCTCAGCAAAGCATTGTGATAAAAAATAATTGTAAAAGCATACCACTTTGTAGATAAGTCTTCTGTTCAATCTAAATCCGCAATTGGACTCTGTGAACAAACTTTGTTTTGCTGACCAGTGACTTAGTAACATTTTTGCTCACAATTGTGCACCTTCAGATTGGGGCATTGGAGTGTTTTGTCATACAGAGGTCTATTTGTCCATATAGAGGCCTATTTGTCGATGGTTGTCTATTGGTACAGGCCTAACATTCTAGCAGACTACTTATAAAGGTCAAATGCTTGTTCACATGAGGGCACCTTCAGATTGGGGCATTGGAGTGATTTGTTTGCAGAGGCCTGTTTGTCCATTAATGTGTGTAATGGTACAGGCCTAACACCCAAGCAGACCACAATAAAGGTCACATGCTTGTACAGTGTAATTTGTACACATGCGACCACAAAGTGGTCACAGCCAGTACTTGGCACTTCCAGCAAAACACAATGACCATGGCAGAGACCTGTTCATTTTTGGTTGAATTTAGCTTGGAGGATAATGAATGGAGTTGTGATGTTGTAGATTGTGCACAAGACGCCATAACAACCCATTGTTTTGAACAATGGGATAGTTTTCCCTTGAAGCACCGTCTGTTTCCGTCAATTAAGGGAGCAATTTTGAAATGTTCAGATTATAAAAAGTAATTTATCTTATAGCATTGAAAAAAATTTTGGTTTCTTATGGTGTAATTTTGGATAATTTTAATTTCATAGGTAAGTAATTCCCTGTAATCCATTGAAGTTGATATGTACAAAAAAGAATTTCAGTGACTACAAAGTTTATATGAGAATTATAAATATAGAAGGGTGAATTTTTCACAGCATACATAATATATACTAGAAAATTGCTTATCAACATTTCCTTAACCCAACATAGTATTTTTGTGAAAAAAGGATTGTTTTTCACAAAAACAACAAGCTTTGTAGATTATCAAATGCTTTGTAGATTATCAAAATTGTGTGGGTAAAAATTGAGAGTGAAATGAATGAAGTTAAATGCATATAACCCTACCTGTGAGACAAACCCTTTGAGATATGATACTCAGAAATATTGGTCCATGAGGGAAGAAACTAGTCAATACAATGTACCTGTATGGTATATCTACCAATTAATTTCCCAAGTCTACCATGTATCTTCTATACATTTCTGTTTGAAAACTTCTGAATGTTCCAGTAAAAAACATCCATGCTATCTATTAACATCAGGCTCATCACCACCACCATCAAAACACAGTTGCAATGGCTCAAGGAAGGAAACAGAAAGGTCATTATTAACGAGATACCCAGCCATGTGGGGCATCAAAGGCAATGATCTAGCCAATGAGGCCGCAGAGGTGGGAACCAGAAAGAGCCACGAATGTTGTTGGGTTCCCCTAGCATCAGTCAATATCTCATAGACACCAGGACATACTAAGCACAGGCTAAAAATTCAACTGACTGGTACAAGGAGGTCACTCTGTACCAGGCCCCTCTGGTTGTCAAGGGTAGAAGCCTGCAGGTGAACCTCCACAGACTGAGGTTTAGGTTATGCTGGCAACCATGAGATGACAGAAGACAACAAGCTATCCACATGCAAGCACTGCAGGTTCATGACCACACAGTCACCGAATCATTACCTACTGGAACGTGCCTTCACAACATATCGCTGAGAGCACATGCCTAAGGATTACTATATCAGTAAGCTGCCCCCAACACAAACAAGACAACTTATCATTGGCTTAGGACAGGACTTTGTACATTGTCCTGGAAGCACACCCTCCCCCAGATAAAACACTGTCAACTGACTGGGCTCATGGTAGAGTAATGTGGTTCAATTCAGACTGCCATAAACACTGCAAACTGGGATCATGGTGCGTGAATGTAGTTAAATCATGAGCTCACACAAAATGCAAGCAAATACATTTAAAACAACCAAAACATGCCCAACACACACAGAGCACTCTACGTACCGGGTAACACTTCAGATAACTCTCACACTCGCAATACAACCCCTACATAATTCATACAATCAAAGTGATCTAAGTTTTGCCTCCAATTTTATTTTATTATTCAGAAAATGATTTTATTATTCAGAAAATATATATATATATATATATATATATATATATATATATATATATATATATATATATATATATATATATATATATATATATATATATATATATATATATATATATATATATATATATATATATATATTTTTATGATTTTCTTGACCTGACAAAACGTTTTGAAAATGTTTCCCAATATTTTTTCCCAATCTGCAAATAATTCTTGACAGAGAAGCATTTTGGATGATTAGAACTTCAAATTACACTATTCAGAGCTGAAAATGTTAAATGATAAATTACCAATTAACTTAGTCAACTATTCCAAAGTACACCCAGAAATGCATTTGCCATATCATATTTAGCTATGCTGACTATGGGAAGGGCCCCCAAAGTCCATCCCCATTTTCACTGCAAGAACACTGGCTTAGACTAACAACTCACTGAATATTCTGCTCATCTCAACAATTATGTCATCATTGATTTGCTCAATGCAGAGGTATGGAGTTGGCCCAAATTTTGAGTACCACATTGTTTGTTCTCAGCCTGCAAAGCTGGTTGACTATTTTAAATGACAATTTATGAAGCAATTTGCAAGCATTTCCAGAAATATTCACACACATTTCAAAAAGGCTATGATCAGTATAGATCTGAGACCATTTGCCTATGCTTTTTTTTGCAGTGATATCCACAAAGTATAGACATACCACAAGATGGCACAGGAAACCAATTGCCAACTTTAAAACCTCCAATAGGGGGCACCCCAGCACAGTCTACCTCACATGAAATATAAACACCATAGAGTACGAAGTCAAAATGCATAACAACTACATTATTAGCTGCCTGCTATCAACAAAATTTATACCTATCCTACCAAAAGACATGATATGCAGAAAATAAGCACAAATTTTATCAAAATTCCAAAGTAAGAACCAGTTTTTACAAACTATGTGTCTGCTCATGCATTGCGCTTTGTATAATCCAACTTCACCAGTATCAGCATTAATTCTAGCACCAAACAAGGGGTCACATTTAAAACTCCCATAATTGAATATATGTTTAAAACCAGTAACACAACCACACATCCAATTCACATCCACACAGATTTTTCATTTTAACTCTAAACATCCCCCTTCACAAAATTCCCACATACCCATTACCCCCCTAGCACACACATACACACACACACACACACATGCACACCCACTGTCTGAAATATACCATCTTCATCTACCAGGCATCTCACACAGTTTTTCTCCAAAATTTGCTCACCAGCAGGTTGCTATTATGAATAAAAAACTTTTTTAATATGTCTCAAAACACACTCAAAAATAAAATATTATGAAATTTAACACACAATCTCATTTGACTCTTCAGCAATCTTCATTATTTCAGACTTTTGAATTTCATTTTTCTTCTTACCTGGCCTTTTTACCACAATAGCTCAATAGCCCTATCATTAAAAACAATTGATAAGGCCCACTGCACACATTGCTATTGCCATCATTCACTCCTATACACCACCATACACTCCACACACACCACCATACACTCCACATACACCACCATATACTCCACACACACCACCATACACTCCACACACACCACCATACACTCCACATACACCACCATACACTCCACACTCACACCATACACTCCACACACACCACCATACACTCCACATACACCACCATACACTCCACACTCACACCATACACTCCACACTCACCACCATACACTCCACACACACCACCATACACTCCACATACACCACCATACACTCCACACTCACACCATACACTCCACACTCACCACCATACACTCCACACACACCACCATACACTCCACATACACCACCATACACTCCACATACACCACCATACACTCCACATACACCACCATACACTCCACACACCACCATAAACTCCACATACACCACCATACACTCCACACACACCACCATACACTCCACATACACCACCATACACTCCACACACACCACCATACACTCCACATACACCACCATACACTCCACATACACCACCATACACTCCACATACACCACCATACACTCCACACACCACCATAAACTCCACATACACCACCATACACTCCACACACACCACCATACACTCCACATACACCACCATACACTCCACACACACCACCATACACTACACACACACCACCATACACTCCACACACACAACCATACACTCCACATACACCACCATACACTCCACACACACAACCATACACTCCACATACACCTCAGCAGGCCATCATACCTCCCTAAAACTGTAAAATCAATAATCTTTCTGATCACTGGTTTAACAGATTTCAACATACACACAACCCAAACCATCTCAGATGCACACGATACAGCAACACTGCATTACATCAGCATATCATGACTTTACAGTACTACATGGTACCTTGCCTACTAGGATATTGACATAATGCTTGTATTACAAAATCCTTATGGGAAATACACCCCCTCAAGTACCAATGAGAAATTGTTCCAGTTTCTTGTCTTGTTAACTCCATACTGACACAGTAGAGTAGCATTGACTTAATGCTTGCACCAAAACAAAGTTCTCAATAAGTCTCTCTTGTGTTTTTGTAAGGACAAACCACCCACCCTCTGGGATTGGGCATTAAAGTCATTCAGTTGGAAATAGAAGCCCCATGTTCCTGGCATTATCCCAGGACACATTGAAAAGCTAGTGTGAAAGCATTTTCAAAAGTCTTTAACCAGCATCCCCCCTCCCCAATTTTGAATAACATGCATAATGCTTCTTCCAACCAGATGAACACCCTTTCTCTGATCGACCTTGTACAGACAACCATGCATACATCTGAGCTAAATTACATATTTGTGCTACAGTGAATATGTCCAGTGCATTGCAATATTTTCAAGAGTCTCGCAGGTCTCATGATATAAGCAGCTTCATGCCAATTTATGCCACATGGCACAGATTGGCATATTTTGATTCCAAAACAATATTTTCAAGGTGTTATCTCAATTTGACTGTGTTAACCATGTTACAAATCAGAAAGTCACATGTATGATTATTAATCATTCATGAAATGAGGTTTAGAGCTATTGGTAAAATTATTTCTGATTAAAATTTTGTCACTTAGAAAAGGGTTACCCCCTCCCAATATTTACTTTTAAATTGTTAACATAACAAAGTCAGAGTGTGAATCCGTTCGTGACTGACAAATTGAGAAATATCAGCTTGCCTCAATTGTGTCAATAATTTGTGGCATTGATATGGGAAAGAAGAATGTGGACATTTTGTGAGGCAAAGTTTGATATATATACTTTATGAAATTTAGTTTGATTTCAACCATGAAATATATCTTAACATGCATAAAATTCCTTTAGAAATGAGGTGAACAATTTGTCAAAGCCTGTTATTGTTGAGATGGCATGTTGCTAAGTCTCTTGTTTTGATTCCATTAAGTTGAATGTAAACACAAAGTGATAAACTCCTTTGTTATCACAAAACACAATGATAACATATATCTACAACAGCAACTGGTCAAGATGTTTGTTAAACTTTTATATGTTGACATAACTTGCGTGTGTTGTGATAACGATAAGCCCATTCTGGCTATTAAAGCATGAAGGATGAAGGTGTGATTGATGGCATCAATCCAGCTGTTGAGAGAGGGAGGCAGTGAACTGCTCGGTTAAATGGGGGCCGGCTGGGTGAGCCACTGGTTCTGACTGGTTCTATGCTGATCAAACAGCCGCCTGCCGGCAATCATAGCCATGAAGAAAGGAGCTGAGACTGGGAAGCAGAGCTCCCATTAGTGGTACATTGGGACGCGTACCTCTTGTTATGGTCCAAAATGCACACCAATTCAACAGTTGTATGGATTATTTTTTATCTGTGTGGAAACACTGTTCAGGTTGTGTTGATTTTGCAATGAAATTTTGAGATGTCATGTTTAGATTGAGCATATGCACAGCAATGTAGCAGTGGAAAAGTACTGGAACATTAGCAATGCATGGCCTATGGTGCAGTGCATACAAGTTATGATACATGCAAAAAAGATGTGGCAATGTTCATGGAGACTGATAAGCACACAAATGTATACCATTTGTGATCTGGCTGCAAATGCAATAATATGTATATTCTGATTTAGGATTTATTTCACATGATCACTGCATGTAGAATTACATGGCCTTACCGATACAATTGAACCCTCCTTTCTAAGTCTGTTAGTGTTAACAAATTCATCATTGCAAGTGACAGACTTGATATCATAGGAAGACTCCGAGGAATTCATGGCAATTGGAGTTTTTTTAATTTGATAAATATAAATGGGAGGAGGGAGAAACATTAAAGACCTGAATATGGAATATCCAGCAAGTATGGAGAATACGTTGAGGGCTCTGTCCCTCCGAGATCAGGACACGGAGGAGGACATGGACCTGGTGACCAATCAGAATGAGGTCTATGTGGAAGATGCAAACACCATTGATATGTCTTTGTTTTATTACCGTGATGGGACAAAGATTATCTCTTTGGATTCTAAGACATGTAATAACGAGCAAAGGTACACTAGATCTTTTATTTTGTACATTTCAAACTGGCCACTTGAAGTGGTTTAATTTTTGTTATGACTGTGTGCCACAGTCCAACCTTTCTCCTCTAATTCAGTTATAAATCATGCATCTTTTTGGCGTGCCTTTTCATGCATGATTTCCTTTCATTGATATGTTAAACTATTTAGTTTATTTTAATTCTCATGTGTTAACTTTCTTCCTCTAACATTTTTAGGGTTCTTTGGGGTATTAACAATGGAAATTTCAGTTTTCTGATATGGTAATGAAGGTAATTAGCGTGGTGGCACAGATTCCAGGCAAAACTTATATCTTTGCAAAGGATGCACGAACTTTGATATGTAAGCATTTATCAATATACCAATGCTGTTATGCTGCAGCAATATATTCTTGTGTCATGCTATCATGTACTTGCCACAATAATGATCAATCTTTACCGAGGCACATGGGAAGAGATACGAGAATGCTGCCACAAGTATGATCATCCTTTATTGAGGCACACTGGCAGGGATACAAGATCACTGCCACAAGTATGATCATCCTTTATTGAGGCACACTGGCAGGGATACAAGATCACTGCCACAAGTATGATCATCCTTTATTGAGGCACACTGGCAGGGATACGAGATCACTGCCACAAGTATGATCATCCTTTATTGAGGCACACTGGCAGGGATACAAGATCACTGCCACAAGTATGATCATCCTTTATTGAGGATCACTGCCACAAGTATGATCATCCTTTATTGAGGCACAAAGGCAGGGATACGAGATCACTGCCACAAGTATGATCATCCTTTATTGAGGCACACTGGCAGGGATACAAGATCACTGCCACAAGTATGATCATCCTTTATTGAGGCACAAAGGCAGGGATACAAGATCACTGCCACAAGTATGATCATCCTTTATTGAGGCACAAAGGCAGGGATACAAGATCACTGCCACAAGTATGATCATCATTTATTTAGGCAACCCATAGCAATCTATATCAGGCTGATGTTATCATATGTTGTAGATATGTTGTTGCATGATTGTACCATTAGAAAAATAGAAACATTAATCCTCTCAAAAGAAATTTAGTTCAGTTATTGAACTGTTTATAGTTTGAAAAAAATTGGTATGTCACAATATCACTATTTTGGTATTGTTTCTGTGCTTTCAATTCCAACGGTTTGTAATTAATGATTTTTTTGTATGTTTCAGTGAGGCCCTCTTGGCATTGCCAGTGTTTAAGCAGGAGAGTCTGGAAACAGGGTATGTACCATGCTATATAGTTCTAAACAATTAGTTATAAATTAGTCATACCAAATTATTATAAACATTTGCTTAAAGGGAATAAGCACCAATTTTGCAAAAAGACGTTTACAATTCACATATTGGTGATAAATGTATTTGACTTTCATGTCTATAAACCTTTTTGAAAAATGCATCCCATCATTATCTGTAAAATTTATATGAACAAGACCCTAATTTATAGCCTACTTATGAAAGCACACTTATTTCTTGGAGTCATAATTCTGTGGAGTGTTATCATAGAGGCACTGAAAGGTAAAATGACGTCATAAAAGTATGGCAATATACTTATGACATCATGTAATTGACCTCTGAATAGTACCAGTTTGGCGTCAAACAGTGCTACCCTACTTTGAGCATCAAATGAAGTTAAACAAAGTTCACACTACCCGTGTTTACCCGTCACGTGCAGCTTTTGGCTCAGACAGACCTCTGCTGGGAGTGTAATTTTAAGTCTTACAGCAACTTATCTTATTACTCTATTATGATTTCAATCTTTCATGATGTTCATATGTGGCTAAGCTTTCAATACACCAAATTGTAGGATTGATGCTTAATACCTTTTAATTCTCTACATTATTAGATATGTTATAAAATTGACCATGCTGTGCATGAGTAATCAGTGATGAAATATACTATCTAATTGAATCATAGAACCTCTTTCTCCTCCACTAAGTGTAGGATTATTTTCTTTGCTTCCCTTTTCTCAGTATATAATTTTTGTTTGACTTTATTAAGAAAAATTTAAAATCCTGTGACTTAAGCCACCATAGACCATTTCAGAAATGTCTTATTCTTTTCAAAACATTGTATGAAGAATATGATTTCACTTTATGTCCACTGCAAAGTTTTGTATGGGCTGCTAGAAGTAACAACATGTTGCATTATTTACTTGTTTGAATAGCATGGTCACTTATCAAATGTATCCATGTTTTTTTATCTCCCACTTCTGGCAGCTATAATAATTGGCTCCCTCCAAGTTTCTGTCTGTCTATGCATTTGCCCCTCAATCTCATGAAGGCCTACATTTGGTATTTAGAAGCTTGATTTTTGCTTAATATTCAAGATAAAAAAATGACACCAAAAAATGAAATAGTGCACTACATCTCACAGCCTGCAATGCTTCCAGAATTTGACTCAAATAATGCCAGGAGCTTCTCAGGCCTGTCAGTGCCCTATATTTATCCTTAATATCTAAAGCATGTACATTTGTGTCTTTTAATTAATATAACAAAGTAGTGTAGCTTAATTTGTATCCTGTATAGTTAACTATTTAGTTTCATCTCTAGTTTATTTAGTATGCAAATTTATCATTTGTCAGTCGTAAGATCATACATTGTTTGCGGGAAGTTAAAAAATAAATTGTTTGAGTAATCATAATTAAGAGATAAATTTAGGAGTAACTACATAAATCCAGTACAATTTCTAGAATTACCTCCACTGTTTGTAATTTAAAATGATGATAAAATTTTCATTTTACATTTAAAAAATGGAATTAATAAAGAGGCGATTTACTTTTTAAATCATACGATTAATCAGGTTTGATTTGACAAGGTATGCTTTTGCTACATTCTCATGGTTAAATAAAAGCAGATGTACAAAACCATCATTGTGACAATATGAGAGAAACTGAATGTGATCAATATTTATGCCCTGGCCTTGCTGAAGGGCATAGGTACTAGGGCCAGTGGTATATGTTTCCACTTCCGTCTGTATTTTCTGGAAATTCGGTTAACGCTGATCATGTGACTTGCATAGAAACTACATATGGTTTGCAGTAAAACAGCATGTTGCTTGCATAGAAACAACAGGGCAAGTGCCAATTTAATGGCAAGATGAACACTATGATGTAATTCTCTGCCAATAACATTCTGCAAATTTACGACCTTTTAAATTCATTTAGACTTCTTGTACAAATTCAAATTTTAGTTCATTGATTTTGATTTGATTTGATTTGATTTGATTTGATTGGATTTGATTTGAGAAGTTGGCAGCTCTTCTGTCTCAAGGCACTCTACACACTCCTTCTGGCACTCTACACACTCCTTTAGCACACTAAAGGGAATTCCAATACCTAGGGGCTTCCAATATCCCCTATCACATCAAACTCACAACTAGGGAAATACACATACCCTATGTGAAGACCTAATGAGCTGTTCTCCCTTTATACCTACCCAATCTTCTGTCATACTTAGATTTCTATGTTTATTTGAATTGATTTTTGAAGTTGGCTGCACCACCAACGTCTCATTGGCACTGATAACCTATGCAACATGGCTAGACAGTTATGGGAGAGAACCAACATGCACTATCTCCAATTTGTATGTAGCACTCATATTGACTACCTGATTAATCATAAAGAAATTGTGGCAGGAAAGGTGTAGCTTGAATGAGAGTTTTTGCCTTTGGTCAGGGCGTGAGGCATTGTACTGATGCCTATGTTTACTAGTAGATTCAAACACCCTTGGTATTCTTTAAAACTATGATTTATGTGTTTAAATTTTTTTCTCTGCTTTTCGTGCAAGGAAAATGCTACACAGAGTATATTTGCATAAAAAGTACACATTTCAATCCAATATATATATTTCAATTTGATAATTGCAGAAATTATTAAAATGACTTTGAATTTTGCTTTTATGCTCTTCGTATGAAGGATTCATTTGAGTAATATGATATTACTCCGTGTGACCAGGGAACTGGGTATGTTCTAAGTCAGGGCCATCTTGGCACCTGCAAGGAATCCACAGATATTCTACTATAATAGCATTTTAGGCCAAATCATAAAATCTTGTTATTTTACTTCTGAATTGCTCATTTCTCATTGAGGTACTGAAAGGTAGAAACCACTCTGTCTGTCCTATGTGTGTGCTTGTTACCTTTTTTCCTCTATGATCCTTTTGGCCTGCTGCCAACTGGGACTAAGTAGAGCAATCAGATTCTTATCACTTACAAAGCACTCTATTTTCTCTATTGCTGTCATTGACCAACATTTGAACCAGTGCTACAGTTAACCTCTGACTTAGCTCTGCTGAGTATTGTTTAAAGGTATATAAGCAGCAGCTCATACAGTGTGTTCCCCCCCATGGAAACTTAATGTACAGTGAAGGCAATAACAATCTGGGTAGAAATGACAATATCTGTGGTGTTACACAAGGCACACAGTTAATTATGTGGTTATCTGTATTCAGGCCACTGGCATGGAATGGGGCAGGGGTCTTCATATTTAACTTTAAAAGAGCAGAATGTAAGTGCAATTCTCCCTATCTGCTCTACCATATACGCTGCATTTTCAGAGCGCTGCGATCGTATTTGACCCAAATCTTTGTTCACGGCACATCCGGGAACAGCGGCGACAGCCTGTTTGGGGCATTGTCGCCTCTGCCTTTCATCTTTCCATCATTGTTTTTGTCAGTTTTGCCTCCGTAATGTTGACATAAATTACGAAGATTGCAATATACTAATATAAAGATTACACAACAAACATGCTTTAGCGCTGACATTAGCGTGTCAATGTACAATATCAGTCTGAAATTTCCCTCCCATCTTGAAGCAAGGCGGGCGGAAGTTTACAATGCAACATCTTTCCCGTCATGCACCGCTCTCTCGCGCCAATTTCGTCATTTTTTCACGGACCAGCTAAAAATCCGGGAGAGCAGATAGCGAGAATTAACAGCCTGCAGCAGAGAGGAAAATACATATATCATTAGGTCAACCAGTGCAATGTATTTAGTACTAGGGAATCTGGCTAAAGCCATGCATACTATTATTGTTGAGACCACAGATTATTACACTACCGATTGTGACCTTCATCACAAGATATCTAGTTAACCAGGTGCTCATTTAGCAGTTATCACATTACAGTTAGCAACCTTCAATATAAATATGACAAACTTTAATGAGCAGTTAACATGTTGACCAACATTAACAGAAAAATACAGTGACTGAGTTACTTGTCCGGTTTCCAGATAACTGTAGAATAAGTAATAATATCATTAACTTAACAGATAGAGCAGGCATTTTTACCCTCAGCCCCTGATGTAATCAGGCTGAGGGTATTGCAGTACTCCTGGCGTGGGTATGTATGTATGTCTGTATGTCTGTAGCGAACATCCTTGTCATCGCGATAACTTGAGAACAAATGATGGCAGCTTCATGAATCTTGACACACATAAGCATCTGGTAAAAACCTCGGACGAGTTCGATGGACAGCGACCTTGACCTATTTTTCAAGGTCACAGGGACAATTATGTGAAATCCCAAGAATTGCAATAACTTAAGAACAAATGATGGCAGCTTTATGAGATGTGACACACATAAGCATATGTGAAGACCTCAGAATATTTTCTATGAAACATGACCTTCATCTACTTTTCAAGGTCACAGGGACAATTATGTGAAATCATCCTTGTCATCGCGCTAACTCTAGAACAAATGATGGCAGCTTCATGAAACTTGACACACATAAGCATCCGGTGAAAAGCTCGGAAGAGTTTGATGAACAGCGACCTTGACCTATTTTTCAAGGTCACATGGACAATTATGTGAAATCCCAAGAATCACAATAACTCAAGAACAAATGATGGCAGCTTTATGAGATTTGACACACATAAGCATCTGTTGAAGACCTCAGAATATTTTCTATGAAACACGACCTTCATCTATTTTTCAAGGTCACAGAGACAATTATGTGAAATCATCCTTGTCATCGCGATAACTTGAGAACAAATGATAACAGCTTCATGAAACTTGACACATATAAGCATCTGGTGAAATCCTTGGATGAGTTCGATGGACGGCGACCGTGACCTATTTTTCAAGGTCACAGGGACAATTATGTGAAATCCCAAGAATCACAATAACTCAAGAACAAATGATGGCAGCTTAATGATATTTGACACACATAAGCATCTGTTGAAGACCTCAGAATATTTTCTATGAAACATGACCTTCATCTACTTTTCAAGGTCACAGGGACAATTATGTGAAATCATCCTTGTCATCGCGATAACTTGAGAACAAATGATGACAGCTTCATGAAACTTGACACATATAAGCATCTGGTGAAAACCTTGGATGAGTTCGATGGACAGCGACCTTGACCTATTTTTCAAGGTCACAGGGACAGTTGTGTGAAATCCCTAGAATCAATAAATGATAGCAGCTTTATGAGATTTGACACACATGAGCATCTGTTGAAGACCTCAGACATTTTTCTATGGAACATGACCTTCACCTACTTTTCAAGGTCACAGTGACAATTATGTGAAATCCCCATTGCTATAACTCGAGAACAAATGATGGCAGCTTTATGAGACTTGACACACATAAGCATCTGGTGAAGACCTCAGTGAAGACCTTCACCTACTTTTCAAGGTCACAGTAACAATTATGTGGTGCGGTGACGTTTTGTTCACAAATATTGTGTGGAGGGAATGTTGTGCAATAAGTTACCAGGGCTGAGGGTTGATGCATCTCTGATGCCTATGTTTTTCACATAATTTTGGAGAGGGTTACAATGGTAATAATAACTATCTAAAGTAAATCGAATAGTATCAAAATAATGGTCAGAGGTGTGTGCCAGTTGATCCTATAAATTGTTCTGTTGACCTTCTCCAGTCCCTTCCTTCCGCGTGAGGGTGGCCAGAATGTGACTACCATCATCAGGCAAGGAGAGTTTACACCAGGGTAAGTCACACCACCAGCCATGTGCCACCATATCACGTGTATATCTTCTCTACTCTCCCAGCTAAGTTTACATCATGTTCAATTTTGTTGGTCAGACCTGCATTAAAACTCTTATTTTACACAAGACAGAACAATAATTTGATTTTGAAATAAGCACAGACTCTCTTCCTCCTAAATATGTACAGTCTTTTTTTTTTATTCATTACTAACTCCACATATGTTTCAAAGAATAAACTTGCCAGCACATAATTTTACGTAAGCAACTGTTTTTCATACCATTTAAAATTTTGTTAAGCCTTTGCCTTAATGTTAAATTGATATACTAAAGACCAAGATTGTGGTAAATAATATGAGATTAAGACAGGCTATTGAGATGGAGCTACTGAAGAGGGAACACAATTCTTTGAAACTTAAGGTCTATAATCCACAATGAAAAACTGGGAGAGACTTATGTTTTTTTGGCTTAAGTGTGTTCAAAGTAATGTTATTTGTTAATTTAGCACAGAAAAAGTAAACTTTACCAGCTAGTCTTTAATTTTTTATTATTTAAATTGAACCGTTTTAACGGTAGTCTCGACTCAGTTTTTGCAGCTGGCGACTTATATCACCTATCTGGGCTTTGCCAATGGGTGATTGGAGAACACTACTTATCAATTGAAGAAAGTTGCATAATATCCAGTCTGAATTCAGTTAGAGTTAGAGTTTATATACTGTGCTAGCAGGATATTGCATAATTATGACATTATATTAACATTTTAACAACATATGACAGAGAAGACCACCTGCCTCTGTTATCTTTTGGTTTGTCCGCCATGTGTGCTGAATGGGAAATACCCCCCACTGGCGTCATAGCCTCACTCTCATCCTGGAATCTCCCAGAGCCGAAGGCAGTTACGTAAATATACGAGACCACCCGAAGTTCTCTCCAGATGCTTCAAATTGATTGTGGATTATAGACCTTAATTGGAACTGAGCATATGGAAGTGGTTCTGAGTATTACTGTAGTCTGGTGAAATAATTCTCTTGCTTGTTTTGTGTTTTTGAGTTATTTATAGTCTTACATTAACTAATCTATAATATGCATTAGTGTTTGAGTGAGTAAATGATATAATATCTACACATAAATTCAACCAATATGTTTAATTGAAATAGATATCACCTCGGTACTCTTCGCTCATCTGAAATATTTTTTGTGTGGTACTCCATTGCCCCAAGAGATGTATTCTTGTTTCAGGAATGTTTCTCCATTGAGGTACTGGAAGGTAAAATGAGGTACTGGAAGGTAACTTTCAGTACTTCTTGGTAATCACCCTGTGTGTCTGGTATCTGTCGTTAATTTCTGCCATCCATCCACTATATATAGTCCATCTGATCATCCATGTTATTATAGGTCATAGTTATTTTCGATCATATACATTTGATTAATGGCAATTTTTACCAATTGGAGTCATTTAAAGATTTATGTCCAGATTTGATAAAACATATATGTGACCAAATTGAATCATTTAATGACTTATTTTGACAAAATATAGAATATCATAAAGCAAAGCTGATGTCCACACATGATACACATGATCCCTGATGCTCTCATGTGGCAATATCAGATTGAAGCAACACAACATTGAAAAATATTTCCCACCAGTGGTAAATTCATATCATATATGGACATCAAGTTGATTTTTTTAAACATTCCAAACTGCAATTGGATTAGAAAGCAGAGTGCAGATGTATTTATTGGACAAAATGTATACAGTACAAAAAGTTAGGTCATTAGGTCAGATACCAAACAAAGCAGTTTACAGTATAAAGCATACAGTTTCAAGAATCTGGCTACAACCAATTATACTATTATTGTTAACATCACTGATTATTTCAGTACCATTTGTGATAATGCTGTTATGGAAATCAATGATAATGACCAGATATCCTGCCACAAAAATGTGTCCTCTTTGGTGTAATCCCTTTCAAACCTTCTTTGAATGGTTAATGAGAATTGTAATATAGAACAAACAGCATTGTGTGTATTTGTATATGTGAAATGTTCAGGGTCAATAAAAAATGATTAAAGAAAAGACCCTTATTCAAATATTTACAGACAAATTAATGGAAGAGTCTGGAATGCTGCTGAACTTGGTACAGATGATAGAGCATTGCTTCAAATGTATTCATAAATGAACAAAAATAACATTGTGATGTCATAATTCAATCATGAAATCATGGGCCACATCACTGCAGATTAGGACATCAATTATAGGTCAGTGTCACAGAATTAGGGATGATCGCCAGAAATTGTAGATGGAGATAAAAAAAATTGGTTGGTTCTTTCAAATTGTGAGATGGTGGTCATATATTTTGGGCTGAGGTGTACATAGATTGGAGATAGAAATGACAGATTTGCTTGGAGTGGATGTAGAGTAGAATCATGGTTAATAATTGGAATGAACATGCATTGGGGATGGTGGTCACATGTTGGGGATGGAGTAGCCGTAGACTGGGATGGAGTTTCCATAGACTGGGATGGAGTTGCCATAGACTGGGATGGAGTTGCCATAGACTGGGATGGAGTTTCCATAGACTGGGATGGAGTTGCCATAGATTGGGGATGGAGTTGCCATAGACTGGGGATGGAGTTGCCATAGACTGGGGATGGAGTTGCCATAGACTGGGGATGGAGTTGCCATAGACTGGGATGGAGTTGCCGTAGACTGGGATGGAGTTGCCATAGATTGGGGATGGAGTTGCCATAGACTGGGGATGGAGTTGCCATAGACTGGGGATGGAGTTGCCATAGATTGGGGATGGTGGTCACAGGTTGGGGATGGAGTTGCCGTAGACTGGGATGGAGTTGCCGTAGACTGGGGATGGAGTTGCCATAGACTGGGATGGAGTTTCCATAGACTGGGATGGAGTTTCCATAGACTGGGATGGAGTTTCCATAGACTGGGATGGAGTTGCCATAGACTGGGGATGGAGTTGCCATAGATTGGGGATGGTAGTTACAAATTGAGGATTGAGTTGACGTAGGTTTAGGATTGTGTTTTCAGGTTGGGACTGGTGCAGATATAGATTGGATATGGTGGTCACTTATTGCAAGGGGTACTGGCCGGTACTGGTCACCGATTGGGGATAATGGACATAGATTTGGGATTGTGGACATAGATTTTGGATGAAAATCACACATTGGGGATGTGGTGGACAAAGATCTGTCCCTTACAAATAAAGCATAAATGTTCAGTGGTAAATTTCATTCATTTGTCAAAAATTGAGAAAAATTCACATAAACATTTAAATCAACTAAAATTAAATATAATAATGTCACCCCACATAAAAATGTTATCACGAGAAGTTAAGTATTAAAGAACATCAGTAATCCTTTTTTTTCTCATTACCAACACCATATTTTTTTTTTTAATTGCCCCGAATGGTTTTGTCTGGCATTTGGATATGCTAAATACTTAGTATTCACAATACTGAACAGGTCCTAGAGCAGATCCCAACACCAAATTCAAGATCTATAATTGTAGTCTATACACAAACGTAGTTCCATACATACTACTTTTTAACATCTTTTAACCTTTGTCTAAAACTCACAAAAAAGACTTTATGTACTGAAAAAAAAATCCATACTTTAAATGGTTAAGTTAAAAATGTTGATTTTGGTGGAAAAGTTATTGAGGAATTATTTTCAAATCTGTATTCCATATTTAGTTTCATTTGTTGTTGTTCACTTTATTTTATATTAAATGCAAAATCTTTATTTGCAAGTCCATCAGTTGAATTATAAAAACATCGTTAGATTTATTTTCATGACCAGGGTAATCATATCAATAAAATAAACAGAAGAGTCTTGTTGTATTAACATCTTTGTTCTTTAAAAATCCGTTTCAGCTTTGCTTCAGTGTTGGTCAGAGATGTAACCAAATTTGCAGGACTCATACAATCATACACATTATGCCAATCCCCTAAAATCATGAAAAGGATTCATATCATTTTAGAATATGTTCTGATTTACTTTCTAAGAATAAGCATGGATCTTTTTTTGCTGGTAGCTGAAGAAAATATGTGAACATTACTAGTTTGATAGTTTATAACTCTCATATATTTTTGTTCAAAATAAAATCATATTTTAGATTACAAAATTTATTCATACCCATTTTGGGTATTGTTTTTTCGACCTTCCACTTGAGAACCCTGTGCAATGCAAGACTTTTTGGTGCCATTTTGTTTGGCCATGAGGGTTTCTTTCCTATGCTCCCTGAGAAATTTGTCATATATTTTCTGTACTTGATGTGACATTTAAGCACCCACACATGATGCCCAAAAAAATTCCAAGTGTTTGGCACTCATTCTTGGTAAGCAATCACTGCTTACTGCAATTGAATACAAAATCATAAAATTATGAGTTTGGAAATTGACAAGTTGTGCTGCGTTTATCTGTAGGTTCCAATATATTCTGGGAGCAGCCACATCCCCAGCCACCAAAATGAATGAGGAAACACTTACTTATCTAAATCAAGGTAAGATAACTCTAATTTTTTGAGATTGCAGCTTAATTGAATAAAAATAAACGTTGATAAATTAAAGATATCGGCTTTATAAGTAGAAAATTATTTACAATGTGTAAAAGACAAAAAGAATAAATAAAATAAAATAAAAATAGTAGCCTGAGGTGGGCTATCTCTTAACTTTTTTACATACATTTATAAAACATAGGCCAGTTGCCCTAGAGCTGTGCTGGTCTTTGTTTTTTTGTAATATTTGTGGGCATTTTCATAAATGATCATTTGAATCCTTTCCCAGAGCAGACGTGAACATGATAATTTTAACCAATCAAAATGCATGTTACATTTTGATTTTGGCCCCAACTTGTTATCTTGATTCTCATTAGCTAATATTTGCAATTTTATTCAAAATGGCAGCCTCCTTGATCACACTGTCCACCAGAGGCACACGCAAACTATTTACTAGGTTCACCATGTCGCCCTCTGGTGGAGTTTGCTCCTTGATAACTGAATGATAGCTATTAGATTTTTGAAAAAAAAACAACAAAAAAACAAAAAAGACACATAAAAAAAGATGGAAGATGTTGGTAACTGATTGGCTGCAAAATAAATGATTAATTTCTTGTAAAGAAATATCTGCATGTCAACTCTGTTTTTATCATTTGCGAAAATATTTAAATGAACATTTGTGAAGCATTTTGTAGGCTTTTTTAGAAAATGTTCACAAATAGGACAGAAAAGTGTTGATCAGCATAGCTCTGAGGCCATTCACCTAAAATACTTCTGGCAATATACTTATATTTCTGTACCAGTTTGTCTTTGATCATCAGCAAAATAATGTTCTAATACTGGACCTGTTAAGGTCCTACTAGGCTTTGTACCAGAGGCCAACATGGATGAAATGTAGGTTTACATGCGAATGCTCAACATGTGACAGCTGTAGAAGTGTTAGACAGCTACAATTGCTTTGAGACAGCTACATAAGTGAGAGCTAGCTGCACAGATGAGACAGACATAGAGACCTAACTATTCTAACACAGTAAGATTACAGACAATTGCATAAGCAAGAGACAATTGTAAAATCAGACAGATAAAGTATTAAATGAACCTTACACAGGTGGATGACAGCTACATAAGTAAAGTTCAGTTACACATTTGAGAAACAGCAATATAAGAGAGAAAAAACTCCACAGTTGAGACAGACATTAAGATCTAAATCTGACACAAGTGACAAAGCTACCTAAGTGATTAAGAGCTGCACAATATGTCTGAATCTTAAACAGGTGAGACATTGACACAGGTGAGAAACAACCACATACTGGTAAGTGAGAGACAGGTGGATTTAATTATGCCCTCCTCCTCCGAGGGAGGGCATATAGTAATCACTTTTCCATCCGTGTGTCCGTGCGTCCGTCACAATATTTGGAATGGCCAACACTCGAAAGTGGCTGGACCACAGGGATGATACTACATATGCCTACAACAATATAGTCCAAGTAAATATTTTCCATGAAAGTTTGGTGACCTAGGTCAAAGGTCAAGGTCGCAGTGACCATCGGGTCAACTTTGGGCATGAGCGCTCTAACTTCTATAAAAATGTTTCAATTTTGACACAAGTTGGTGTACAGGTGTATTTTATGAGGGGCTAGGCTAAGTTCGATGATGGGCGATACTGACCAAATTTTGAAGTCATGGTGGCCATTTTTCAAAATGGGCAACGTGCTGATTTTGTGAATTCTTTTGAGAATAAACTTATATCAAACAGTATTACTTATTATCAATTGGTATAAGCTGCAAAAATGTTAATTTATGTAATTGGGTCAGTGTGACCTACTTTTCAGGTGAAAATCGACATCCCCATTAGTATTTAGAGTGGCCCTTATTTCAATGCTGCAGGACATTGGGGTTTGATTCTACATAATGTTTGTAAAACTTAAGACCCCAAAAAAAGATTCCATGGAATTTTTCCAACCAAGGTCAAAGGTCAAGGTCGCAGTGACCATCGGGTCAACTTTGGCCGTGAGCGCTCTATCTTCTGTAGAAATGTTTCAATTATGACACAAGTTGGTGTACAGGTGTATTTTATGAGGGGCTAGGCTAAGTTCGATGATGGATAATACTGACCAAATTTTGAAGCCACAGCAGCCATTTTTCAAAATGGCCGACATGCAGATTTTGTTAATTCTTTGCAGAATACACATATATCAAACATTATTACTTATTATCAATTGGTATAAGCTGCAAAAATGTTAATTTATGTAATTGGGTCAGTGTGACCTACTTTTCAGGTGAAAATCGACATCCCCATTAGTATTTGGAGTGGCCTTATTTCAATGCTGCAGGACATTGGGGTTTGATTCTACATAATGGATGCTGATTCTGTGAATTTGAGGTGCGGGACAAACTGGCCCCTAGGCGGCACTGGCCACAGGGGTATGCAGGAGGAGGGCATTGTTCTGCACTCTCTGAGTGCATTTTAATTTTTACTCACATTATTGTTATTACAGGTCAGTCATATGAAGTAAAGTTAAAGAAGTATGGAGACTCTTCAGATCTCAGTGGGCAAACTCTAAAGGTGAGTGAAAATACCTGTTGCATTTGCAATTTAACTCGCATCATCAGAAGTATCAATTTAAACTTATAGCATATTGTGCATGCTAGATTTGTCCAAAGTGCTATCTCTCATGCATCATGGTTGAATTTTATTGCACACTAATTTCCAAATAATGAATCAGTCACTAACAGATCATATGGCAGATATGACAAATTAAAATGTGTACTGAGAAAAGGTGAAATATTCATTTCACGGTAAAAATAACATTGGGAGCCTCTTCTGTAAAACATGTTGATTAATCAATGTAATGATGCAGCTCATTGCTAGTCAACTGTTAATTGACTGTCTTTCATTTAACATTCTATATTTCAAATATTTCTTTGAAAATTAGAGGGTTATCATGATCATCGTTTATGATTTTAGACAGATTGACAAGATCTGTCTGGCACCAGTACCGACTGGTTGGATAAGATCAGCTCCAGCTTTATTCATTACAAGTTTTTTTAAATATCTGGAAAAGGTTATTATGAAAAATGTTGGTGTTTTGCAGAGTGTGATACGAGTTATATTTCATGAGCGGCGTCTACAATACATGGAACATGAACAAATGCAGGTGTGGAAAAGAACACGTCCAGGGGAAAGGGTACTAGATCTTGGTACGTTTCCCATTTAATATTTTTTCAAATTAGGACATCATTAGGGGAGAAGTTATTAGTTTTCCATAGGTTTTTTATTCAAACCCTTTCTAATTATAACATATTACGTAAGGTACTATTGGCCACCAGACAAGTGGAAATGTTGTCATAGGATCTTTAGAGATTTAAAATTTGTAAAATGACCTTTGAATTCAAAGTACACAAGACTATAATGTACCATTAATGGGACAATAGAAATTGATTGAATTTAAATTTAACAATCATAGTGTAAAGATGTTTTGCATGACATTTTCAAAGCCCAGCCAGAAATATGATTTGTCCAGTCCAGCTTTCACAGATCAATAATAGTAGGTTTTTGATTTATAATAAAAAACAAGGTTACTTTCACTCAAACTCAAGCCTTTGACCTTAATGCAGTCACATTGACTTTATAAAAGGTATTGTCTTCATCTCTTGGTTCATATAGTAACCTTCACCATTAAGAGTTGGCACTTTATTTGAAAATAGAAAGTTGCTACTCACCTGTGCTTCGTCATACTTTATTCCAGATACATCTCTTGACCTTCATACAGTTGCCTTGACTTTTAAAATAATTTCCTTATCAGCACCCCTTTTGTGAATTGGTATTTCTAAGTAGACAAATCATATAAAATGGCCCAAATATTTGGTTCCTTATACTTATAATTTAGAACTTCTTGCAGTGGCCTTGACCTTCACAATTTGTCATTTTCTCATCGACCAGTGTGAACAGGGACTTAATATTACCACCACAAAATGACTGAAATCATTGGTTTCTCTTACTTTAATCTTACTTTGGTGGAATTTGGTGGAATTTAAGAAAATAAAAATTCACATTTGACCTTCATGCGTTTATCCTTACCATCAAAATTTGTCTTGGTTATATTCTGGACCTTATAACAGGACAGACTTATGCAAGGCTGGGTTTTCACATGTTTTCGTACAGATATGTTTTCGTAAAAAAATTACATTTTTTACTTAGGCTTACGTGTGACTTTCAGATATACCACTGTCATATGGTGTCACAGAGGCCAGGGTTGATCCCAATCGTATAAATGCCATAGAGTTCAAGTGGGATCCAAGCAAAGACTGTGGGGCATATATTAAGGTTTGGATTGACCATTACATATTGTTGTTGTTTTTTGTTGTTAGATTGTTGTTGTGGATACAATCAACTGACAAACTGGATGAACTAATACTAATTGATCAGATAGTCAAATGCCAACTTTTAACCTGATTGAGTCATTTGTTAGACATGTACTTCAATGCTCAATGGACTTCAATGCTCAGAAATGCTACACCCTGAGCAGCAAGAAAAAAAGCCAAGCTCTTGATACAAGAAAATATACATTAAATGGTCACATCTTGCAACATGTTGAACATCATCCCTACCTTGGAGTTGAGCTCCAAACAAATATGAAATGGGATGAACATATCAACAACATTGTCTGCAAAGCAAATCAAGTACTGGGATTTGTAAGAAGGAATTTCAATATGTGCCCAGGAAATATCAAAGAGGCTGCCTACAATACACTTGTGTGCCCTCACTTAGAATATGCATCAAGTGTGTGGGACCCTTATCTCAAAAAAGATATAGACCGTATAGAATCAGTTCAAAGACGAGCTGCTAGATTTGTGTCTGGCAACTGGAAGAGAGAAACAGGCACTGTAACAAAAATCCTGGAAGATCTTAAATGGGACTCACTAGCAGGGAGAAGAAGGACGCAGAGGCTGGTTTTATTGTACAAGGCTATACATGGTGAAATAGCTTTGAAACTTCCAGAACATGTCAAAATGAAATCAGCTCTGACACGAAAAAAAAACGGGAAATGGCGACAAGCTGTGACCCTTATAAATACAGCTATTTCCCAAGGACAGTAACTGACTGGAACAATCTTCCCCCTCATTTAACTACATTGGAACCAGGTAGCTCGGCATCCTTCAGGAACTCCCTAGCCAGAGTATAAAGGTTAGCAACAAGTAGATGGTGTGTACCAGCTGCACCCCTTAGTGCAACCATGCACTCTCGGCGGGATGCCAATAGGTTTTGCTGAGTAAACTTATAGATGTAGATGTAGATGTAGAAATATAACCTGAAATATATGTGAGACTAATATGGAATCAATTTTGGATCATGCATTTCCATTTAAGCCCCTTTTTACCCTCAGCCCCTAATGTAATCAGGCTGAGGGTATTGCAGTACTCCTGGCGTGGGTATGTATGTATGTATGTCTGTCTGTAGCGAACATCCTTGTCATCGCGATAACTCGAGAACAAATGATGGCAGCTTCATGAAACTTGACACATAAGCATCTGGTGAAAACCTCGGACAAGTTCGATGGACGGCGACCTTGACCTATTTTTCAAGGTCACAGGGACAGTTATGTGAAATCCCAAGAATTGCAATAACTCAAGAACAAATGATGGCAGCTTTATGAAATTTGACACACATGAGCATCTGGTGAAGACCTCAGAATTTTTTCTATGAAACATGACCTTCACCTACTTTTCAAGGTTACAGGGACAATTATGTGAAATCATCCTTGTCATCACGATAACTCAAGAACAAATGATGGCAGCTTCATGAAACTTAACACACGTAAGCATCTGGTGAAAACCTCAGACGAGTTCGATGGATGGCGACCTTGACCTCTTTTCCAAGGTCACAGGAACAATTATGTAAAATCCCAAGAATCGTAATAACTCAAGCACGAATGATGGCAGCATTATGAGATTTGACACATAAGCATCTGGTGAAGACCTCAGAATTTTTTCTATGAAACATGACCTTCACCTACTTTTCAAGGTTACAGGGACAACTATGTGAAATCATCCTTGTCATTGCGATAACTCAAGGACAAATGATGGCAGCTTCATGAAACTTGACACACATGAGCATCTGGTGAAAACCTCAGACGAGACTGATGGACGGCGACCTTGACCTATTTTTCAAGGTCACAGGGACAATTATGTGAAATCACAAGAATCACAATAACTCAAGAACAGATTTTACACACATAGGCATCTGTTGAAGACCTCAAACTTCTATTGATGGAACATGAATTCACCTACTTTTCTAGGTCACAGGGACAATTGTACCATGAAATCCCCATCATTGCGAAAACTCAAGAACAAATGATAGCAGATTTATGCAGTGATGAAAGTCAGCATTCAGGAAAAAACCTGAAACCCTTAAAAATTAACTTGAAGATACCCCTACCCCCTTTCAGAATTGTCATTTTTGGATGTTTTAGACTGAGTTCAGACGATTTTGAATTTCACATTTAAAGGAAAAAAACCTGAATTCAGGTTATTTCCTGAAGACTTTCATCACTGTTTATGAGATTTGACACACACAAGCATCTGGTCAAGACATCAGAATGTTTTCTATGAAACACGACCTTCACCTTCTTTTCAAGGTCACAGGGACAATTATGTGAAATCCCAAGAATCGCAATAACTCAAGAACAATTGATGGCAGCTTTATGAGATTTGACACACATAATCATCTGGTAAAGACCCCAAAAGAGTTTGATGAATGGTGACCTTCACCTACTTTTCAAGGTCACAGGGACAATTATGTCAAATCCACATCATTGCAATAACTCAAGAAGAAATAATGGCAGCTTCATGAGAATTGACACACATAACATCTGGTGAAGACCCCAGATGAGTTTGATGGACAGTGACCTTCACCTGCTTTTCAAGGTCACCAGCCCATCATCTCAATAATTCTAGAGTAAATGATGACAATTTCATGATACTTGACACACATAAGCTATCAAAGGAAGTAGATTTTATGGGTTTTTTTTACCCCGGCATCAATTTGCCTTGGTACAGTGACGTTTTTCTTCACAAATATTGTGTTAAGTGCAGAGTGAATCAGCAGTGAGTTTGGAACATGTTCACAACATTTACAATAACTATGATCACAATGGAGAATTGATAAAGAACACCATACAAATGCTCACCAAATTTTCACATGAAGGTGTGTAACCAGGGCCTTTTTAGTGTGATTAACAAAAGTCTTTGAACACAATTTCCTCACAATATTCTCCTCACTGCTGTCAGCATTTCCTAATTTAAGAAAGAGAATAGGAAACAGTATGATAAAGTACATTAATATATCTTTATCTTATTAATATGAACAAATATCTTTAAAACGTAAACTGTTAAAAAAACAGACTAAGTATTTTGCCAAACACATGGCTAATATTTATGAAACTGATATGAATTTGGATATTCTTAACCCTGCAGGTTAATTGCATAAGCACAGAATTTACTGCCAAGAAACACGGAGGAGAAAAAGGTGTGCCATTTAGAGTCCAGATGGAAACTTCCATCATCAATGAGATAGAGTCACGACTAATACACTGTGCTTCATGCCAAGTTAAAGTTTTTAAGGTTGGTTCTTCAAAAAAAAAAATTATAAAATGATATAATTTTATAATGATATATCTATTTGCTTTCACAATAACTAACATTTAGATTCATGAATATGAAGGGATTACCTGTTAAAAGGGAAATTATCTATTTTATTGTACCTTATTTTACTGTATAAAATAATTGTAATGTTTGTTGTAATTACATATTTTTTCAATTGATATAATAGCCTAAAGGGGCAGATAGAAAACATAAAACAGATCGTGAAAAGATGGAAAAGAGACCTGAAGCAGAGAAGGAAAAGTATCAGCCATCATATGAATGCACAGTGCTTGCAGAGGTAACAGCATGATCTGAAATTACTAAGTCTATTAAAGTAGACTTTAATGAAAATTGATTTGGACAGTTTGGAAATGAAAATGATTATTTCTTGCCAGAAATATTCCCTAACATAAAAAGTGGTATTATACAGTGCACTGTTTTTATAGAACTGTGTTTTTTATAGAACTGTTCAAAAGAGGACACTTAGATACTTCAGCATATATATGAATATATTCTTCAATAGTCAATAGTATTCTTAATTTAAAAATGACAGCATTGGTGCATGTTGTTACATATGAGGCTTTGGGTTTTTCCAGATACCATTAGAACAGGTCCAAGCATATATTAGTCAGCTACAGCAGCAGGAACTACACAGTCCCATTGAGCCAGTGAGCACCACAACTCCTCCCTCCACGCCCACTCTCACTGTCACTCCTAAGTCCACCAAAGATAGTACACCTCCTGCCACTGTCCGCAACTTTCAGTGCATTACAGAAAACAGCTGCTCAAGTAATGAGTCCAAGTAAGGAAAGTTTATGATACTGGGCAAAACTATAATTTGATTATGACTTAATCATAAAAAAACATTCATGATATAATTTTAAATGATGAAGGAATTGATCTATTGTGATAAAATAATTTAAAATTGTACCAGTGACTGGAAAGACATTTGGTTCTGAAGGCATTTGTCTCCTTGCTATTTTATTTTATATTGATAATATTGATGTTTATCTTACAGTGTACGACTAATAGAACCTTTAGAGGACAAGACAGAGGTTAGTGCTCAGATATTTTACCTTAAAACATTGTGATAAATTTGATGTTTAATTTGAAATGCACAAAATTGTGATGATGAAAGAAATAATTTACTGGTGTCACATTTAGGCACTCATAAAGTGTTGGCCAAATTTGTACCAAACCCCATATTTGGATGTGCATTCCTTTTTCAGCAAGATGTTCTGGGACTCAATGCAACAGCACAAGAAGTGCAAAAATGGTTGCAACGGAATAGATTTTCTAACTACGTTAAAGTTTTTCAAAATTTCTCAGGTCAGTAAAAATATGTAGTTTATTTTTCAATTTGCTTATTATATACTTCAATTAGCTTTAACGTGGTACATTAATTACTCATTAAAGATATTTTTACAAGATATTTTTATGCAAGAATTACTGCGTGCATAAACTTTCCTGTCTTCAATATTATTGTTGAATAGGTTTTTAAATCTAAAAATGTTCCTATTCTCTAAATTTAAGTGGGTAATATTTTGTGTGTGAATTTCAAATTTAATACTAGGATAAAATATAGGAACAAAAGAGGCTTAGAACTGATTATCATATTGGATCATCTGTTTACAGGTGCAGATTTATTACGTTTGACCCGAGATGACCTGATCCAGATCTGTGGTTTGGCTGATGGAATCCGTCTCAATAATGCCTTACAGTCACGTGCTGTACGTCCCCGTCTCACCATCTATGTCTGCCAGGGATCATCATCATCATCCTCCACATCATCATCATCGTCATCATCACAGGGTAAGTAGAGAGCTCAATATAATAACTCTTATTATCTCTTCTTTTTGCATCCATATCTAAACATATTTAACATCATCCTTTTTATTTCTCACCTAGCTCAGATTTCTGGCAACTAATACTGATGACATCTTTCCTAATTAGCAACCAGCTCTTTATATAAACCAAGATATGCTAAACAAATGTACTTTCACTGCTACTATTTGAAAAACTTCCATAGATGTTCATCATCCCAAGAAAGAGAACAAAAGTTAAGTTGTCTATCAAGATGTAAAGACAATACATACTATGCTACCATTGAGAATATACAAGATGTTTTCACTCATTTTTCAAATATTTTGGGTCAGGGTTTACTAAGGATCATTTCTTAGGCTCTTATGCCTTAATGCGTGTCTCCCTAGCCTATACTTTTTTATATGCAACTCTTAGAGCAACAATAAATAAATGTAATAATATAGACTATATTGTAAAAAATTGGATATATAGCGATCAGAGACAAAGAAGACTGGTGCAGAGATTTCTGTGTACATGTCATTCTGTGATGCATTTGATTTGTACTCTCGCGTAGTGAGTTTGGGATGGTGGTGCTCGAAACCATGCACATTTCCTTCTTTTAGCGGTTCACAAATCCACTTGGAAACAAAGGTAGCCTATGTCACATTAGATTTTCATAATCAAATGCATCTTCAGCAGATAACATTTTGTCAATTTGGTGAGATTTATGTAAATGAAGCTGCATTCAGTTCATACTACCATGTTGCAATGGTTGGGATGGTGGCGCTCTCAACAGTGCACATTTCCTTCTTTTAGCAGTTCGCAAAACCACTCGGAAACAAAGATCTCCTATGTCACATTAGATTTTCACAATCAAATGTATCTTAGGCGACCAGGCCATTTGATATTTGGGGGATAGAGAACTATAAATATCATTTTTAAAAAGGAAATTGCATACAAACCTTTTTTTTTTTTTTAACTTTCTTGTTATGATTTAACACAATGTTATTTATGGCTACAAAAATAAACCAATGAGTTCATAGATATGGAATTGGCAAACAAAACATTACAAAAAAAAGCGTAGTATACTGATAAATTGTGTGAGTCATCAGCATTGAAAGTTCAAACAAAATTATTTCAGAATGTCAGAAAGTCTGTATAGATGGCAATCTTAATGAAATTCTGCTTGATTTAATTATGTTTTTTTTTTGCATTTGTTTTTTTTTGTAGAGCACTCTGAGTGTGCATCCAGCCCACACTCCTCCTCTTTCTCCTACTCCTCGCCACAACTAACCCCCTCCAGCCCCTCACCCCACCCAGGCACCAACACAGTGCCACCCAGAGATCACAACTCTCACCATAAACTGTCAGTGTATAATACTAATAATTCGTTTTGGCATTTGTTGTGGTCTGACAATGATTGGGGTGTACCACCTAGCCCACCACCACCTCCTCCACCCCCACCACCTCCCCCACCGTTGATGCCAATGCCGCCGCCCAGGCATCAGCGTGGACAAGGTAACTGTACTGTAATAACAGGCACCCGTCACACAATATATTAAGTAACACTGGCACGTAAGACTGACTAATAAGATACATCAATAAGACAAATTAATCCAGGCACTATTTTTACTATAGATTTGCTCCCTCATCTGGATTCACAACCATGGCCTTCTTTGAAGTTTAGGATTAATTAGCTCCTGCCACCTGAGCTAAGGTACTGGGCTCCTCTGTGAATGTGTGTCCCTGTGTGGCTCTAGCAACAAAAATGTTGACATTTGGCTACATCTTATCAGCTATTTCAGGCTTCAAATTGTTACCAAATTTTATTTAGTCACGCTGAAGATTCAGACCACACATTCACCTCAAATTGATATTCTCAAACATGACCTTGATCTTTGTTTCCAAGGTCACATATTTCAAAATGTCAGCAATTATTATTGGTATATCTTAACATTTGTTTTAGTTAAGGTTATTGTAAGCTGCCTAAATAACACCTATACACTCACTCACCTACCTATGAAACTTGAGTGCTGAAAATAGTTGCTGATTAAGCAGGATCATGTATTCAACTGCTGCTAGTTTCGGAAGATGGGGTGTGTACCTTTAAATGCACTCGCCTTCTTACCTACTATTGGATCAAGAGGGCTAAAATAGCCACTGACTAAACAAGACCACATGATAAATTGTTGCTGTTTGAGGAAGGTCATTGTGAAAACATTTTGTTATCATGCTGAACATGTTAATTATGTTTAAATGAAATTAAAGATCCTAAACAAAGACCTGTCTTGGGCCTGTCAGTTGCCTTGTTAAACAGTTTAACTGTAACACTTGGGAGGTCTTATCAATATATAATATAGTTTTCTCAAAAGTCAGTAGGATGCCTGAACCACACAGACTACATTATAAGATTACATTTCTGAAAAGATGTCATTTATGAAGAGAACATGATAATGCTTCTTTATAAACACTGCATAGCATAATAACATTACAGAGCACATGGTAGATATATTGTAAGAGCACAAGGGATTTGCTAATGATAATACACTCAAAATGTTATGTGATTAGGA